>JARVLU010001354.1:17447857-17478184 GCA_031762415.1 Simpsonichthys santanae
CCAGGTGGGATGCATGAGAGAAGCGGAGTGTACTCTATTCACACAAGAAGAACTGTTGGTCAGGTTACTTCTTGTTGTGTCATTAATTCTAAAATTATTTTATCAAGTGTTTACTTAGTAAATGTCTGTTTAAAACCTGTTAAAATACACCAGAATGCAGAAAATGGCATCTACTTTAATCAGAATTTTATTGGGAGGGGGGGGACCCCGGGGTGGGGGGCGGGGGGGGGACCCCAGAGCCCCCCCACTAGTGTGTCCTACCCAAATTACAATTTTTTCTGATGCCAATGGCCACTGCGTTGTTCAAAGCAAGAACCACTGTCAGCACTGGGGGCTAAGCACCCCTAAAGGTCAGATTCTAGAATCGCCCCTCGTTTTAGGAAATATTTTGCTAACAGACATGTGCACACAGACATGGGCAGAAGCATTTACACCTGCACTGTAGTGGGTGACAATAAATCTGCAAAACACAAGAACTTCAGTAAAATATTAAAGCATTAACAATCACAAACAAACATAAAAAAGTAAATAAAACAAACTTACACATAAAAGCCAATACTGTTCAGTTCTAATTTTCAAATGTAGGCTGTTTATAGTGACACCGCCAGAAAGACTCTGGTTTTAGGTCAGGTTCCTTGGTCCAAAATAAACAGATTTCTGGACCTTAGAGCTCTGACTGGTGCAGAAGATCATGTTAGGAAACCATTCTCATGTGGACTCTTGAAAAACAAACAGTAATGGGTAAAATTAAACTCTGAAATGAATGGGAAGCCAGTGTAAAAAGTGCAGGTGTGATTTCATAACACCTTTTCCTTTTTGTCAGATACAAGCCATTGGCTTTTGTACAGATTGCAGGCATCAAAATGAAGAAAAATCAAGACAGACGTACAAAGAATTACAGTAATACATCAAGGTTTCAAGCAGACAAGTGACAAAAAGAACTGATTGTGCCAAAAGCACTGTCAAAACAGTTTTAAGGCCATAGTTCTTAGACTGTGATACAAGTAGCACTGGTGGGACTCAGGATCCCCTCAGTACACAGAAGAAATTTTAGTATCAACTGTTATCAAGTTAAATAAAAATAATAATAATTACCGGTAGTTGTCAAAAGGTGAATTGTAACACAAAACAGAAAAGCAAAGACAGACAAAATTGTAAGTGATTTAAAAATTACCATCTTGACCCCAAATAGTAACTACTTAAAAAAAAAAAAAAAAAAAAAAAAAAAAAAAAAAAAAAAAAAAAAAAAAAAAAAAAAAAAAAAGATTAAAATTGTAAAACAGACTGGTGTTCAAGTGATTATAAGTGCCAGAAAAATCTTTACAAGATTTACCAGCAACAAAAGGTTCAAAACAAAAAGGACATTTCATTCATCTTGTCTCAAATCTGTATTAGGCACATGCTGATTCCATCTCTTTCATTTAGCCCAGGAGTAAAATTCAAAGATAATTATAGATTTTTTTTTTTTTTTTTTAAGAAATTGTATGTGCCCTGCCTCTTGCACAGAGATAGCTGGACATCGGCACCTGTGACCCCGGTGACCCGAAAAGGAAGGAGAGGGTAAAGATAATGGATGGATGGATGGTTGTCCCTGGCTTTGTTGAAGTGTTGAAATTAGTTTGTTAGGTTAGGCGTTCAAACATATTGTTCAGTTTGAAATGTTTCAGTACAAGTTTAGCTTGTAAGCTAGTGTTTTTCAGTGTTTGGTGGTGCATGGAAAGCTAAGTATTTTCTGAGTTGATGCTTGTTTTAAAAAGTTAATATCTGGTTTAGAGGAATAGGTTGTCAAGGAGAAACAATTTCCATTTTTGCTTTTGTGCATGTCAATAATGTTTATCTCTAGCCGACATTTGTACATCTCTTTGACAATTCAAAAAGCTTGTTAGCATGGCTGTTAGCTGGTACAGGCAAATAGATTTTAAGTCCATCAACAAAACTGTGAAAGGCAAGGTTGTAGTTTCTGAAAATGTAACCTAATGCAGTGTTTACCAACCCTGCACACAGTTCTAAAAGTTTTAGATGTGTCCCTGCTTCAACATAGCGTTACACTAAGGAATTAGTTAGTTATTGCAACAGCTTGTCATCAAGTTCTACAGAAGCCTGGTAATAGCAAATCAATTTGAATTGGGTGTGTTGAAGAAGGGGAGCAACTGAAACATGCAGAGTGTACCCCAAGGACCAGAACTGGAAAACAATGCCCTAATGGAAGCATGTATGATGGTACCTAAAATGGAGCCCTGAGGTACACCATAATTAAAAGAGGTCACAACTAAAAAGTACAGACATGCATAGTCAGTGTTAATATTCAGTCCTATAATATTTTAGAAACTGTGCAACAGAAAAGAACTGAATAAATAAATAAATAAATAAATAAATAAATAAATAAATAAATAAATAAATAAATAAAACTTAAATCATAGAATTTGATTGTTGAGGGGAAAAAAAGGGGTGGGGGTGGGGGGCAACCATCCAGAGCTGCCTAATGAATGTGCAGGGAAATCTTCTGTGTGAATATAAAATCTAAAATAAAAATAAAATAAAAACTTAAAAAAAAACCTGGGCCTTGTATTCTATTACTTCAGCTGACATCAGTAGTTTTTGTGAAGCTTCTGTTAAGTCTGGATGTGTCCAACATAAATGGAACATTTTTTTTTTTAATATGTCAGTTTGTTCACAGTTTCAGTGTCAGACAAATGAACTTCAGAAGAAGTCAAAGAAAGCAGTTCCAGTGTTAACATCAATAGGAGTCAGCAGCAGGTACTGACACTTCAGTACTGCTCTGTACATTGCTAATGTGAGGAGGAGCTTTGCTTTGGGAAAGCGAACATGATTAGGTCATATATTAAAGAGAAAAAAAAAAGAGATCACTTTGAAACAGACTGCAGGCCAAACCATGTCTGAATTGGGGGACCGTGTGCATCCATGGTAACTGCATGATTTATATTGTATGTTTTCATCTTCCTGGGCGGAAAATAATATTAGACCGAGGGGCTGGTGGGAGGGGTTGAGCATATGGCATAGTACATTTTTCATAATTTCCTTTCAGGAGCATTTCTACTGTAACCTGCAGAGCTCTCCAGTTACTTTCACAAACATCAGAAAGGTAATGCATTTTCATCATGTGCCTCATGGTCCTTGCCAATTCAAAGCCCACCAGCTTAGTGTCTATGTCCAACAGTCACATTCATCACTCTATGCTGCTCTAGAAGCCTTGTCTTGGGGCGCGGTTGGGTTATGGACAAAACACACAGAACGACAGTGGTTTAGAGGCATCATCGTGTGTGGTCTGTCCATTTCATCTGCTTCCTTCCAGCTGAGAAACACGCCTTTGTCCCGACAAATGTGACCGTTATCTCGCTTCAGAACAACAACAAAAGAAAAGTTAAACACAGAAAAGGACCTGTCTGTCTCCAACCATGCATGTGAATTATCACCTGTCGTTGGAAGAGACCTGCTTTTTCTGGGCAACAGAGAAACTCCATTTGGAAACAGAATACAATGACAGCTTAATCAAGCTCTCGTTTATGACTCCACTGACTTTGGTTTATGTGCCTCGAGCTCATTTCACCGAATGACAGTCTTCTTACCATTTTCTGTTTCCAGCTCACTTTCTCATACATTTTTCCTCTAAGGTTATACTTGATTGGATCACATTAGGTAATAATCAAGGATGGCAAAAATGGCGGAATATAAAATAAAATTGTGTCATGATAATTATCTTCTTTAATCACAGCAAGTGATTTTACAGCGGGACAGTAATGGGCATTTCAACAGTTGCTGTGTGTCTTTGGGCTCAATGAAAATGGATTCATTGCACACAGACACACACAAATGTGCCTATAAATATATATTGGTTACATTGGTTATTATTATTTTTTATATTTTCCGAACAATTTTTCAACAGATTGAAAAATAATAACACAAAATTGCCAAATTATTATCCGTCAACTTCATAAATTGGCTGCTATTAGGCTTGTCACACAAAAAAGGCTTAAGGTTGACAAGACAAAAAAAATTGTAGGTTTTGCTAATGAGATTAAAAAAAAAGAAAAAAAAAAACATCCTTACAGAATGAAATGCTTTTTATGGTTCAAACTTAAAGTGAGATAATGCATGAAGAATTCAAAAACGTTTTATTTATTCATTCATTTTGTAATGTACTTTGTACATCATTTCATTTAACAAGTGCTAATCCTGGCAGAGAACACAAGCTTATAAAGAATAAAACAAAGAAGAGCGTGACCTAAATATGTCTTCAGATATAAGTGAAGAGTTGGCCTTCAAGGTGATACTGTTTATTAGACCAGAGGCTCAGCCTTTGCTCAAACTCCCAGTGTGCTGCTGGCAATTTCTTCACAGGAATATTTCTTGTTTGTAAGCTGAGTTTGACAGAATGTTGGGGATGAGAGGGGGAAATATTTTCAGAAGAAAAGGATTAGATGTAAAAATTACCAGTTGACATATATGACCATAAATATTTGTTTCTTTCCCTACTGTGACTTGGTAAAAATACGTTTTGTGAAAATAAAAGATCATGGTCAAGAGATGTACCATTTGTGCAATACAACAGGTGAACATGAACATCAGTGTTACTGAGCTGATAATAATGTTTGTCTGTTTAAATTTAGGTTTTAGCTAAAAAAAAATGTACTAAATGTACATTTTAGTATCAATCCATACTTGTGTTTTAACTCTTTTAACATGAATTACGGTATTTATGAAAACCTAGCATTCCTTATAGAAATGCAAAATGGTCTTCCACGGCAATGTTTTAAACTACTGTACAATAAGAGGCCGTATTGTTCAAACTTTTATAATTGACGTGCTTTCTCAAGATTGCATGAGCTGTATTAGTGCTCAAAGTATGATCTAAGGATGTCTCTCAGCTACTACCATAACACATGACAGCTCATTATCAGTAAATATGACTGAGTTGTAAACATTTTTAGGTTCATTAATATTGACAAACTGTGGTAGCCATCTTGAAATACCCTATACCCTGCCTTAGATAAATAATATTAATAATTGAATTTTTATGTATATGAATGCATTGTTCAGTGCCCTGAGATAATCTCTGTTGTGACTCAGTGCTTATAAATAAACTGAATTGAATTGAATTTGGTTGACTCCACAGGTTAATAAATTGTAGATGTTTATTTAATGATTACTTTCTGTGCGTTTCATTAAAATATATCTATATAAAGTAAATAAAAGAACTGCACTTACATAGCACTTTTCTGTCTTATCAAGATACTCAAAGTGCTTTATGTTACAATCTGTCCTCATTTACCCATTCATATTGCACTCTACTATATCTATACAAAGTATGATCAGAGCTTTATCACATTCATACATTGATGGGACACACATCAGAGGTAATGAGGGGTTGTGTCTTGCCCAGGGACACTTCGGCATGTGACTGCTGGTGGAATCGAACCCACAACTCTTGCATTGGAGGACAACTCTACAACTAATAGAGTGCTGTATGAATGGGTAAATGAGGACACATATTGTAGTGTAAAGTGCTTTGCGTATCTTGATAATATAAAAAAGTACTGTATAAATGCAGTTCATTTACCACTTATAATACTCCTGTGTGGGTGAAGGAAAAAAAGTTTTAGTTTCCAAGAAAGCAACTTGAATTTTCATATGGTTTAATCTCACTAACAGGCTCTGCTATGATGCTTAGATTTCTTTGCATTGAATTACATTTATGGATTTTTATTACATTAATGGGGTGTGCCTTTATTAGCACGACTGACGCCAAAAGACAATTGCATTAAATATAAACAGGAAAAACAGAAAAAGAAATAATGTGAGCATAATAAGAACTCACAGTCTGTACGGTAAAATAATATCAGTTGATGGCGCTCAGACTTATTGAGGACAAAGACACGTTTTGATTTTCTCAAGTGGAAAATATTGTTTTATTTTGTGTACCTGCGTTTGTGTCTGTCTGCTACAGCTTTTAGTTAAATTCAAAGATGGCTGCCACAGCTAACCAAACATAAATACACAAAACTGTCACTGTCAGTTTTATATACAATGAGCTAAAATTCGATACAGTAATATGTGAGCTTGATGCACATCACACAAAACTGTGCATCATTTTGAAGGTTTGATGAAAGCTCTGTCATCTCTCATCATAAGATGATCTCAGTCTAAAACTTTGGCACAAAAGGCGAGGGGAGATATACATTCCATCAAGGACTTCCAGGCCAAGGTCAGTGGCATCTACGGCACTAAATTAAAAAGTGTGTAGGACCCATGTGAACAAGTGACAAAAATACACATTAAGGACGCACAAGAAAAGCATGGACAATATCAGATTTCGTCCACCTGTAACACCTTTAACACATTCACTTCCATTGGTAAATCAATACAAAAGCAATCAGAGAAAACAAACAAACTCGTGAATCCTCTCGCAAAGTATTTATTTTCCCACAAGAGCAGCAGTAATCTGTTCTTTTTTTCTTCTTTATTAAAAATGTATGCTCATTGGTTAAAGGTTAGAAAACAATGAATATCTTTCAGTGATAGTTCATTAATTACAATAAGGATTTAGAATTTAATAAGACAAGTTAAAAATCTACTTCCACAAAGGGGATGTTTTTGCTTTCGGCTGCAGATCTTCTGTATATACTCCCTTTCTGCACTGTCTTGTGGTGGATGGTTACATTTTTTATGACGTTAGAAGCTTATGCTTCAGCGTTGATGAGCATTTGGAAGAAAAACCCAGACTGGATCAATACAAATAGCTTTAAGGTACAAAGTAGGAGGCTGCTGCTGTATATGCTGTAAGATGTATGAGTTTCCCAACCTGGCTGTAAGGGTCACTCCCTGCATTCAAATGCTATGTAAGTCTAGCATTTAACCCTGAACGTTTAACTGTCAAACTCAAACATTATCTCTGTCTTTTTATACCATTATTATAACAATTTTAGCTGCAAAGAAAACATCTTAAAACAAAAGTCCAGTTCTTTAAAAGTTGGTTTCTACATATGTTTCCTGTTTTTCAGAAAGTATTTTGAATTACCTCAGTTTGGATTCATAGTTGTGTATAGTGTCTGTATTTGTGTTTGTATATTTCATGAACCAGTGGACAAATTTAAGTGAAACACTCAGAAGTAACCATAAGCTAAACATCTACAACTGATCAGCTTCTGGAGTCAGTCGCATTCAAGGTGGACGCCACAGCTGGCAATGGTTGGCATGATCAACTGACCTTAAACTAGCGCAAAAATGGCCATAACAGAGTCTGTTCTACACATTCTGCTAAAATATGATGTGGTAATAGCTGAGTCTCATCCTTAGCACATGTTTTGAGTACTAAAAGATTGTAAGGTTTGTTTGCAACCCCCAGCTTGTTAGTAAAATATATCATGAACTACTCAATAGACCTTTTACAAACATTACAAAACCCTCATCATCAAAGTTAAGTCAGGTCCTCTGGATGGGTTCTTTTTTTTGTTGAAACGGTTCGTCTTTCATCCAAAAGACTTCATCAGTCAGAGGAGCCACAACAAACAGTCCCATGTTTTGAACCACTTTGGCCATGGCTGCCTTAGATGAGTTGACAGGGGAGAGGGTGGACTCCAGAAACCATCTTATCAACATCAAACTGGTTGTCTCACTATGTAAGTGTGCTATTCATGGGACTGAGTTTGTTGTGGCTCCTCCGACTGATGAAGTTGTTTGGCTGAAGGACGAAACATTTTAACATAACTGTCCAGAGGACCTGACTTAACTTTGTTGGACTTTTTAACCTGGATTATTGAGCATGAACTTTGATGATATTTTACAAAACAGTTATTGAATGTGCATCAACAACCGATGGCTGTTACAGCCAACTCACTTTAAACCACACACAAAAAAGCTTTAAATTAGTTAATTCTATAGATATAATGTGGTTGTAGCTGAGGCTCAGTCACAGCATGTAGTCCTAGTACTTTTCACTGAGTAAGATCGTCAAAACTTTAGGTTTAACTCTTGGTGCCTTCCACAAGGTAGACACCAACTTGTAAGGATATCCACAACTGATTACCTTTTGGAGTCAAACTAGTTCAAGATGGCAGCACAGCAACATTAGCCAACACAAAATGGCTCTGTCACTGCAACAAATATTTGATATTTATAACATGTTATGCAATAGTGGATTCATTCCTAACACATACACTGAGTGTGAAGTCTGCAAGCAGCAATCTGAAGATGGAAATCTGGCAGCTGGCGGCTTAGTGGTTAGCACTGTTGCCTCACAGCAAGAGGGTCCTGGGTTCAATCTCCGCTCTGTCCTTGGGCTCTTTCTGTGTGGAGTTTACACGTTGTTTACCTGGGTTTCCTTCCACAGTTAAAAACAGGCCTGTTAGGCTGCCTTTAAAGCAATTAGTGATCTCAATGACTGTTGTCTGGTTAAATAATGGTTAATAATCCAGCAATATTGTTTGAGAGTGTGAATGACTTTTCAAGGTTTGAACAAAAAGGGCTCCAACTCTAACCTAAAACTTTTCTAACATACAAAGTAATATTTTCTTAACTTGAATCTCCAGTGAAAGATGGTGATCAAGGTGCATTCCTTCATGGACTAAGACACCTTTAATTTGAAGATGGCTGAGGTCATCTTTGGTCTTTGCCCTGCTTGGACTAGCCATAAGCTCATCGGTCTGCTCAAAATTAATTAGTTCCACCAAACTGAGGCTGTTTAAAGACAGGTAAGACTTTTATTTTTGGGGGTATTAACCTTTCCACACAGAACCACACCTCAAATGGTCTGGATCGTCCCTTTAAGCAACTGTCCCTCCATTTCAAACTCTGTCATCAGTAATTGAAGTGTTTTCAGTGGGCTAAATAAATAGATTCTTCTCCAAATAATGAGCAGATAATTAGTCATAATCAAGTATGCTAACAAGAGCTGATTTATTAACTGATTTCTCCATACAGGCTTCACTGCATGCCAGCCTTTATTTTAATAACGCTGTCGGTCCCAATCAACATCAACCCATTTTTTTTTTTTTTTGTTGCAGAGAAAGAAGTCAGTTAGAAAGCTTTCAAAGTGCCATGCTCTGCTGATACATCCACACAGATCTGTACTCAGTGTCCTAATGAAGCAGCTATTCAGAGCAAAAGGTGTTTACACTGATTATAAGACGGTGGCTCATGCAGTTAATAGCACGTCTGTTCTTCACTTTATTAAAACCAATATTGTATGTAGATTTTATTTACATCAGTAGGTTACTAGTTCAACGGTGGACCCACAGAGATATTCCTGGCTTCTGGTGCTGTGCTGAGAGGAAGTTAATGACAAATCTCTGCCCGGAGTGATGGCGGCTTCAGCACAAGAGGAATAAATTGGGGAAAACAAAAAGGGAAAGTAAAGAGAAGAAGCAATGAGCCTGATATCTGTGACAATTAATTTCAAGTTCAGGTTCAAGACCAAGTTTTTGTCACTCCAGCTATGAAATAATTAAACTTGAATGCTTGTGGCCTACATAGAGCAATAGGATTCACAATAATTGTTTCTATCTCACATGTGAACATGACAGGCATGCCAACTTGAGAATAAAATAGACCCGGGAGGCATAACTTGTTAAGGCAAGGAGTTAAACAAAATCAGGTCATAATGTCTTCTGCTCGTCTTAAAGAGAACATTAAGCAGGAAAAGTGTCCAAAGGATACAGACGGAGCTTATCATCCAATGCAGATGATCTCACATCAGTTCTTCTTGTCCTTTGACAACGAGGGATTGTAAGGACAGGCCAACTGGGTCATGGAGTGATGTCTTTGGAAAAGTTTTCTGGTGAATCATGATCTCGTTCTGATTGTGCCCTATATAAAACATTTTAAAAAAAATCTTTGCTTCTTCTATAAAATCTTAAGCAATTTCAGTGTTAAAACACCAAAACTGGTGACAGGAAAAAGAGTGTAGTTTGCTCCAAAACAATAAATCCCACTGTAGTCCTAGGGATTGTATTTTTTTTTTCTTTGTGTGGTCTCTTTTGTTCTGAATCCATAAATAACTGAGACCACCTAGTTTTTTGAAGTAAGACGTGCAGAAATGTTAATAAGCAATGATACATACAGTCCTACTTCCGGACGTATTCTCCCACAGTAGCTAATTAAAAGACATCTTTTTGATCTTGTAATAGCTGTGCTTCTCGAGTAAACAAAGCAAGTGACAATGACACAATATGATTTTTTTTTTCCGAGAGCAGATAAAAATTTTTTTCTGGTTTATTTTTAACTTTTTTTTTTTTTTTTTTTTTTTTGTAATGTAAAAGAGGTATGAGATATTTATTTCCATTCCCCTTAGTAAAAAGAAAAGAAAAATCTGGCAGAGCCTGAAACAATGCTGTAATTGTTTTATGGTTCTACTACATGTTGTGGAAATATTCACCACAGATAAAGATTTGTTTTGAATTTATGATAGAAAAAGGCCTTACGATCCAAAAAACTAAAATGTGGCAAATGTGATTGAGGAAAATAAAAAATAAAAAAATGACAATGTAGTGAAATGCAAATTATTTAAATCCCTTGTCAAGTTAAAACCAGCACATAAAACATCTCTACCTCTATCAATTTTACAGATAACATGTTAAAATTTGACGTGACTAAAACAACACATACTCTGAACAATAACACTTTGAGAAAGATCTTTGTTTAAAAATTAACCATACTGTATCTGTAACCTCTGGATAGATTAGTAAATAATCACTGAATGTACCCACTATCCTTGGAGTCAATCCAGTTCCATTTGATTGCCAGAGTCAGCTAGAAGGGAAAAAAAAAAAGTTTCAGATATTGTGCTTGCAATTTTGCATTAAGTTAATAAGGTTTGACCAAAGCAGCTCCAAACATGATCTCAGTCTAAAACTCTGTCATGAAAAGTGGTGGGTGATATGCCTTAAAGAAATGTTAGGCCTTTAATGCAAGTCATTGTTAAACATTACAAATTATCACATCATACATTTTTATTATCATTTAATTTTACATACAGCTATGGATGTACTTAATTAAATTACACAGTATATTGTTATGTTGGTTTTAATTTTATGCTTGGGGTACTAGTTAACTTTCAGACAGGAAGTAGTATAAGTAGGAAAGCAAGCACTTTTTTGTTTTTGTAATACAGTAATCTATTTATGATTTATATGATTTAAACAATTTTTTTTACATTTTTCTAACTTCTTGCAGCTGTGTTATGATCGCTAAAACATTACAATATGGTTATGTATTTGTTAGAAATAGGATACGTATAGACTTCCGTTTAGACAGAGCGTTTAATGGTTACCATGGAAACACGTCTCGCGTTAGCTAAACACAGAGTGATTTGGACGAGGCTGGTGCGCGCGAGCTGTCTGCACTTCACATAGTACGTGAAGCTACTTTCTTATTGAATTTAGAATATCAAAATGATGCGTTTTTAGTATCTCAGATAATACGGTTTGTACTTTTGGAACAGGTAATTCCTAGCTAGCTAACATTTTTTATTTATTTATTTATTTATTTATTGCTATCGCTAACATTTGAGGCACGTCAAATTACGGTCTGACGCATTTGACGTGACGTTGCATAAAATGTTCAAGAATGATTACCAGGTAAGTGCAAGTTATGATTAATTTTGACATTTTTCATTGGGAAAATCATGTTTTTTTTTGCTTATAACACGTTTTATTTGAAGCTGTAGCCTAAGTTTATTAAATTGAATTATTAGCTTTGATGCCTTTGCAGGGGGGAGCTGTGTTTGACATCTTCAGTGGACAAGGAAAAGACCCTGTAGCTAAATGGAAACTTTGTGGAGGAACCTCAGCTATACATAAAGTGAGCTTTACTAGGCAACTGCTACTTGTACTTTCACAGCTTTATGTGTCATCTTAAGTCCAGCCACTGTAGCATCCACAACAATCCATACAACATCTAATAAGTTACCCAATAGCTCAGTAACACCGTGTTTACTACTTAAGTGCCATATGGTGACACTCCGATAAATCAAATCAGATGTTTGCTAACCACTTTTTGTGGAGGTTAGTTGCTTTTTTCATGCAACACTGACAAATATTCTTACCTTCATTACAATATGCCAAGCAATACTGCCAACTAAACACTTTTTACTGCTTGAATTGATCTTGACACATAGATTTTATAGCTCCAACCTCATATATTTGTTCCCATAAAACTCATTTGTCACTCCTGGGGACATTTACACAACAGGTATACCAGTCATAACCTGCAAGGACTTAGACTCGGCAAGGCCCTCTTTTGAATTATGTTCTCTCTTAGGAGTATAATAAAGAAGTTAAAGGATTTGTTTACTGTTTGGAGGGAAGCAGCCAGACAGTCAAGATGCAAATGCCAGAGAATGCAAAAATGTCTCGTAAGTCACTATCAAGCTTTCACGCATCCATCTAGCACTTATTTACCGTTTACTAAGTTAATTGCAGTTCAGTCCTCTTCTGTTTTGTTCCAGTCGAGCTTATCCAAAGGTATTTGGTCCTTCAAGTGAATATTCCTCGGTGCCATGATTTTTCTACTGAGCTTGTGTGAGTTCAGGAATCTATTTTTATTTTATTTTTTTTTTTATCTAATGAAAAAAAATTGCAAAGAACATAATTCCTGGTAATATGGACCTCTGTAGATATGAAGAAATATTTTACTTATTTTAATATTTTTTTCAAAATTCTGGTAATTATCGTTGCTATTAAAGTTCCTAAAGTGCATCGTGACAGTTGATTTTATGGCATGATATAAACGTGAGTACGCACTCCAGACTTCACCTTAGAGACTAATAAAGATTCAATTTGTCTCAATTTGGAACATCTAAGTGACACTGTAGTTGCTGCTGGTAATTTATGTGCTTCTTTATCTGTTATTTACAGGATAACAGATTCAGAGCATCTAAAAAGAAGGCTTCACTTTTCAACACTGCATAAAGAGTTGTCTGCAACATTATTGCATGCAAAGATACCTTTCACAGATTTGAAATGTGATACTGTGAGTCTGTTCTGTAATTCATGCATTTTGCATCATTTTAGAGAATTTTTAAATCATTTTGGTTGTTTGCTTCTTGCATATTTTCTCATTTAAAAGTAAAACTCAGGCTGTATCATTGCGAACTAAAAAATAAGTTGTATTTGTTGTCTTAGTGGTCTACTTTATGCATCGACCTCGTATCGTGGACCAGAAAACTATTCAAGGGATACGTGACCCTGGATGGCATCACTTTGTTTGCTACCTGTAAAGTTCGAAGAATCTTCACTATGAAAACAGATGCTGGGAAAATGTCACATGATGGTAATGCCTTCAGTTTTTAAATGCAAATCATAGTTTTATTTGCTAACCCCTAGCTCATCAACATGCACGGTGCTTTTAGAGCTAACTGCTTTTCACTGAAGCTGTTTGGTCCCAGCTTTCAGCATAGTTTTCAGAGTTTTGTGTGTTTGTCGTAAATTGTGTGAAAAAGTTAAGAAATGGTTGTTTTAACTTACTAGGCAAAATATTGGTTCATTTTGTAGTGTTCTTTCAAGATTGTTTTCATTTTTTTTAATGCAGACATGTTTCTTGATGGGGCTTCTCTTGTGGACATGATCCCTCAAAGTTTCCGGTACCCACCTGATGTGCACCAAATTGCTCGCATGTTGAGCATTGAGAATTTGCAGAAGGCAGATATGAGGTCTGATCCTTTCATCTCGGACTCTGGTAAGTAAACAGAAAACCACTGATTCATAGATCAAGATGTACAGGATCAAGATTTATAATAAAACAAAATAAAAACTACAATTGATTTAAATAAATAAAGTAACTGAGTTATTTGACAAGATAAAAAATATATATACTGTATATATGAGAAAGCCATTTAATTTGAACCTCATACTTTTGTGTGCTTTTGCAATGGGCTTTGTTTCCTCATTCGGTGGTATTAGACTGCTGTCTTTGCAGCTTGCAGTTCTTTTATGTTTTAGCTTGACACTGCCCTCACACACAAAACCAGGTGTGGGTTCGATAGGCAGCTTATTTTTCCACCACAAAACTTAACCTAAGCTCTATTGAACACTTTATCTGTGAACCGGCGTGGCGAGTGAGAAATTGGTCTTATCTTTAGCATCGCTACCTGACCCCATCCACTGCTCAAGCGAATGAAATTCCTTCTGTGAGGAGAGCCCTCTGTGTAGGAATGGGATTATTAAAGCTGCAATATAGTGAAGATGAGATGTTAATCTATTGAATATATTTTGATTTTAAAGATTTGATTGCTTTATTTGTGGTAATTTAGTGTGCATCAATTTTCTTGTCCAAAAGGCAATATTTGTTATTTTTCTTGACAAAGACATTGTTATTCTATTAAATACATTGTTTTTCTCGTTTTAAATTTCTGTGGTCTTTATTCTTGCGTTCATTTGGGCCTCACCTGTACTCAGGGAGCTGCAATTATCTCCACACACAAAAAAGACATGCACCAATAATCCTGTTCTGCTGCCTTTGTGGCCTTTTTATCATCAAATATTTATTTGTTCTGACAGCTGTCCAAGTCTTGTTGAATCAAGCAGCAATGCCCTTAGAAGGGAGCAACAACCACACATGAGAAATATCTCCTCCTAATTAGCATCTGCGTTATTAGCACAACATACCTAATCATAATTAAAATGATTGCTATTAAAGCAGGCATCCAATTTAACTGTGACAAAGTTGTTTGGTGTATGTTGTTTCTTCAGAGCCTGGTCTGTCAGAAACTGTTAAAAGGACTCTGCAGATTTTTTTTTTTTTTTTTTTTTGTCATGGAGCAACAAACAAGCCCCCATTATCCCAGTGCTGCATCAAAGACTCTCTGTTTGCTCTAAAGGTCAATGAATTTTCACAGACTCAAATCCGTACAGAAAATGCTTCTACTGAACGTACATCTCGTAGTAATCCTTATTGTTATCCCGATCTTTATGGGCTTTTGACAGATTTAAAGCACACTGAAATTTGCTCACTCCAGGGGTACATCTCAGTGTGTTCCATCTGTTGTATCACAAAAAATGTGATTTCCTCTTTCCTTCCAACTAATCTCTGTCTGTATCGTGTTGTCGATCATGTTTGTCTTGCCGAGTGGAAGCGTTTGTTTAGTGCTTTGATGAGGATCAGACTGAACGTGTATTTCTGCTGTTAGCTTCAGCAGAGGTGGTCCTGATTAGCCCTGGCACACATACAGCAAGGTCAAATTGATCGCGTATCGTAACTCCCACTTCAACCTATTATTTTCACATGGTAAAATGAAGCAGATTGTTAGATTAAAAAAAAAATCTAGCAACTATCAAATCATTTGTAGCATCAAATTTAGATCCAATTGTTTTATTTATATATATTTTTATGAGTAAACTACATGCGGTGAGATTGGCTTGTAAAACAAAATAGTGAGCCACTCTATAAACTATAAAATGGCTTCTTTAATGTTTTCTTCTTTCCATTCACAGTGGGGAAAGGACCCTAAAATAGATACTGTTGCTAGACAAAATGCTGCTTCGTACTCACTTTAAATATTCTGTTCTGTTCACCAATGAGTTGAGGAATTTTCTCTTTTTTTCTGCAGTACCTGATCAGTCTCCCACTGCCATATCAACCAAAGATCGGAGAGCCAAGCCCCAGGGTGTCTTACACACAGCCTCAGGCTCCAGAGCCTCAGCACCATCTCCCCAAACTGGAAGTAAAAGCGGCACAACCAAAGACAGACTGGAGAGAAGTGTACTTTTTATTTACACTACTGTAATCTAATAATTCTAGAAGACAGAAATACAAACTGGTCAGCTACAACATTCAAAACACCATACCTCGGTATATGTTCCACATTTTATGTTGTCATTAAACGATCTGACCCTCGATGCATGGACTTCAGAAGTCCTGTGAAGATGCTCAGAGGTATACAGCACCATCAGCAGCAGTTTCTTTAAATCTTGTAATGCAAGATGTATAGTGGGCCTCTATAGGTTAGACTTCTTTGTGTTTGCAGCCCATCTTTCAAATATTGAATCACACGGGGAAACTTGGTGGCCAAGTTTATACTTGGAGTGCTTTGACATGCTCAAATGATTTAGATCAGTTTTATCTAAAAATAATAGAAAGAAACAGTAGAATAAAACTATTTATTTTAAAAAAGGATGCGTTATAGAAAGACTGTGCTGTGTGGTGGTTTGGCGTAATATTTAGTTAAGGAATAACCATCAAACAACAACATAATTGCTTTGACCCAAACAAAACATTGCTTAGGGTAACAGATTCTACTTGTTTTCTTCACATAAATTGTTCTGCGGAAATCTCTTCCCCAGATAAATGATGCACACGCTTTTAAGCTTTGTTAAAATGTGATTCATCAGATCAGGCGACCTTCTACCGCTGCTTCAGGGTGCAGTTCGGTGGCTGACATGCCTTTTGTATGTGCTTTTGGCAATGAACTGAGGTCACTGCAGACACATGTTTGTTCTTAAGTGACTCTGCCTCCCAAGATACAGCAATGATACTCTGACACATTTCTGTTGTAGCCAGCAGAAAGGTTTTCAGCAGATGGTGTATATGCAGCTCTTAATTACCAAGCATACTATATAATTAATCAGTACTGGTTGAGACACTGTCTTTCCGTCGGCAACTTGTAGTAGATACAAAAAAATCCATACTGTCAATACTCAGCTGTTGTAAAGATTTTATGAAAGTTTTGGCTGATTGGTGTATGTCTCTGTGAATTCTCTACCATTACAGAAAAATCCAAACCCAATATTTAGTCACTGAACTCATATTTTTCTTTGATTATCTGTCACAGGGTTTCCCATCAAGTAAAATGAATACGAAGATTACTCCACAGAGTCAGAATATTAGCAAGATGGGTGAAAATGTATCCCATGGTCAGCGCTCCCATGTTCCTCATGAGGGTAATTTTGTGTGTGTTTTTCTTAGAGTCTGAATGCTTTCATCATTTTAGCACACCCTTGTTCATCCTGCTAGTTTATCAAACACAATTTCTGTGTTTATCTTTTTTCATTTAACTGTTTCCTTTGTCAAATTACTTTAACTAAATTCTGTTTCTCTCAGCTTCTTCTCACTTGCCTCGAGGTGTATGTGAAGCAAAGAAATGTATATGTTCCAATATCTATAGCACAAAGTGTGAAAGGAACACTTATTTTTTCTTACTGTACCTTGGATATGTGTTTAACACAAGATATAAAGAAATCCTTCTCAGAAAAGGAAGACATATTAGAACTAAAGCTTTAGAAACAAGAACCTACTAATATTGCAATATACTGCAACATCATCAACTTAAAAACCAAGAACAAATGTGTTTATTTGGCTTAGGATCAATACCAGCAAGTATCCTGTGACTCAGAATCTTCATGTATGAAGTACCGTAATTCTGTTTTTTCCCTACTCTTCTTCCAAGCATTGTGTATTAATAAAAGCATTACCTATGATGCAACAAATCAGCAAAATAAGAGCCTAGTTTCAATGCAGTATGTTCTCTCCAATAACAGCTTTTATGATTGGTAATACACCCTGCTTTCAGCATGACTGAATGCGAAATCTGGATGATTAAAATTCCTTAATTCAGCTGAGCATAATGTAGCTGGATATATTCTTTTTTTTTTCAATGTATGAATGTAAGTAGCTCAGTTACCAAAATGCCTTCATTATTAGGGATTTTCACGGTGTATAATCAGTTCACGGATATGCTCCTGGCAGGCTTTAATAACATTGTTTGAATCTTTTTTTGTTATAAACCTTTTCTGATGTTGAATATTTGTAGGAGCATTTTTCAAATTACAACCACGCCCGCCCCTAAAGGGAGGCTTCGGCAAGCAGGGTTGTAAGAAGCTACGGGTCCTCAGTGCAGGAAAAGAGAAGATACCATCATCAGGTAACCTCAGCAAAATGTAGTCTTTTGTTTAGTGTGACAGAATAGGATGTTGTGTTATTAATCTATTTGGACAATGGTATTGGTTTAAACTTTTTTGTTAAGCTCCTCTAGATGATTTAGATGGCCAGAGGAAGACAAGTGTTAGTAGGGAGAAGTGTACTTTTCCACCCAGTCAGCAGAAGAGTAGACCACAGACTCTGACCTCAACAGAAAAGTCAGAACACCGAACTCCAGGTAAGGCAGCAGGAATAAATGTGCACTTTTAGATGGATAGATAGTTGAGGAAATTTAATAGGACAGCAAGGGATAGGAACATGGATTAAATACATTGATATGCAGGCTGGGTGATTTTGATATCTACCTAACATGTACTGCTTTTAACAAGCAGCTCCTCTATACTTAAGAGAAATGCCTTTTCCTTCTCTTTACATTTTTCATAAACTTAATCACTTCAAAATATTGCATGAATTAACGTGCCTCGGTCTGCGCCACATCCACTTTTTTTTGCCCCTCACCCCTTTTAAATTTTACATAATTCACATCAGGGCCACTTGCATGACCCTCCTGAATCCAACCTGCAACCCCACCCCCAGTGGCTACCCTCCACATACACACATGCACATGCATTGTCCTTGTGAAATGAGCGCATGTGTTCGGAGAGCTCATTTATGGAGGTTTCTCTACAAGCAGTGAGCTGCTCCTTTGGTGCAGCCCTGCCCACAGATGGAAAGTAGTTAGTTCATTAATGGTAATGTGGCACATTAAATAAAAGTCAGAGGGACATCTCCTGGGCCCAGGGTTTGCCACACAGTGGGCAATTAGAGGAAGTGATTATACTGTCGAGAGGTTCAAATGTGCTCACTCATTCAGATTTAGGTGCTTCTGTTTTTGAACTTGGAGAATAAAGATTCAGTTTTTTTATATGTACGCACAAAGCTGCAGCAACTTTTATTTTAGTTTATTTTTACCCTCTTGACTATGTAGTGAGCAACACCTAGATGTTGACTTGTTTCTGATCACAAGTTTTTAAAAACAAAAGCAGTGTTTGCTTGGAAATTGTTTCTTTTTTTTTTTTTTTTTTTTTTTTTTTTTAAGATTTTTTTTATAAAGTTGTCATTACATGATTGATGACTCATGAAGTTTTTGTATGTTTTTATTTATTAAAATATTTGCACAATAGGATTCTCAAGTAAAACCTAAAAATAAAAAATAAATAAATTACAAAAACAATAGCAGGAATTAAAAAGGCTATACAAACACAAAATTTGTGAAAGTATACTTAATGGGCTTTTGTTTAACATCTTACCTGTATGTATCTGTACCTCACTTTACCATCTACATAAATGTATATACAGTATATGTATTTTTTTTAGGTGAGCGTAGTTGCAGCCCTGCCAAAGAAAGTCCAGGAGCCATTGCCACACCAGCAGAGTCTCAGCTCGAACCAGGTTTGTCTTCTGACCTGCGGGTTTGGAACAGCTGGGAGAGTAATGAGGAGTCTGAGCCCCAGCTCACTCTGCAAGAGGAGGTGTTCACTTTTTCATCGCCGCCACACTCACCCAAACGAGGGCAAAGCCAAGGTGACCAGGAAAAGATGGCGATGGGAGATGATCAGGTCCAGAGCAACAGAAGAGGGCGGCATCATGCCCAGCCTGAAGACGACTTTATTGGCAGCGAAAGTGATGAGGTGTGTTTGCTGTAGCAGAGCAGTGGAGGCGCACACTCTGCTCTGAACTCATACACATTTAAAGTGCATCTTGAAAATATAACTTACACTTCATAGCGGACTAGTTACCAAACTGTTATTCTAATGCTTTCCCTCAGTAGGCCTCCTGATTATTTTAGTTCAGTTTAATTTAAAAGTAAGATTTTCTTTACTTTAACCATTAGTGTCAGAAAGGAGTGTGCTTTATTTTCTGGTGCAGAGTGCTTCACAGGCTTGGCTAGTAAATATGTTGCTTCTCATCGAGAAGGTTGCTGGATCAAATCCCAGCCCGGGACCTTCCTGGGTGGAGTTTGCATGTTCTCTCTGTGCATGTGTTGGTTTTCTCTGGGTATTCCAGTTTCCTCCCACAGACCAAAAACATGCATGTTATGCTGATTAATAACTAAAGGTGTGAGTGAGAGTGAATTGTTTGTCTCTATGTGTCCCTGTGATGGACTGGAGACCTGTCCAGGGTGTCCCCCACCTCTCACGGTGACTGCTCGATATGGGCACCAGTGACCCCTGTGACCCAAAAAGGAAAAAGTGGGTAAAGATGATGGATGGATGGAGTGTTTCATAATGCAAAGGCCTTCAAAGGACATTTGTTTTATTCAAAAGCTGTTTTTTTTGTTCAAGTTCAAGTCAACTTTATTGGCGTTTCCATCACATGTACATGAGGTGGAACAAAATTATGTATGCAGGGTCCCACGTCCAAAAATAGCAAAATATAAAGTACAAAAAGAAGAGTAGACAAGGATTCAAGATATTCACCAAGATAAATGCCAAACAAACACAAAACAGAACGCTAAAAGATCCACGATATACGCCAAACACCTACAATGCAAAATATTAAGACGTAACAACAGCAGCCCGAACATGAGTCTGTGGTGAGCAGATGGGCATGAATGACCACAGCAGAATGAGATAGTCAGCAGCATGAGATCAGCAGCACGGATAAGTCACATATGACCAGTTAAATTGGCATTACAGTGATTTTTCTTCTTTTTTTTTTTTACTTACAGTGGTTAGGGATTCATGAGTCCAACAGCTTCAAGGCTTCTTTGTTAAATGTAATAAAGTTTTTTTGTTAAATGTAATGATGCTGTAAATGTAACAAAGAACAGCATTCTTTATCCTGAGTAGAACAATTAAACAGTTGAACCAAAGTTATAAAGGTCTATCTTAAAAAAAATAATAATAATAATAATTAAAAAAAAACAGTAAATTATTTTACTTATGTAAAACTTTTTAATACATTTGATAATTCAGAGCCTCAGTTTGTCATGCTTCTGATTAGTTTGCCTTTATCAGATTAATGGCAGTAAAATAATGCTTACTATCTAGCAATGTATTAACAAAATCCAGTTTAAAACACAAATGCAAGTGCTTAAAATCTGTGTTTAAACTTTATTAGAACATCCCAGTGGTTAGTGACCCAGATTTTTAACTTTGTGTTGAAGCAAAGATGTGAAGAAGTTCAGAACCACCAGGATGATCTCAGTGTTCAAAGTTAAACAGTATAAAAGCATGTTTGTTTCAAAATAAGTGAATCTTTTTATAGTGACCTTTGTAAAGTGCAGGTATAACCTTTTTCTCCATGAAGCGCTGTCCCGAGTTGACATTTACTTTGGAATTCAAATTTATTACCTGTACGCTTTGAGAAGTAATTCATCTCTATATTCAAAACCAGGGAAAAGTGCACAATCTTTTTCAAGCTGTCACTTTGCATCATTTAGTCAAATTGTCTGCTACTCTTGTTTATTATAATCGCTGTATGATAATAAAAAATACCAGCTAAAAAGAACAAAAAAAAAAAAAGAAAGAAAAGAAAAGAGAACATCCTGTATAAGTGTTTGCTTTATAAGTGGGGAGAAATCACATGGTATACTTGTGCGCACGCTCTCTCTACACACCCACACACCCTCTCACAAACACACTTACACACCCACATGCAGACAGGTTGTTAGAGGCGAGCATCTTTCTCTCCGTGCAATCAAATGATCATGTTGCCTCTTTGCTGGATTCATCGGAACACTTCAAAAGGGAAAAAAGAGCACTTCAAAAGAAACGAACTCCACCGTACACATGTGCGGCCTCAGGTTTAAAAAAATACAATATTGTTTTTTTTTCTAAACCCACCACTGTTTTGTTTTATTATTGATGTATTTATTCTTGCAGAAAAGCTGCCACGACAATCAGTACAAACAAGAACAATGTCCGAACACTCGACTGTCTGAACTAAAAAGTCCCTGCTGCTGCAGTACATCAGTCATTATAAAACTTACTGTGCAGTTAGTTAATTTCATTTTCCACCCTAATATTTAAACACCACAGTGCTTTGCAGTGACTGCTTATTAGCACTCTGGGGATTGAACTGATGACAACTGATGAGAGTGAAAATAAATTGCAACACCTTATAATGAAATGACACAAACTAAGGGAACAGAAAATAATTCACCTTCAAGTTAACTCCCTCAAATCAGAGGTCTAAACAAATATAATTATTGGCTAAGTTTGCAGCTTAATTTTGTGGAAGAGTTGCAAGTTCTTATGATATAATTTATTCTTTTGAAATCAAGTGACAAAAAGATGTAAAAGCATTTATTTTTGCCTTGATCTGTTTCGTGTTTAGCACAAAATTAACGTCTCATTATCACAAATATTCTGAACCCCCTGAATTTTTACACCCTGAGTTATTCCAACAACAAATGATAATAGCTTACTTTAAATAAGTTTGATTGATATTTTAATACAGTTTCTTAAAAATATATACTTTTTCTCAAATACCACAAATTAACCACACCTCCAGCTTTGTTGTAAACTTATAAAATGCATATTTAACATAGTTGGCTAGCATAAATATACAGTACCAAATCACTATTTTCTTAATATAGTCAGCAACTTTGCTCTATTGGTGGAAGTGCCATCCTGGCCTTGCTTATGTGACTCCATATGTAGCCACACAGAGCTGCACCGTTTGGCTAGATAAGCAGCAGTGAATGGGCCACAGGAGGATTTGGATATAAAGACATTTGCTGACACTGGGATAACTGGACTTATATCATTCTTTAAAGACTTATTTAAGGGAAGGAAGTAGTTAGAAAGTTTGTTGGTAAAACTGAAACTTAACAAGCCGTACAGACACCGGTTAGATAATGAGATGTGCTAAATTAATTCTTATATAACGACAAACATTCAACTAAGTGAGTTTTTAAAAGCCTGCAGGCAAACATTTCTTATATTAAACTGCTGAAAGTCACGTACATGCAGCTACTGTGATTTGTGTCTTCATGTCCTGCTGAACAGAGACTGCTGTAAACTCAGGAGAATATTGTTTTCTTATCACTCTGAAAGGTGATATGAAGGAAAGCAGAAAAATACCTTCAGACCGACTTACACACACAGAACTGGACCATTTCATTACATGAAATAATGTAGTGGAGTAATAGCTTTGCATTAAAGCCCGCTGTGTCTCAAATTCCCAGGGTACAGACGCTCAGTTTGTGTCTTTGCTTTTTTTGCTGATTCAGTAGACACACACTCAAAAAAAATAAATAAATAAAAAATAAAGCTAGCACACTACGTTTGTATATTAAAATTCAATTCAATTCAGTTTATTTATATAGCGCCAAGTCACAACAGAAGTCATCTCAGGGCACTGAACAAATACACTCATGTTCATAAAAAGTAAGTTAATAACATTGATTTCTTCTTTGAGTTTAACTTCACTGCAGAACGCTCATCTTGAGCAAGCTTAAAGGCAACAGTGGAAAGGAAAAACACCCTCATGAGGAAGAAGCCTCAAGAAAACCAGGCTCAGGACAAGCGACTGTTTGTTTCAAGGGTTTGAGAGGAACAGGAACGAGGAACAGATACACAATGGCAGGTCGAAAATCACGTTAAGATAGAAATAATATCAAATGAAAATTATTCATTTGTAACATTTAATTTCAAGAAATAAGGTCAATTTGTCCTCCATTACTATAATCTAAATCTATGGCAGAATAACAAGCCAACCCTAACTATAGGATTTATCAAAAAGGAAAGTCTTAAAACTGGACAATGTGTCAGCCTTACAGTCTTAAACTGGAAGTTGGTTCCACAAGAGAGGAGCCTGATAACTGAAAGATCTGCCTCCCTTTCTGCTCCTGGAAACTCTAAGAACCGCATGTAAGCCTGCAGTCTGAGAGCGAGAGCTGTTAGGAAAATATGGGACAATACGATCTGTAATGCAAAGTATAAGATGGAGCTAGGTTGTTGAGGGCTTTGTAGGTTAGAAGTAATCCAGGTCTCTCTTGTTAATGAGTCCTCAAGGCTCAATGAGATTAACCTGCCTAAATAAAGGTTGAATGAAAGTAAGATTTTGAATTATACCCTGAATTTGACAGGGAGCCAATGGAGAGAAGCTCAAACTGGAGAGATGTGATCTCTGATACTCTCATTAAAACTCTGGAAGCAACATTTTGGATCAACTGAAGACTTTTAAAATAATTTTTTAGACACTCAGATAATAAACCATTGCAATAGTCCAGTCTAGATGTGATAAAAGCATGAACCAGTTTTTCTGCATCATTTTTAGATAAGATATTTCCAATTTTAGTGATATTATGCAGAAGGAGATTCTTGTAATGTTTTTAATGTGGGGTGTTAAAAGACACATCCTGATCAAAAATATCACCAAGTTTTCTAACTTTAGAACTGGAGGACAAATTAATCCCATCCAGAGGAAGTGAAAGACTGAAAAATGTATTCCTAAAATGTTCAGGTCCAAAAACTTAAACCTCAGTTTTGTCTGTGTTTAAAAGCAGAAAAATTCAGGACATCCAGATTTGTATGTCTTTAAGACATGCTTGCAGTCCAAGTAGCTGATTGGATTAATTGGGTTTCATGGACAAATATGTGTATCATCAGCATAACATTGAAAATTTATCTCATGCTGTTTCATAACTTTATGTAATGGAAGCATATAAAAGGTAAAGAGTATTGGTCCAAGCACTGAACCCAGAGGAACTAAAAAAATTTTTTTTTAAATCCATTAGTTTTTTTACAATGTGTCTTTATTGGTTTTCATCTTTGGTTTTCAATTATTCAAGGTTTTTTATTGTCATTCACATTACGGTACATATGGTACATGGAATGAAACTATGCACACAGGGTCCCAGTTACATCCAACAAAAATACAAATTGTAAAGTAAAACAGTAATAAGATCCAAGACATGAAACAAGAAATATGCTAAACTAAGAATACACCTAATAGTATAAAACCATGTGCCAAACAACAGCAGCACGAACATGAGCCTGTGTGAGCAGATGAGGATGAATGAACACAGCAACACGAAACAGATCAGCAGCATGAGGTCAGCATCATGGATAGTCAGCAGCACATGTCAACAACCAAGTGACATTACAGGGATTTTTTTCACAGTAATTTTCACAGTGCTAATCCTGACTAGGGACTCATGAGTTTAACAGCCTCAGGATATAGGCTGTTCCTCAGCCTGGTTCTGCACTTGATGATCCTCAACCTTCTGCCTGAGGGGAGCGGGACAAAAGTGTGTGTGCTGGGTGTGTGGGGTCTTTCATGATGCAGATGGCCCTCTTCCTGGTGGTGTAGATGTCTGTGAGGGTGGGGAGGCTGACTCCAGCAGACTTTTGTGCAGCCTTCACCACTCTCTGCAAAGCTTTTCTTTCTGCAGTTGTGCAGCCATCATGCCACACATTGATACTGGAGCACAGGATGCTCTCCACTGCACACCTGTAGAAGGAGGTGAGGACTGAGCTTCCCAGACCAGCTCGTCTCAGCCGCCTGAGGAAGTAGAGTCTGTGATGAGCTTTCTTGATCAGACTGGTGTTGTAGTTGCCCCACCTGAGGTTGTCATTCAGGTGCCCACCCTAGTACTTGTAGCTGGAGACCATTTCCACTGCAGGTTATCTTATGTTTGGGGGTAGGTGGGGATGTTTATACCATCTGAAGTCCACAACTGTCTCCTTTGTCTTCTTCATGTTGATGTGAAGGTTGTTCTTCCTGCACCAGCTTTCCAACACACAGCCCTGGGGGGAGCCAGTTCTGAGGGTTATGGTGGAGGAGGAGAAGTTGTGGATCTTCACAGACTGTGGTCTATTGGTTAAGAAGTCTAGGACCCAGTTGCATAGAGAAGGACTTAGTCCTAGTGTGATTAGTTTGTCCATCAGAGTCTGGGGAATCATGGTGTTGAAGGCAGATGTGAAGTCCACAAAGAGCATACGGATGTAGGAGTCCTTCTGCTCTAAGTGAATGAGAGCAGTGTGGACCACAGAGGAGATTTTTGTATCTTTGTTTCTTTAGGTTGATATTTTTGTTTTAATTATGCTAGTTTTGTTTTTTTTTTTTTTCAAATTTTTTTAATTATTATTATTTTGTTTTGATTTCGTTCTATTATCCGTTGATTTTTTTTTCTCACTTTGTTTGTTACTATTTTAGACCATTTTTGCATTGGTTTTCGTCAGTACTTTTTTCTTCCTGATTTATAGTGTAGTTCAAGTTCAAATAGGTTTATTATCGTTCTCACCACACGTCATACATGAGGTGGGACGAAATTATGTACACAAGATTTCAATTACATCCCACAATATCAAACATATAAAGTGTAAAAAGAAACGTTATTTAAGGATCTGAGACATACACTAAGTTATATGCCAAACAGTACCCCAAAAGATCCAAGATACATGCAAACATCACTAAAGCAAAACAACATGGCGTAACAACAGCAGCCTGAACATGAGTCTGTGAGAGCAGATGGGCATGAATAGTGCTTGTCTTCTTTAGTTTTTTTATCTCAAGTCACAAACCAGGCTTTTGTTAGCTGATTGACAAGAGCTCAAGAAGAATAAAAAGTGACGTACTACAGCTCAATGTGTAAAATGTGAGAACTAACCTCCCTATATGCATCCACTTTAACCATTGGAACTAGATTGTATGTCTGAGCATCTGAAAGCACAAATAGTGGCCATGCTTGCTCCTGTGCTCAGCTTCATCTAAGTTAGTCGTGCCACACCAACTGTTGACCGTAGAAAGCTTCATGTTAGCATCAACAATGTTTGATAGATTCAGCACACAGTGGAAGCTTTAGCTTGCTGAGCTCCTGTGTTCTGACACTGCAAAAAGTTGTGTTACCCATCCAACACCAATCAGCCTGATTTTCATTTATTTATTATTATTTTTTATTTATTACAGGATGCTACTTTTTGAAGTTGAAGCATTATTATCTTTCAGAGCGTTGCATCAGATTTGCACAGTTCTCTTAAGCAGACATTTGCTCCTAAACAGAGAGAAATATTAAAAGCAGAACAAAGCAATGATCTTTGAGTATCCGAAACACTTTGAAATTTATCAAAAACAACAGAGCAATGTAAAGTTTGTTATATTTTCAGATGAAAACAGTTATTTTGATGCAAGAAAAAAGAAAAGCGGTTGACTGTGCAATATCTGTGATGCACATTCTTGATCACAGCCACACCCATAGTCCATCCTTTCAATAATACATGTAATTCATTGTTTATTCACCTGAACTTATGAAAATGATAAAGCAAAGAAATAGAAGAGGGAACAAATAATATAGAGAGCTGGTGAGCTAAAAGCCTCCAGGGGCTTATGATAACCCTTCACCCCAAAATAACGCCATGAGATGAAAGAGAAGAAAACACAGAAGGGTGAGGTTACATGGACAATGTAGTTTGTGAAAAAGTAAAGTCCATACCATGAAATCTTCTAAATGTGTATAAACAGTATACTGTACAGTATTGGCATTCAGTCAGGCTACAAATCCAACAACTGACTGTTTTCTGCTTTATAGTAGATTAGCAAAAAACATAAAAAAGTGAGAACATAATTACAAAATTATTCATTTTAAGTTGGCATTACTCACTTCTTTGAAATCAGATTTTCTTAAAATAGAAATAGAATTTGATGCATCTATTCATCAAGTTAGAATAATAAACCGGTGATGGTTTGTAACCAATAGAGCAAACAAGCATTAAAATTATGCTCCACCGAAATTCTGTTTTATTATAAAACATTCATTCAGAGTAGGTTTGAATATTACCTCTGAAGTGTGCAGCTTGCTCCTTCAGTGGACGACGGCAGCTGTTGTCAGCTTTGTTTCACAACAGCTGCATTAGATTTTACTGCTACCAGTTATACATAGACAGAGAACTGTCAGTGCATGGTGATAAACTTTCCACAACCTCTTCAGAATGATCATTTGTGCTTTCTCCACAAACACTACAGGATGTTTTTAACCAAAGAATACACACCAGTGTCTTGTTAACCCTAGCTAGCTTCAACTACACTAACTGCACACACGTACGTTGGTGTAAACTTCTAACGTGGTCAGCTGATTTGCATAACGTCTTTGAGAACTTTTTCTTAAGAGTTTCTTTTTCCAGTGAAAGTGGGTCATAATTTGAATTCTGTGCTGTGAATTCAGCTGCCATAGTCAGTAAAGGATAACTTCTTGAATTGAAAATTGTGGTTTTCAGCCACACATTTCTTCCGTTTTCAGAACCATGCATTGCTTTTTGTACAGTAAACAGTGTCTTAAATAATCTCATTGTTAGGCAACAAACATTAAAGCTTGAGAATTGAGAGCTACCTCCATATTTGATTGTTGGACAGATGAGCAAGGGTAAAGTAAATTAAATGAACCATTTTAAATGTGAGGCTAATATAAAGTTAACTTACCAATACCATGTGAGCTCAGACAACACCGTGCCTTTATACTCTTGTATTTTTGTGGTAAAAACATACTTTATTGGACAAAAATACTATTAAGTTTTAACAACAATTGACAGACTTGTGTTTCCTACAGGATAAGAGAAACAACTTGTTCGACTATCAGAAATCTAGAACATCCTCTCCTGCTTCACCCACACCTCCTGATGCAACTCATCATGAGCAAACTGAACATCATCCTGAATCTTCTAAGACAAACCAAGCATCACAAAAACAGCTTTCATCAAACACCTGCATGCAGCTTCTATGCAGTGGGGGAGCTGAACCAGCAGGGATGGTCCCCACACGCTGCCTCTCACCAGACAGGCAGGACCTCAAGTTGCAGAACCATGTTTCGGACAGGAACAGCAGTGTTTCACTTTGTACGAAGCTTCTACAAGAAGTCATGTTGGGTGACTCCAAACAGCACAAGGTGACATTTCCAATCCTAATAAGCAACACTCATCTTAACAGTGTAGCTATATAATCTTGTTTTTCTGTCTTAAATTAAGCAGATAAATAGCTATTATTTTCTATTTCCTTCATAATTAACTGAGTAGCTGTCTGTGGGCCACCGTAGCTAATTACCTCCACTGTGAGCTGTCTATGTTTAATGTTGCACTCTATAGTCAATCCGATTGTATCAACACTAACTAAATGAATCCTCATTAAAGATGTTATATGAAGCCATGCAAAGAAATTTGACCATTGAAATATCCTCTTAATTTACAGTTCAAAATTGTTTTCATTGTTTTCATGAAATGCCTTTTATTTTTGAGAATTGGCAGCATAATTATAATGTAATACAGAAAAAAAAAAAAAAACTGCCTAAGATAAAAACGTGCATCGACCTAACATGAAGGAGGATTATTTTGAATTGTTACAGAAGAGTTAACCTTTAAGCATGTTGTTAAGGCTTCGTTGTCTGTAAATATGTTCAGCAATCTCAGCCTGACTCTGAGATACTCTTAGTAGTCCCTGCAGGCAACGGTTTTCTCTAGAATAGGCTCTGTTAAATCCACCACGCGCTGTTTATCCTGCATTAGGCACCAGGCAGGAAAGAACATGTGAACAGGCTTGTTGTGAAATCCAGATGTTTTTCAGGAGTTCATGGACAACTTTTGTTTATAGATTTCCTCAAAGTTGAATTAATGAAGTTCAGTTAAGGAGCTATTAGGTTGGTTTAATAGTGTCCAATACCTCTCAACAATTCTCAAAATTTGCATTGCAAAATTAAGTTTATTTTTATCTGGAATGTAAAATGTCAGTATGGAGACTATGTATGAAATGTGCAGCTTATTAAGAAATGTCATGTCATTACACCTCGCTGTCTGTTTGTCTCAGTAGCACCGTGTGATCTCAATTGGTTTAGACAGCCAGAGAGGTTCGTGAAAATGTTTTCAGGATCAAGCTTGGTCTGTTAAAAATTGAGGTGGTCCCTTGCTTCTGTCGACGGGATCCAGGATCAGAGAAGAGTCAGCTGAAGTGATCAGAAGGCTTGAAGCAAGTTCTATCACATAGCTGTTGCTTTCTGCATGTGCAAAACTCACTGCTGAGTGATATCGCAGCATCATTCATCATTGCAGCTCCTCACCGCTGATTTGTGCCAACTCCAACAGTCAGCATGCAGTGACGGCTCTGAGTGAAATGTTGTCAAAGAAATATGACAAGGAGTTTGTTTCCCCTCCTGCAGCTCCTATGTATTGACTATCATTGATTTACCACCTGGGCAACACCAGGCTAACATATGCTTTCTCTGACAAATAAAATTAACACAGACTCCTGATGTATGCTCATGGTCCAGGTAGATAGAGCTAGGTGTGACTCCACTCGACTCTTCTTTTCTTGGTTCTTCTCAGGTGTAGGTGGTTTGCCACTGTGACATGTTTCCCCACCCTGTGTGTGGGATCGTCAATGCTAAATGGGCAGTATTTTTTCATTCAACCTTTATTTAGGCAGGTTAATCTCATTGAGCCTCGAGGACTCATTTACAAGAGAGACCTG
>JARVLU010001354.1:17581636-17592497 GCA_031762415.1 Simpsonichthys santanae
TTTTTTTTTTTTTTTTTTTTTTTGCTTTATTTTGTTAACACATTTGATTTTACTCTCATTTTGAAATTTCTTACTTGCAATTGGCATAAAAGTTAAGATCAAGTTTCTAAAAGATGTGTTCAACAACTGCTTGCGTGAAAACCTCATTCTGGACTATTGCTTGTTAAATATGCACTTTTAATGCAATACCTGTACAACCAAACTTTTAAAAACAGATTTTCCTGAATTATAGCAAACAGTGCAGTTTGAAAGATTTTACTCCAGTAGGTTTCCAAATATATTGATGTGCAATTCTGCAAATTGGCCACACTCATTGTAAACAACGCACTTTGATCTGTGTATTTCACTCAACAAAACTGAGCATTAATCTGTCCCATCACATCCAAATCATCAAACTTCTTGATAGCTCTCCATTAAATATCACTTCAGCTGTTTACCTAACTAAACACATGGAAGATGGCATCCAGTCACAAAACTTCCTTAGCAATTTTTTTCTGCCAATGTTTTTTTTTTTACATTTACATGAGAAAAATGTGTAGAATTTATTACTTTAAGAAATGTTTCTGATCGGTCTTCATGGCTTTTCCATGAGTAGCTTTAAAGGGACAAAAACAGAAGGCGAGCCGCCGACAGACTTTACTGTGAAAGTTTTGTTTATGTCGGACAAATATGCTTCTTCATTCATGACTTTTATTTACAGAAACTAGGGTTGCTGTTTGCTGCTACATTAATGTTCTCTGTTTAGATTTGTTTGCAGACTTTCTCCTGAGCATCTTGAGCTATTCTTCACTGTCGTGTGTGTGTGACACAATTTCTGTCTGTATTGACCTCATTTCCTTAAACTGAATAGTTTTCATTTGATACTATTTATATCTTAAGGTGCTGTTCTTGACCTGCCATTGTGTATCTGTTCCCACCAAACCCAGCTGGTCGAAGCAGATGACCGCTTGTCCTGAGCCTGGTTCTGCTAAATGTTTCTTTCTCATGAGGTAGTTTTTCCTTTCCACTGTCGCCTTTATGCTTGCTCAAGGTGAGAGTCTGCGATGGAGTTAAACTCAAAGCAGTCTGCTCCTCAGATAAATAATAATTATTTTTATACATGAACATTTATGTTCAGTGCCCTGAGATGACTTCTGTTGTGCTATATAAATAAACTGAAGTGAATTGTATTTTCAGACAGAGAACAGATGTGGGTCAGTTGTGATGCAGCAGTAATTAACCCCCCCACCCCCTCACCACCACCACCACCCCCTTCTCTTACCAGAACCCTGGTCTGATACCTACTACCACCAACTACCTTTATTTGACAATAAACTACCACTAGATGGCAACGTTGTTTCTCACTTGGATTCTAAGGAGCCATGTAACCCTTTCCTTCCTTCTCCCCTCATCCTCTCCAATGGTGGGCGGTGGGAAGTCCTCGGTGTAGGGGTGTGAGGAGATGCATGGGGAGGCAGGCAGCTCAAGCTTCCTCTTCATTTGCCCTCCTTCTTTCTTCTCCATTGTCAACCCTCCCACATCCTTCTCACAGATGCATGTGCAGAGAAAGTCAACAATTCATGGATCAGAATGTAAAGTGATTTGATTTATTTCATGTTGAGTCATTCATAGGGAAATGCTGCTTTTTTTTTAAGAAATAGAAATATCTGAAGACATTTAGACACTTTTTTTGTGTGTGTTGTTTTTTTTTCCTTTTTTTTTTACATGACAAGAACTGGCTTTGTGAGAATCACAACCAGCCACAACGCCAGGGTTACAACATGCACAGAACAGTAGAACAGTAATACAGAAACAACAGCATAGAAAGTCAATGGGTAGAAATGTTACTTGTGAGAGTTTTCTTTTGCTTTTACAAAACAGATAGCCTCGAGACCTACAAACAACATTGTATAAGAGCTGGCTAAAGTCATTCAAATATCTTCTTTTTTAATATATATATATATATTCAGTTCCCTGGAAACAGTGTGTACTTTACAAAGACTGATGGCTTAGGCAAGGTTGGGGTCCATTCCACTGAGTTATCAAACCATAACCAACAGTTGTTGTGTTATTGAGTTTGTACTGCTGTAGGATTCAGTTGTAGCCACATGCTGTAACACTGCTTATTTCTATGGTGCCATAAGTCACGAGTGTTCTCCATCGAGGGGTTCTGAATCGACCCCAACCCTGTAATACAGTGTTACATTTCAGTGTGCAGAACTGAGCTGCTTGCAAAAGAAGCAATTCTCATAGGGTTTTGGAAACTACCACGCACTTTTCAAGGTCCTGTGGTTTTAAACAAACAAAAAAAAAAAAAAAAAAAAAAAAACATAAAAGTTTAGTTCAGATCTTTTGAAGTAGGTTTTAAAGAAAAACTGTGAACAAACAATATCTTAACTGTTGGAGATATCTCCTTGGGCGTGATCAGAGTTTTGAAATTCTGACTGGTCTCACAAGCTAACAGCTAACCCGAACAAGGCTGAGACCAAAGTGGATCGATGACATATTTAACCAACTTGACACCAGTGGTTCCTTCCAGATTATGATCCATAAATAACAGTGGTGGACGTCTGGCAGCCAGATAATATCCAACTGAAGTGTACCAACAGCTAATAAGCATTAAACAAGGGTATCGGCATAAAAAACATTTATTCTAACAATCCATTCTTCCATTATCTTTACCCGCTTCTTCCTTATTGGGTTGCGGGAGTCACTGGTGCCCATGTCCAGCCATCACTGTGTAAGAGGTGGGGGACAGGTCTCCAGTCCATCACAGGGACACATAGAGACAAACAACCATTCACTCTCACTATAGGGACAATTTAGAGTTACCAATCAGCCTAACATGCATGTTTTTGATATGTGGGAGTAAAATTGAGTACCTGGAGAAAACCCACACATGCATGGAGAGAACATGCAAACTCCACAACTCAGGGAACCAACGTTTTACACCACCATCATTTTCACATCACACTGTCTGGAAGAAGTATTATATTTAAACTGCTGCAAGTGCTACTGCTAGCTGCTGCTGTTTGATCAGGCAGACGACCATCAAATTTCATGCAGATACCCGTGTGTTGTGAAACTGTCAAGATTTACACAAAACTGCTCCCATAAATCACAAACTGCTGGAGATTGGAGCTGTTTTAAAATGGCAGCAGTCCACTGTGGTCTCGCTCCGAATAACGTCCGAATCAAGCTTTGATTCTCCAAACTGAGGTCGTTCAAAGAGCTAAATGTAAACAGTAAAATATAAATGAGTCATTTACATCCCACAGAACCCAACTTCAAATGATCTGAGCTATTGCACTAAAGAACTTTACAGCTAAATTTATCAGCTAACCAGCAATCAGTTACTTTAGATGATAACTAAATTAACTTACTGTACACTTAGTCTTATGAAATAGTTGGGAGTGCTATTAAAATGAATGGATCTGTGCTTTTCATATATTTTAATAAATAAAAATGAACTAAAAACGGATCGATCGGTCTTTTAACAACTTTAACTCTTTCCACTGAGACCTTTGTGAATTAAAAGGTCCTGTGGAGTTAGTTTTCATCATTTTAAAGGGCTTACAGGAAAATGAAGCAGATTATAATGTCTGAAAATTTAAAAAGAAAACCAGGTTGAACTAATGAAAACTTAGGACGACTTGTGGTGGTACATTGTGTCACAGTATCACAGTCGAAGTATCAAACATGAATGTTTCCTTGTCTCGTCCAAGAGCTTCAGAAGATCAGTATTAGTGTCGGGATTTCAGTTTCCAGGCGTGTGACAGTGTGTGTGTGCACAGGTGTGAGTTTGCGTAAGACATCCACACAATAAATCTCAGTTTTCTACGGTAGTGCTTGCTGCCTATTCATGAAATATTGATTGTCATCTTTGTAGAGAGATATTTCAGTGAAAAGGGTCCCTGACTATAGCGTGTTGTAGAGAACCGAAACAACAGGACAGAATATCACATAAAGCTTCACGAGGGGCTGTGAGCTGAATGCCCTTCATCCAAACACCAAAGGCGGAGGAAAATAAACTCAACTATCAGGTTCTTTCAGGGTTTTTTCAAAAAAATTTTTTCAATCACTCTGAAGGATAAGTCTGACTGGGATGTGTTTGCTCTCAATTCATGTAAAAAAAAAAAAAGTGATTTCTCTAAGAGCTTTTGGGTTTGAAACCTGTGAATATGTTGAATTCATTGGCCTTGACTCTTATAAACAACAAAAAATATAGATTTGTGTCAGTGTGAAACATTCAACTGATGGTTGTGAATAACAGGCAGGTAAAAAGATGTTTTCCTCCATGAACTGAACTTGTGTTGCTCAACACCGGGCTTGACCACAGATGAATGTAAACAGATCACCAACTGAGAACATGCAACATTTTCCTGAAACTGTTGTGCAACTGGGTCACTTTTCATTTTAAAAAATGTACTCGTTTAACCCTGAATGTTTCTTTTTGGCTGTAACAATTTTCTCAGTGATCACCCTCGCCACCACGACAGGTTTAATTGTGTAAATGTGCCTGTGTGTGTGTCAGTCAGCAAAATATCTCATGAGACTGAATAGATATTAATGAAACCTCAGGAGGTAATTATCACTGAATGTAAATGTGCAAGTGATTAACATTTGAAGTCAGCCCACTTTAAGATGTCTGCCACGGCTAATCAACATCAGTCGCCACAAAAATTGGATTTTCTTTTTATAGATATCGAGCTAAAAGATGGTGCTGTGGTAGTTAAGGCTCATCGACAACACACACTCCAAGCACTAACAAATCGTTGGAATCATCATTGTAAACTTTGGCTTCAGTGCAGCATTATGTGTTCCTTCACATTTATTTATTTTATGTTGTTTTTTCTGTCTGTGGATTCATGTATTTACTGCTTTATTAGTCTGAATGCTTTGAGAAAGGTAAAAACTTAATTTTTAATATTTTTATGTAATTTAGTTTGTTATAATTATATACTGTACTGTATATATATACAGTATATATACTGTATATATATATATTTTTTTTTTTCAGATTTGCATTAATTTTCCTGATCATATAATGAGATTTTAACCCAAAAAAAAAAAAAAAAAGTTAGCAGCTTCAACTAATTAATCTGAAATAGGTTAGTGGAGACGTATCTAATTTTTACATTTTTTAACAGTTTTTGCTGCACTCAGGGTTGCAGAAATATTAGGGAAAATAATGAAAACAAGAACATCAACATGCATGCGTCCCAAATGAAGAGTTCATTGTTTTCCATTAAGCTGCAGCCTCACTGCTTTAATGCTTTCTAGCAGTAACACACACACACACACTGCTCACTCTGCCTCTCACAATCATTGCTATTCCTTTCACACCTCAGCTCCTCTCACTATGGGAGAGCAATATGAAACGGTCCAAGTCTGTGATTAAAACAGGAATTCAAATCAGGATTTGTGATTACATTCTAACGAGAACTAAAAAAAACTAAAGAAAAAAAAAAAAACTACGTCAATCATCATCTGATGACTTTGGAATTTAATTGGACTTAAGAATCAAACAAAACAATATTCATAACAGCAGCTTATTTGTATCAGTAAATGACAATATACTATTTGTTTTATAAATATATTAAATAAAATATTCATATTTATCTTGTAAGTAATTAAAATTTTATTGCGCACCGGTTCACTGCAGGATTAAACCTCTTTATATATTGAAACAACTGTGCAAAAAAAAAAAAAAAAAAAGGTTTATGTTTTTTGTGTGATAAAATGTTGTAAAGTGGTTTTACATTTGTATCATTTGACAAATATACTATTATTGTTGATTTTGTATAATGGTTTGATATGTTTTATTACTCAAATATTTTTATGTGCTTGAAAATTATAGGGCATTAAGTTTAGCATTTAATTCATGATTGCATTTTCTTTTTGACCTATCTTTCTTAATTCTTTCTAGTAAAGGTCACTAACATAGTTTTATTCTGCTTTGTGGAATGACATTAAAGGTAATGCTTAGTTCACTTATTAATCTATAGTTTCATTCATTCATCCATGACTCATATAGGAATTTCTTACATCACATCTGTGTATTTTTGTAGTTTTTGCACCACCACACAATTGTTGAAGACTCCAGTCCTGTGCTGACTTATATACGTAATGACACATTACGATGGGCTTCGCATTTTAAAGACAGCGTTTTTGGTGATTTTTCTGTTTAAAACTCAATTACTTCACAAGAATCAACTTGTGATAATTTGTAGTGTGTGGGAGTGTAAACAGGCCATAAAATGATTTCCTAATTTTTTGGTAAGAGTAAATTATGCTATGCGTGGTATACTGTAGACATTTCAAACACAATGTAGAAGGTCCTGAAATTGAAAACTTGATTTTTACACACTGTTCATGCATACACGCAGTTAGAAATAAGTCAAACATGCAACCACTGTGGATACCTGCCTTGGTAAAGATGCATGACTCTGAAAGTAAGTCTGTGTGAGCATATGTTACATGCAGACTTTCAACAATATGGTCAATAAAATCCTCGCTTAGCTGTTTCAAGCCATAATGGATGTCTCCTGTCACCGTGGAAACTAGATTGTCAGCCACACCAGTAGCGTTGTTGAACAGGTTTGTTGTGCCCATAAACAAGTTTGATTATTATGGCAATTAATTAGTGCTAAAACCAGCCAAGAAGATATTTAATGCTGAATTATGTTAGGATCATTGTAAAAATAAATTAAAAATCTTTACCTTTTTTTGTTAACTGATCTTCTGTTAATTTAAATAGCAAAGTTCACTCTGACTTCTTCTCTGTTAGGCAGTTCATGACCAATGCATGTTAAAGATTTTCCACTAACACCTCATGTTAGCAAGTTACAAAACCTTTGGAGGACCTTCCTACAATAGGCATTTCTTTACTTGCTGTATTTTTCAGACTATGCGGTGCATTTAAAATCTTTTAATTTTCTCAAAAATCAGCAGTGAGCCTTATTATCTGGTGGACCTTATGTATTAATTCTGGTTGTGCTTATTGACCTCAAACCTATTTTATGTAGTACACGACACTCAAAAATCTGTCAAAATGATCTTGTTTTGCTTAATTCGCCTTATAATCCAGTGCGCCTTATAGTCCGAAAAATACAGTACAGTACTGTATATGCAAACAGACAAAACATATTGTGTGGTTTTATGTTAACTGGGTGGCAGCATGCATTCAAGTGCATTTTGTACAAAAATCAAGAGGAAACTCATGTCCACCTTTATCACATAAACAAATAGAGATGCTAATACATTGTTCAGTGAAAGAAATGCCAAAGTATTAATCCATTCATTCATTAATTGTTAGTCTATTGGAACGCATGATAGATGCTAAAAACAAGAGTTCCGATCTTTTAAAATGATTTCCTGTGGAAAAGTTATTAATAATTAATATTTTACCTTTTATAGACAGCTCTTTGAGTGACATCAGTTCGGACTATTAGCGTTAAATTGAGATCAGACTGATGATGTAACGGCTAGTCCGAGTTAGGCTAAGATCAAAAAGGATTTCTGTCATCTAAAAAAAAGGCAACACTAGTCTCAAAAATTTGTCAGCAGTTCATGTGAACACTTAAACCTTAGCACAGCTGTCAGATGAATTACATAATCTGGCTGAAATATTTGCAATATTCCAGCTCAAAGTGTCACGGCTAGCTGCTGCTAACACTATTTGCACTTGCAAATAATCATCAAATTCTAAATAACTGCAAAACTGACTGCTATTTGAAGGTCTTTATAAAAGACCATTCTCAAATAACTTTTGAGATTGGAGTTGTTTTCAAATGGTAACAATGCAATCTGGTCATGGCTCCACTCAGATCAGTTGTCAGCTTGTCAGTCCAGGCAGAACTAAACTCTGTTTCTCCAAACAAAGGCCATTCAAAGGGCTAACTACAACAGGTACGACACTGACTGTAATGACGTTTCCACAGCGCTCGACTTTAAAACGTTTAAAGTGTTGTATTAGGAGAGTGGACAATAAAACGAACAATGAGCTGGAACTAATGATAACTTTAGACCAAGACACTTATCACATTTAATTATGACATAGCAAACTAGCAAATCACTTTCTATTAGGGACTTTCTCTTATCTATATAAAAATAAATCAGATTTTAGGATTGTGTTTCCATGAATTACTCATTCATATTCACTCTTTCACACACACACCCATGTATCCAGACTCACACACCTCTACAAATGTAAATGACTAAGGCCAGGTTTGAGAATGGAGGGCACGAGTAGCTTATAGGCTTCTGGGTTCTCTCAGGTATCTCCAAGAGTAAAAAAATGAACTGGGAGTCAGTACAAGAATGTGGACTTTCTTTTTGGAGAATATAGAGAAGCCCCACCCTTTGGCTAAAATCTTTATTTTTTTATTTATTTTATGTTAGATGTAGATGCTGCTCAGTTTCTATGCTGACTCTGCTTCTGTGAACAAACTCATTGGCTAATTGAGAGTGCTCTTCTTTTCTTTCTGTGTGAAATACCACTAACAGGAATGAGCTGAATGAGGGGCAGTGACATCCTCCAATTTAAGTGTATCTCGCAGAGTATTCGCCACACACATTAACCCGGAGCTTGTTGCCCTAATAGCAAGCTCAGGTAATTTCTGAAACAGGAGTGCCTTTATCTCTCCCTCTTTCGTTTGTCTCTGGCTTAGAGTGTTTTAGCTCATCGGGTGTCTTTATCACAAACACTTTGTCCCCAACTTCTTTTTTGTGTCTGTTTTTTTTTCCAAGTACCTCAAAGGCTTTTATCCAAAGGATTTTGTCGTCCCCTTTCAACCTTTGGTCTACGTGTCATCTCAGGTCCTATATGATTCCCGTGAGTTTTTCCACGAATCCCTTCAGTGGGGAAGAGACAATTCTGACTCAGCATCTTTTGAGCTGCTTCTAAATGATTAGTCCCCCTCTGGTAATGAATGTTAATACTGCGCTTTGGGCTGGCACTAGCCAGCAGACGCTCCGACGGACTGGCCTCGGGGTTGTCCCGGAGGTGTTCATCGTCATCCGTATCGGCATCAATGTATTTACTGATGGACGAGTCGTGGAAAGTGAAGACAGTTGGGGCCATGGCAGTGCTTTCTGGTGACTTTGGGGGTGTCCTGCTGCTGGCAGTGGTGTACACAGAAACTTCAGGGCTTAAAAGAGAGTGGTCTGACACCAGTGAGCTGTCTGAAAGTGGGGAAGGGCCAGAATCCCCGTCGCTACAGCAGCCTCCCTTGAGGCTTTTTGAGGAGTTTCCAGAAAAGAAGAATTTTCTTGGATTCTCAGAGCATGTGGACTTTGACACAGATGTTAGCATGGACTCGTACTGTCCTAACATTTGCTGGCCAACTTTTGTACTATTGTGCTGGGACAAACCCGTAGCTGGACCAAAAGTGAATCTACTGCTTTCCTGAAGGCCAATGTCCGGTGCTGGACTGTGGGAGAAGCGTGAATTCTCCTGGAAGTCTGTTGCACAACTGATATAGCTATCAATGCTAGATAAGCTCTTCATGTCCCCCACTCCTAGTGCCGATGTGCCGTGATTTTGAATGGTCCCAAGTTCTATCTCATCCCGGTGTTTCCCTGCTCTGGAACCCCTGTCTTTAGCATTGAGGTTTGGCTGTGAGCGTGTTTTTGCCATCTGACTATACATCTGCTCTAGTTTCTCAACATTTAGCCTTTGGGGACTGGTGGCTCGAGCCTTGCACGGAGAGCCTAACTCCTGCACGTTGAAAGATCTGTTCGAGCTTGTCTCTGATGCAGCTCTCTTGGATGTCCATTTCCAGTGACTCGGAGAAAGGTGGTTGTCTTGAGGTTTCTCTGTCTTCTCTACTACCACGTCCACGAGCTCCGCGCTACGAGCAAAAGCCTCCTTCAAGTTCATAGAAACAATGCTCCCATTTCGTTTTGCCCTTTCAAGGGCCTCCCTTCTTTTGAGAGCCTTTTCTTGCCTCTTTTGTTCTTTGTAGAATTCGGAAAAGTTATTTACAATGATGGGGATAGGTAGGGCAATTACAAGCACTCCAGCAATACAGCATAATCCCCCGACAATCTTTCCCAACAGAGTTTTGGGATATATATCTCCATACCCTACAGTGGTCATAGTAATGGTAGCCCACCAAAAAGAAGCTGGAATACTTTTAAACTTTGTATCCTCTTCATCCTTCTCAGCAAAAAATACAAGACTAGAGAAGATCATGATGCCCATGGCCAGAAAAAGAATAAGCAGTCCCAACTCGTTGTAGCTCCTCCTAAGAGTGAAGCCCAGAGACTGAAGCCCTGTGGAGTGACGCGCCAACTTCAAAATCCGCAGAATCCGCATGATCCTAAAGATCTGAACCACACGACGGACATTCTGAAACTGTAGCACACTTTTATTGGATTCTGTCAGGAAGATTGTGACGTAGTAGGGCAAAATGGCCAACAAGTCAATGACGTTAAGAGGGCCCTTGAAGAACTTCCATTTGTTGGGAGAGGAGAGGAAACGGAGAAGGTATTCCATGGTGAACCAGGCAATGCACACGGCTTCCACGTGCGCCAGCTGAGGGTTGTCTGTGGACTGGCCAAACTCATCAGTGCCCTGCAACTCTGGGAGGGTGTTCAGAGACAAGGCAATGGTGGACAGCACGATGAAGAGGATAGAGATGATGGCCAGGATCTGAAAGACAGAATCAAAGAGGAAACATGAGTAAGGACTGCAGCATAAAGAAACCTGATACAATACGATCATAACTCTAGAGATCTGAGTACTTTGTTCAAGTGAATAAGAGGAAGGTGCTGAGGTTTGACAAATCTATGGAAGAATACCAGCATGTTCATTCAAATACTTTGAGAAAATTGTCAAAGTGTGTCGAGAAAAGAGTATTAAGGCCAAAACATGTCA
>JARVLU010001354.1:17670226-17681061 GCA_031762415.1 Simpsonichthys santanae
GTAGTTCCAGCATGCTGTTACCCCACCAAGCAGTAAACAACTCAAGTGGACCAACCAGTTTGCTGGAGCCAAGATGGCTTCTAGAGGCCGTCCTGTCCCTCGTCAATCCCTCCCAGGCAGGCAGCCAGAGCCAAAGTGGTTAAAGACAAGAAAGTCCATGCTCAATAATCCAGGAATTAAATCTGATAATTCTCAATCAGGTCATCTGGACAGTTTCTTTTTAGTAGAAAAGTTTCACCCTCACTCCAGAGGGTTTCATTAGTCAGAGTAGTTCCAGAATGCTGTTACCCCACCAAGCAGTAAACAACTCAAGTGGACCATCCAGTTTGCTGGAGCCAAGATGGTTTCTGGAGGCCGTCCTATCCCTCGTCGACTCCTCCCAGGAAGGCAGCCACAGCCAAAGTGGTTCAAGGCAACAAAGGAACTCCTCTGACTGATGAAGCCCTCCAGATAGAGGGCAAAACATTTCTATAGAAAGAAACCATCCACATGAACTGACTAAGAATTATTGGATTTGGTACCTGGATGATGGAGCATGAACTTTGTTGTTATGTTGAATGTATGTCAGGAAAGTGTTATTTAGAAGTTTTTGTCTTCCAAATTAATTTAGCACATTTTGCAAGTAGGATCCAACAAAATGTTGGTATTTCTGTATACTTATGCTTATTTTAGAAAAATGTGTGCTAGTTTTGTTGCTGTCACAAATGTAGCATAGCACTGAGCCCTAGGGATGAAATATTGTTCATATGCAGCATCAGCTTAGTCACTGCATTTATCATAGCCTTGTTGTACATATTGTTGGATATGATGATGTAAAGAAGGCTCTGCTTGCTTTTTTTTTAACTTCATGGAGTGATTTTGATGTGAAATCCCTGGAATGTTTAGAAACATTCAAACAAATATAGGCTAATTAGGATGGAGTCAGCAGCCTTTCATGTAAAGATGCATTCATAAGTACCACATGAACTGTACTTTGAAATATTTGTGCAAAACCCAAAATGTTCCTCATTTTGAGATAGCAATCTAGAGCAACTGGTTTTTAAACCTCTAACACAAAGCAGCCACCACAGTTGTGCAATCCCAAGAATTCATGCAATTTGTTTATTCAAGAAAAAGAAAGTCGTCTGAAGGCTCACTCAGCACAGTGCCTTTTGAGAAGCTGACCTATTTTGAATTTTCCATGCTGTCTGCTGCAATCATCAGACATGTATCTCATACTGTATGCAACGTAAGCTGCCCCAGTATGCAGACATCCCCCATCAACCGCCCCACTCCCTCTCACCCTCTGCCCACACAAACGCATGCATATATAGATGGAAGACAAATGCATTTTGACATCTGCTTTTCACCAGCTGTGATGACATTGTTACTTTATTGGTGTTTATGCTCGTTTTCTCACTTCTGCTTTAACTTGCATCCATCACTGAAAGGTTGTGGGTTTACTGCTGACAGCAGCACATGGAAATGTTCCCCCGGTGCGTAGGCCTGCACCTGTTTATCCCGATGACAGTCTTTCGTTTCAATGTGCAGAAATCCGCAATCAGCTGGTGGAGCAGTTCCGCTGTCTGGAGCAACAGTCCGAGTCCCGACTGCAGCTGCTGCAGGACCTGCAGGAATTCTTCCGCCGGAAGGCCGAGCTCCAGCTCGAGTATTCCAGAGGCCTGGATAAACTGACCGAGCGCTTCTCCGCCAAGATCCGCACCTCCAGAGAGCACCAACATTTCAAGTGAGTCTCAGCGGTGTCAGATGTGTCTACCTGGTAAACACTATGTGTGTCGGACCGATTGTTGGCACCGCAGACAAAGAGGAGAACTGAGGAAGGATTAAAGACAAAAACACAAAGAGGGATAAAAGCAAAAGGAAATGACCTGAAATGAATCCAGGGCCAAGAAGGCTTGCGGCCTCAGGCTGCTGTGTTTCTTGCAACTAGGTCAGACTCTTTATCTACCCCACCACCCCACTTCCCACCCCCTGACTTTTTCTCTATGGCTGTCATGTCATTTTCATTTTCAAACATCTTCATGCTAAACTGCTACAGAAATAGTCACAATTTCATGGTGTGAAGTCAGTAAGTCAGATCTTCAGCAGAAAATTAGATTTATTTTGCTCCAGTTGTCTTTAAATGGTAGTTTTTTATTGCTTCTGGTAAAGAGATATGTAACAAACATGCCCTGCAGCATGTTGGAGATGATGCAGACATGCCTACAGCACTCTGATTTGTCAAGTTATTAAAGCATGAAAAATGTGGTTAATAGGAATCACTGACCATGAATAAAAATGATGCAAAATAAGATGTTTATGAATTTAACTCAGTTCATTTGTAAAGCCACAGTTAACAACAAAATTCAGTACAAGGTGTTTTACAGATAAATCATAAATAGCATACAGTTTAGGCAAGTCTCATTACAATTTAATGCAATGCAGTTTAACAAGATAACAGCTAATCTGAACAAAGTCACAAAGTGAATTACTCTCGTTTTAAAACATCTAAAACCTTAAAGCGGTGCGGTGCATTTGACAACGGTAAACGTTGCTCTTGCTCAGATTAACAGTTAGCGCATCAGTTTGGTCAAAATGAAACTGTTTTTCCAAACAGAGGTGTGTCAAAAAAGCTATCAGTTGCAGGTTAGATATTATTTGTTCATAATAAAGGATGGCCCAGCACAGAAGGTCAACATCATCAGGCCAGGACTCTGCGGTCTACACTCATCTCCAGGCCAGTGGTCACTCTGTCAGGGATGAAGATGTTCACATCCTTGATAGAGAGGAACGATGGTAAAGAAGGCCATCTTTGTGAAAAGAAACCGTCCATCATTAAACAGAGGTGGAGGCCTCCGGGTTCACCTGTCACTCTCTTACAATGCTGTTATTGCTTGTATCACTCAGCCCCTTGTGAGTATCAAACAACCATCAGGGTGCTAATGATCCATCGTTAGGCTGATGGTCCTCCTTGATCATGTGAGCAGCTGGTTTCGGCTGTCAGCAGCAAACTGGTTGATCCACTATGAGAAAATACTTTTTATAAGACTGAGCTGAATACAGCATCTCAGACTGAAAAAGTCTTTCGGAGGAAAGACGAAACGTTTCTGCAATTTTTTTTGTTTGTTTGTTTGTTTTTTTTGAATGTCCAGAGGACCAGACTTAACTTTTTTAGATTTTTCTACCTAGATTATTGAGCATGCATCAGGATATTTGTTCATAACCTTTTTTCCAGAACCCCACTTTGTTATTTCCAAATTGTTTTAGGTTCTGAGATAAATTATTTACTTTTAAGTTGTTGTCCACATTTGTACAACACTTTGTGGCTGTAGTCTATAAATAAATAGTGTTATTTAAAAATTATCAATAAATACTGTATATCCATTAAATAAATAAATGTTCCCATGAAATAAAACATTTACATGTAAATTTATTTATTTATTTTAATTTATTTCAATATTTATTTTTATTTATTTCAAGATTTATTTATTTAATAATGGAGACCCACCCTACAGAGAAAACCACACCCCCTCATTTGAATATAAGAACATGAAATTGATTAAGACTAAATTGATGAAAATATATGTATAAATTTTAATTAATAGGAAATTTACTAGAAAAGTCCATTTGTGATGAGTCATTTATGTTGTTACATAATTTATAGATGGTCATTGTTTGAATTGATTATTTGAATTGATTTGTTTTTAAGAAGGGGCAGATATAAGATTTTTTTTTCTTCTGCTTCCTTTCATTTTAGGTTTTGTCTTTTTTTAACTTATCTCTCTGTATGTGATTTGTAAATTTTTTTGTTTTAAATCTGAAATGTTTAAATAAAATAATAATAATAAAAATAATAAAGAAATAAAAAGTGCTTAAAATGAAAAACGGGGTTAAAAAATAAAAGCCCCTGAAATACGTAACGTAGCTTTACAAAATAAGTGTCACACAATGAAACTCTCATTTTTAAATAAATAATTGAATCTTGAAATATATAAATAAACAAATAAATCTTGAAAAAAATAAAAAGTAATTCTTGGAAAAAAAAATACTAAACATTTCTATTCAAATGTTTTATTTCATGAGAACATTCATTTATTTAATGGAATTTTTATTACCGGTAATCATTTTTAAACAACACTATTTATTTATGTAATTTAGAATGAAATGGCTCTCCATAGTAGACGAGTTAACAGCTGATAGCAAGACACAAATTAAACCGACAAACTGTTGACTGATGGGTGCTCATTTAAGGACATCAATAAACCAAAAATAACATCAAAATAATTAAAAAAACTAGCAGTTATTTTGTTTTTAAGCAATCAAATTTGTACAAATGTTTTTTTTTTTCTTTTTTCATATGTGGTATTATTGGAATAGTATTGTAAAACCTGAAGTATTCATAGTGAGTACAACAGTTCAGTCAGTGTAATAGATTCTCAGTCAGTTTTACACCCATTTATTTTGACTTATCCATCTCTCTTTCAGTCTCTCCAGCCAATTGAACATAAAGCGTAATCGTGGCTGAGAGCTCCTGTCACTAGGACATTGATTAATGGAGCAGAGAGAGTCAGAGAGTCTCCTGCAAGAACTTGCATTGGATTACTTCTCCCCACACCCCGCTGTCCCAGATTTCTTCGTCACATTAAAAGGTCGTCATTAAAAGAGTGTGTCAAAAGCTGCACCCAGACTCTTAAAGCAACTGGAGAGACTTCTCTTTTTAATATCACTGGGTGGTCTTCACTTCTGCAGTGTCATCGCAGGGTCTGCACACGCGCTCATATTTCCTCATTTTATCAGCAAAACCTTTGCACCTTTAATGTTCCTTATCAGATTATTATTATTATTATTATTATTATTATTATTATTTTAATGTTGCGTTGTCATATAAATGCTGGCAGGAAATATTTTCAAAACTTCCCACCACGGAAAAATTGTCACACTTTGCATTTGGGAACAAAAACCAATGCTAGCATGCTTAACATGACTTAAAAGCTCCAGTTTGACAGTAAACAGCAGTTTGAGTATTGCAGCTGTGCTGTGAAACAAGGAGTGCACTTTTTGTAAGCTGTCAAGTGTAAAACCTCCTTCTGTCATTTTTCCTGAACAGTTCCACCTCACATTGTTGGCGCCCTGAATACTAAAGTCTCGTTCTTACTCCAGAGCAGGCGAACATTTACAGGTTAGACGGCTGATGCCATCAAACACCTGCTCTGCTTGAAAGGCGGACCTGAAGAAATCACTTTCAATGAGTTGGAGGATTGATTTAAATTTTAAAAAGCTAAATGAAATGTTAACGCACCGCTCTCTGGGTTACCTCTAGCAGCACAAAAGAATGGATCTTAATTTAGTTCATAACAGCAAATAAAACGCCAGAATAATTTACTTCCAGCGTTCTCGAATAACATCTGGAACAGAAACTGTAGAAAGCTCAACTAATTCAGAGGGAAATGGTAAATTATGGAACAGATTCAAATGACACTTGGAACTGGAACTTATTAAAGAAAACTGGAGTTTCCCCCCAAAATGTAAAAAATAAAATAAAATAAAAATAAATAGAAATTAAAAAAGAGCACGACTTCAATCTATCACATTTCAGTGTTTATGATTTTAGACTTTCCATCATAAAAATGAGAACTTTATGTGAACTAGGATGAGCCCAATACAACTTCATTTTTTTTTTTTTTTTTTTTTACAGTTCAGGTATTGATTAGTGTGAGTGTCACAAAGATGGAAAAATAGACAAGTTTACCTTAATATATTTCTTTAAGGCTAAAACAACAGCACAGCCTCGGAGCTCTTGGCAGAAAAGAAGGAAATAATTATCTGTGTGAATTTTAACCCTGTCAAAAATAACTTCAAAACTGAGAAATCTTAAGCGCACAAGAGGACAAAAAGTTGAACTACAGCCGAAAAACCCTCTGCCAATCCAGTCGTGTCTTGAACGTAGACCCATTAGAACTCCGTTCCACAAGCTAACCCAATTTCCTCAAGTCTTTATAAAATGTCAGAGACGAACAGGACGTGGTCAAAAACAAGAGAACCTCTTAGTTTCATCCTCCTTTTTTTTGTTAGTTTTCAAGAATGGAGTGAGTTACTTGACCTTCCTCCTCCATCTTCTTTTAGTGAGTCCAGACTCGACTGTTCTCTACCAAGAAAATGTCAATTTGAACCTTTTTTAAGGTCAGTAACCCTGAAATCACTTCATTAGGAGCGACGCTCAACGCAGTGGAGTTTGTAATTAAAATTTAGAAAAGTAAAACCTTAGATCCAGTTTTATTCTTGTACTGTTTTATAATTAAACTAGAGAAGTGAATCAGTTTTGTTTTTTGACAGACAGCGGGAGTCTAATTTTTTGTTCATATTAATTAATCTCATGCAAAACAAAACCTGATGACTGACAAACTACTCAATGGACAGCTACTTGGATATTAGTTATTACATTTACTTTTTGTATCTTGCTTAATATGAAAAAAAAAAGGTTCTGCAGATCAAAATAAAATATATTTTTTTAAAAATACCTTAAATATCTGAATACTGGTAGATGTGTTTTATTGCTTTCAGCAAAGCCAAGCCATGTGTCAAAGTTGTTCATTCTAACTTCATTCTTCTCTCCTCTCCCATCATTACAGGAGAATCCAACAATAGGTTGATTTTTGTGTTTTTAAGTTATAAATGTTCATGCTTTGGAAAATGTTTAATTCTCTCATGGTAGAATAAAAGACAAGAAGAAGAGAAACAAATGCTTTGGTGTGAGGATAATGGAACTCACATGCTCCCATGAGCAAAGAGGCAGCCAGTGTAGTGTGCATGCGTGTGCGTGAGCGTGCGTGGAGCTGCTTGTTTTCTCTCTACTCCTGTCCACTGACCTCCTGATCTCCTTAATATGTAACGACCCTCAGCGGGGATCAAATGATGGAATAAAATCTGTGTGCAGAAAGAAGCTCTTTGTTTTTCCTCATGTTTCAACATGGTATCTGCAAGTTTAAACACTTTGATCTGAGCTCAGTCAGTCACTGAGCAGGACGTTCTGTAGCTCGAGGTAGTTTTAGGTGTTGTCAGAAACCACAGTAATTCTTCAGGATTCGAGACGTTTGAACTGCTAACAAAGCCTCTCCCCTTACGACTTCAGAAAAGACCAAAACCTCGTTTCCACTGTGAACTGCTGGTATCTGGTGTTGGACCAGACCCGACGGGAGAGCAGAGACCACGCCACTCTCAGCGACATCTACAACAACAACGTCATTGTCCGGTTGGCGCACGTAGGCGAGGATGTCATCAGACTTTTCAAAAAGGTCAGAATGTGAATAAAATGGATGAGAGCACGCTGCGGTGACTGTTAGTGACGAACACGCTCACACGAGCCGGCTGCTTAAATCAGCATATTAACAGTGATGCGTAATAAGAATAATAAACTTTATTGCCATTGTCTTTTTTTTTTAAGTATGGGAAGATGAACAAGTTTTGTTTTAACCTGCTGTAGATTAATGAATGACCTCAGTTTGGAGAAATGGAGTTTAATTCTCACTGGATTTCATCAAAGTTTATGCTTAATAATTGAGGTTAAAAAAATCCAATGAAGTTACTGTAATTTTCGCTGTATAAATCACAGTTTTTTGCATAAATTAGCATGCCTGCAACTTATACAGCAAAGTGACTTATTTTTTTTCCCCAAATTTATAACTCAATTTTTGGCTGAGATCTGACAATTTCATTCATTCTGACATGGAAAATATTGAACGCTACCATTTTCAGCTACTAGAGGGCCCTCAACTAATATGGCAAGCCAAGTGTTTCATTAATAGGTAAAAGTGGCTAATAATGAGTCACTTGACTTGCCATAGGAGCCGCCTTCGTCTCGCTCCGGAACTCCTGGAGCAAACGTCAAATCAGCTGCGTTTCATCGCACCGCCCAGGCGAAATGCAGCTGATTTCACCACTAAAGTGCATTTATTAAGGAAAAGTTCAACTGAGAAACACCTGTACTGTAATTTCGAGCAAGCAAATAATTGTTTTTAGGTGTTAAATTTCAAAGAAATGCACAGCGAGTCATCACTGTGTGTTCCAGCAACCGCAAATTGTCTTTTGAAATGCAGCTGATTTTACCGTCAAAGTGCATTTATTAACGAAAAGTTCAACTGAGACACACCTTTGCTATAATTTTGAGCAAACAAATAATTGTTTTTAAGTGTTAATCTTGTTAAAGTCCTCCCGTGCACGCTCCCGCGGCCACCATTTGACAGCCAATCGATTTTTGGCACAACACCAGCCCACATTTCCAGATTGTCAGTGGTGACGTGTAACAAACGTGACGCGTCAGTGGTGATGCATAATAGATGCGACTTATATGGCGGCGCGATGTTTATGGCGGCAGGTACATTAAGTCAGGTCCTCTGCATGTTTTTTTTTTGTGTTGAAACGTTCCTTCATCCAAAGGACTTCATCAGTCTGAGGAGCCACAACAAACTTGGTCCCATAAGTGGCTTCATCACATACTGGGTCAACCAGTTTTATGGTGATAAGATGGTTTCTGGAGACCGCCCTCTCCCCCGTCGACTCCTCTGAGGCAGCCATAGCCAAAGTGGTTTAAAATATCAAAAGTGGGTTGGGCTCACTATGTTAAGCCACTTATGGAACAGTTTGTTGTGGCTCCTTGGACTGATGAAGTCCTTCCAGAGGACCTGACTTAACTTTGTTGAATCTCACTGGATTGTTTGAGCGAATGGCTAAAATGAATTGCTGACATTTTAAAATGACTAATTCATTTTTTATAGCTGTTCATACAAATGTAGTTTTAAAACTACAGTATTAAATTGTGAACAGTTTCACATTTTGCAACTATTTTGGCAGAAATCTTGTGATTTTTATTTTTTGTGCTGGTTGTATCTCAGGCTTTGCTTGACGTGCTAAGCTAGCAGCTGCTATGCTTACTAAAATTAATAACAGCAATAAGCACTGAATCCTGTGAAATACTCGTGTATGACAAAACTGACAGCTGTGTCATGTCATCAATAAGAGTGTTTTGGATCAGAGTTGTTTCAAGATGTCTAATCCTTCACCGATGAGCGGTTAGCTTGTCAGTCTGCTCGGAATTAACACTTATTTCTCCAAACGTAGGTGGTTCAATGAGCTATCTTTGATGAGATATTAATATTTTCATAACCTTTTCACTTCAACTTCAAGCAGTCAAAGCTAGAATAATAATAATAAAAAAAATGTCCCACCCGTTTGGAATTGGATAAAATTATTGAAAGGAAAGGTTGTCTGGTTTGTGATCAGCCAAAGGAAATTACTGATGACTGCCTGCCTAAAAACTCCAGCTTTCTGAGATGACAGTTAAAGACAATAATCCTGCTATGCTGCAGCATCCTGGTTCAGCTGCAGTGCAGTCTTGCCGTTAATGAGCTACACATGTGGCGAAGGCCATGATTCACCTCTGGCACGCGTTATGACGATTTTTAAGCGAAGTGAATGTGCTGAGCTTTTACTCCTGCCACGTGTGAGAACGCAAGGTTGCTGTTCTGACAAGTGTTCTCTGAGAGGTGACAACAAAACAGGATATATTGGGCGAAGTGCCGCTCAGTATCCACTTAACAGGATTTCCAGAGTCACACTCCACTGGCGCTGGCAGCAGTACACCCCCACCCCACCCCATCCCGTCTTTGGCTACAAGCCCTATTGCGGGATGTGTCCGATTCATCATGCGCTCTTACTCTCTGTAACTGAGCTGAAGCTGTGACTTTCCGCTGTGGGAGCCGTTCTGCAGTGACTGCACTGTTCTATTTTTGTCTGTTCTCTTTGGGCATTGTATTAGATCCTCTCAGCTGCAGAGTAATGACAGCGTTTCAACACTTGCTGACATCCTTCACATTTCAAATGAAACTGGCGCACGCCTCTCAAAGTTTTCTCGCACGGGGAGTTTTCTCATGCTAAGAAATAAATCAGTTATTTGGCTTGAGATGTTTGAATGGTCGTCGTTTTATCCATCCAATAAAGATGTTTTCTATTATCCTCTGTTTCATTTCTTTTCCCACAGAGTAAAGATATCGGCGTGCAGATGCATGAAGAGTTGGTGAAAGTCACCAATGAACTTTACACAGTGAGTTCTTCACTCCCAGCATTCTTTCCTTCTGTCTGTGCCATGTTGCTTGTTTTGCCGTGCACTGGCTGGTTGTGGTATGTCATTCCTACAGCGAAGCCCTTTTTTCCTCAAATTTGCAAACTGTAGCAGCTGGCCTGACTCTGCACACAGCAGATACGTCTTATCTGCCTTAGCAGCCTATAACGATGCCATTCTGTCCTTCTGCTGATGTTGTGAAAAGAAGCACATTTCCATTCCTCGTTCTGATGCGAGTTTCTGCTTGATTTGAACGAGATGGTCGTTCTCGCTTCTAGCGTGCTTCAAGCAGACTCGGCGCTCTGTGCCGCAGATGTCCCCACAGTGAACAGTGTTAGTGAATGCACCTTTACTTTTGTGCTAACAGCTCTCTCTACATTTTAATGTGTTTTAAATATCTGGAGGAGTCCCAGTCATGTGTTGGTGTCAGCAGAACACCAGGGCTGCCAATGTTGTCATTACAAAACTAAATAAAGCACCATGATGTAATTGTTCTAAACAGACCAGAACATAGCTGGTCTTTAACCATTCTGGTGATCTTGGGTCAAAATGACCCAGGAGTCATTTCTACTTAAGAGCAGGTCAAGGTAAAACAAAAAAAAAAAAACATTAAATGTTTTCTTAGTCTAACCAAACCTCTGCTACATGTACTTGTATTTGTAGTTAGTTGCACTGTAACTAATAACCTAAATAAATGATGTAATATTTTCCTTATAATTCTGGATTCATCCTTTAGACCTTG
>JARVLU010001354.1:17693088-17704697 GCA_031762415.1 Simpsonichthys santanae
TACATACATTGTATTTATATGTTTTACGCACTAATAACACACTAGACATATTTTATTGTTGTAAACAATTTTATCTGTTTATTTATTTTTGCTCTCTTATTAAAAGGTAAGACCATGTAAGCATTTCTTAAAAGAACAGCTGCAGACCTGTTTTTGTTCTTTCTTAATTAATGCACTCATTTAAAACAATAAACTGAATTGAGTGCAGACATTTTTTAAAAACCTTCAGACCCTGGTATGGAAGTTGCTTTCTATGAGCTCCAGGTTTTCTTTTAATAATTGTTGAGATTAATGATGCCTTTTGTACAAGAAGAAAAATAAATCATCAGTCGTTTACACAAATAATTTGCAAAGGTTGTTTGCAGACTAATAGCTCCCGTTATCTATCGCCTTTCTCTCTGTTTGTGGAATATTAGGTCTGAGGGTGTGTTCATCAGAAGCAGTGAATGTTTTCTGCTGATCCATGAAGTTTGCACATTTCACTTGCCTGACTGATGAGCTTACTGGTATAATAAAAATAACCATCATAAGCTTTTTAATGGCTACCTTATATACAACTGATGGATAAAATCCTTGAGTGGCACAGTGGTGCAGTTATTGCATGTTCTTTCCATGCATGCTTGAGTTTTCTCCAAGTACTCTGGTTTCCTCCCACAGAGCAAAAACATGCATGTTAGGCTTATTGGTAACTCTGAATTGGCTTTAGGTGTGAGTGAGAGAGTGAATGGTTGTTTGTCTCGTTTGTTTCTGCGTCCCTGTGATTGAGTGGAGGCCTGTCCAGGGTGTCCCACATCTCTCGCACTGTGACTTGTGCATTTGGGCCTCCGCAGGGTAGCTGGACTCTCCCTTAGAGGCAGGGTGAGAAGTGCGGTTATCTGGGAGGGATTCGGAGTAAAACTGCGGCTCCTCCATATTGAGAGGAGCCAGTTGAGGTGGTTCGGGTATCTGGTAAGGATGCCCCCTAGATGTCTCTGTGCTTCGTGTGAGGAAACCCCGGGGAAGACCCAGGACACGTTGGAGAGACTGTCTCTCGGTTGGCCTGGGAACACCTTGGAGTCCTCCCAGAAGAGCTGGAAGAGGTGGCTGTGGAAAGAGATGTCTGGGCTTCTCTGCTCAAGCTGCTGCCCTCGCGACTCGACTTCGGAACAAGCGGAAGATAACGGATGGATGGATTACAAGATTAGAGAAGTGTAGTACAGTATAGTACTGCAGAAACCATCGTGGAGCATTTTACTAATACAGTATACAGTATTCTCAAATAGGAACATTTTGAACAAGATAAGCTACAAACCAACAAAAGGATTATTTATTTATTTATTTTTGGTTTTGTGGTTACAATCTTTTGTCTGTAGGAGGTGCTGCAACCCTCCCATTTGGGCATGGAAATAAACAGTTAACATCTTACCTGTTGTAGGTTGTTCTTGAAACAGGACTGATTAAAAAAAAAAGACTCTGGTCAAATCGTGCTGATCACAGAACATAAAATCATATGAGAGCTGCATTTTCTTCTCATCAGCTGCCGCAAAACGTAACATTTTGTTCAAACAACGCTCCGTCCGGAGAAATGATCGGAAACTCACAACCTTTGAAATTCGGAGGGAAAGAAACGCTGTTTTCACTTTCGCCGAGGTGAATGAGAGAAGTCAGCTGAGGGCGACTAAATTAAATACAGTACTGTTTTTTTATTTATTTATATAATTGAATTGGATGAAGTTGACTATAAAGCCATGTGGGCTCTTCTTTAGTGTGAGAGGTTTCTGTTTCCAATCGTCAGACCTCGGATGAATCCTCTCCCCCATATTTGCTCCTTTCCTCCTCTAGGTTTTTACCAGCAGTTGACGATAGAAGCAGGGGGTCTGATTAACTAAAGCTCTCAGAAGGTAGAGCATTTTTGTCCAGGAGCGTGATGAAGATGAAACAATCAGATAAAAGCTGCTGACTGCAGGATGAAGCCATCAAGCCAAAAATAACCTCTACGTGCCTCGGTGATTAGTTTCTCATTCAGCCAGTCTCATGTCCATCAGCAGTGAAACAAATGTGCTTATGGAAAAATGCAAGTTTATTTTTTCTATAGATGGGAGGAACAGATTTGGAGCAGTCAAGATTCAGTTTTTCAGGCCCACATGAAAATTTTTATTATTTTTCTTGGCTGAAGACTTTCTTTCATTTTGAGTAACATCAGTTAGACGCAAACTGTATAGAAGTCCAGCAGTGAAGCAGGTGATCCAAACAAACTACACCCCCCGTATGAGACTAATATGGTTCTGGGGTTATATGTTAGGTTGTATTGTTGGCTCTTAACAACATTTATTTCTGCTAGAGCACAAACAGCTGTTTTCAGCTCAGATAAAATGATTTCATGTTACCTGACCTGCAACAAAAAGCAGGCAGAAACATAACAAGCTGGTAAACATAGTGGATCAGTTATAGTAGCAGATAAAAAAAAGCATCTTATTGTTGATGAAAGCAGAGAAAATGCAAAATGAAAGAGTCTTCCACACCAAGGACAAAAACCATAGCAATAACTTTAACCAGTCCAGCATGAGCATCCAGAGATGTGAAGCAACTGTGACAGGACAGCTTGCTGCATATTAAAGCTGAACCTGGGCCCAAAAATAAATTCAGGCTAAAGGAATTTTAAGAGTTTTCCAAGGAAAATATTATTAAAATGTCCACTTTTTTTTTTTTAGGCTAAAAGTAAATGCTTTTTAGGAACCAGTTCTGTCACCAAACACAAAAGAGTTAGTCTGTTTTTGTACATTATTTAAATTCTAAAATGACCTGCTGTTTGGAAGATTTTAAATGACCAAAGAGTAAAGTTTCAGCTTTTCTTTCATGATTATTGTTTTTTTTTTTATCTGTATATAAATGTGTTTACCTGCGGTGACCATTGTTTGAAATTACCCTTGGTTCAGTCGGACTGTGCACCTTTAAAATGTTTCTGTCCATCTTTTCATAAATAATTTAAACTTGACTTCATTTGTGATTTTGCATGAAGATATTTCAGATTTTGAGGTGATCATTTACAATATTATAAACACTATTTCATAATAAAGGCATACTTTGCCTCAAGTTTCACTCATAAGTTCTTGCTTTATTTTAATGATAATAATTCATAATTCTGGATCAAGAACAAATGTTCTTTTGGCTGCTCCCTTCTGCAGGGGTTGCCACAGCAAGTAAAAGACTTGTCATCTATGTTATGCCCTAAATATGATGGAACCTGGGTTTGAACCAGCAGCCCCAGGATTGCAAGGCTGTAGCGATTAAGGTTACATTGTGCTGGTTTCACTGTGCTGGCTTTGTAGAGTGAGTTCTCCCATTTTTAGCTTTTATTAATACTTTCCAGCTCCATTATGTCACTTGTTGTGGGTCAATTGCAAATGCTCAGATGTGTGATAAGAGCAAAGGGTGGGCGGGGCCACATGTGCAATTAAAATTGCATCAAAAGCCCGACCCGGTCCGCCCATCAAGCACATCATTTTGGCTCGACCCGGCCAGAATCTCAGGTCGGGTCGGGCACGAGCTCGGACCAGAAATCACAACTCCAGTTCTAAGTAAGGTTTGGTTTTGTGTCTCCAACAGTTTCAGCCCTGTGAGACATCAGTTTAGGAAAACCTGTTGACAAACTAGTCTGAATGAAGTTTTACTTTACATTATTAGAGGATGAAATTTGACTTTCATCACAAAAAAATAAGTCAACAGCAAAGGTTGTGAACTTGGTTGTGCGTTTGTTTGCAACTGACTTCATATTCTTGTTCACAATGACATAAAATGGATCTCAGGATATTTGTTTTTTCTATCATTGTTGTTGCAGCTGCCATCTGTCTGGATCTGGAAACTATAATCATCATTATAGTTATTGTTCTATCTTGATGCATTCTGAACATTCAGCAGGTGATATATTTGAACCATCTCCATCGAAGAGAACTCCATCATCATTGTCACCTGCTAAAACACAACATGAGCTCATGTTTATTGAGGAAATGGAGCAGAAGGCCTGTTGGATAAACAACCAGGAGCTCCACAGATTGAGGTTTGATAGGGATAAGGTTTCCAAAATTGTATGAGTAGCTTGAAGCTTTGCTTTATTACACAGCGGAGAACTTTCCCAGTATCAATTTCACAGATATCATCTTTCTGAATTTCATATGAGATACAGATGTTGCACTATTTTCCCACATTTGAGATACATTGTGTTAAATCCAAAACAGTGGAGCTGGGGATTGTTTGTTTGCTTAGCCTCTGCTCTTCCTGTGGACCAGCGGTAGGAAGTCAGGGTGGACAGTGGCATCGGCCTGCAAGAGTCTCACGGGTGAGAGGAGCTGAAGAACAAAAGGCTGAACTTGTTTGGACATGAGCAAGCGGCATTCTTGACATTATCAAATATTACACAAAGGAAAAAGCGACATTTAACAACTATTTATTACGCTGGTGAAGAGTCTCACTCATCCAGGGCACGGTAAATTCATAAAGGTTCAAGACAAAAAACAACTGGACCTTATTGGTAACAGAAGATGTTTTGCTTCTCATCCAAGGAGCTTTCTCAATTCAAAGAACAGAGAGAGTGAGTTATAAAGCTGTGCTAAGCTAGAAACATGTGCAGATTGCCCTGTCAGTCCTCACAATAAGGGTTCATTAAGGTCTTTGTTAGTTTGATTTACAGTGAAACCACTGGTGACATGAATGAAATTCCTGGTAAGTGTGAAAATGACTGGGTATCAGTCCTAAAGCTGCAATATAAGTTTTAGAAAGTTGAAATCTGAGACCTCCTCCTCTGTTTAAAAATGGTTTCTCATTTTACATAAATAGCTTCCTTTACCCCCCTCGCAAACCATCTCCCTTCTCGGTCCTAAATGTTTTGGCCCTCAAGAATGTCCTTATTCTTGAGGTGTAGGTGAACCACTGAGTCTTGTTCTGAAGTTTTACACTATGCATCTGTGAAGAAGCTGTTTGTGTTCTCCAATATAGAGACCTGGACATTCTTCACTGCACTGAACTGCAGACACTACACCACGCTGTTTGTGTTTGGCTGTTTTGTCCTTAGGGTGGACCAGGTTGGGTTTGAAATGTACTGGGATGTTGTGTTTGGAGAAAATCCTTCTGAGTTTCTCAGATACTCCAGCAACATAAGGATGACAATGTTTTTCCGTCTGTTGTTCTCCTTCTGTTTAGTGGTGTGTTTTGTAGATTTATCGTTTATCATTTCAAAACCAAACGGATGTTGTTTTCAAACAGGAAGTCGGTCCCAGCAATGCTTTCCGCAATTTTATCTTTGAATGGTGTTCCTATTGAACACCTATTGTTGGTTCTATTGAGTTTGTCGATTTCTACAAATATGTGGGTATCTTGGCCGATTTGCATCTCTCTTAAGCTCCACATGGAAAACTTGGTAAAGAAACCAAAAGTTAAATCAAGTTTTATTTTCAGAAATAGATCCTGTCTATCTCTACATGCTAAGAGATGCCTAGTAACGGCAACTTTCCTTCCCTCCATTGACAATGGTGACAGTATTTACATGAATGCCAAGCACCTTGCAGATGTTGGACGCTGTCTGTCACGTTGCACTAAACTAAGATTCATACTGTACCCACCATTGCTCCCTGTATTCACTGGTTAACTGTTCATCATTAACTTCACACAGATTCTATCACTGGTACGTTTTCATCTTTAAATCACTTGGTCTGCTGCCTTCATACATCTCCTACGTATCACTGTATGAGTGCAGCTACAGCGTGCGCTCTCAGGACATTATTACCTGCAGTGTTCCCTCAGTGCAGACTGAACTTGGCAAAAGGGCCTTCTCCTACTCCGCTCCTGTTTACTGGAATATCTTACAAAAAAGAGCTGAAGTTCTCAATCTTGACCTCTCTAAGTGGCTTCAAACATCTGCTAAGTTCATGGGAAAAACTAACACAGACCTTCTTGTTTTTTTAGTTTTCCAGTTTTCTACATTGCTTTACATTGTAGCTGTTTTTGTTTTTTAATATCATTTTCTCTCTTTATTTTTCCCAAATTATGTTATTTTAGAATTATCTACTGTTGTCACAATTTTTATGTTATTCAGAAGGCTAAGCTGAAAACAGCTCCTCAGACTGAAGAAGTCTTTCGGATGAAAGACAAAACTTTTCTACTTTTTTTTTTTTTTTTTTTTTGTTTTGTTATGTTTTAGTTTTTTGAATGTTCAGATGACCAGACAACTTTTTTTTTTTTATTTTCTACCTGGATTATTGAGCATGCATCAGGATGTTGTCATCATTCTTTGTTAAAATCAGTTATCTCGTGTAAATGAGTCCTCGAGGCTCAACGAGACTAACCTGTATAAATAAAGGTTGACCGAATTCATGTCACCAGAGTGGCCCCACTGTAAATCAAACTAAGATCTTAATGAACCCCCTACTGTGAGGATTGACAGGGGAATCTGCATATGTATCTAGCTTAGCTCAGCTTTATAACTCGAACCCCACACTCTGTTCTTTGAATCCAGAAAGCTCCTCGGATGAGAAGCGAAACGTCTTCTGTTACCAATAAAGTCCAGATGTTTTTTGTCTTGAACTTTTTTGAACTATTTATTAGTTTAAACTTTTAAATGTATGAGCTAAAACACAAAGGAGACAACACTTAAAGGGTTGGCAGGTGAAGTAACACTGGTTTGTTAATATGGAGGTGAACAGCCAGTTTTTCCAAGTTTTTTATTTTATTTTATAAGTTTTTAAAGTATGTTTGACTGAAACTTTTAATAAATAAATAATAATAAAAAAAACTATGGTTCTTAGCTATTAAAGATGATCATGAACTGCCAACAGACTTGTGGGTACTGCAGGTTCGCTACAGTAAAACTGAAGTGAATTTAAGACTTATCAGTACCAATAGAGAAGGAGGACATAGTTTGAATAGAATTGTTTTTCTGATGTTTTTTTTTTTTTTCTTGGGTGGCACAGTGGTTAGAGCTGTCACCTCTCAGCAAGATGGTTGTAGGTTTGTCTCCTGGCCTGGAGCCTTTCTGAGTGGAGTTGGTTTCTTTTTTTTTTTTTTTTTTTTCAGGTACGCTGGCTTTCTCCCACAGACCAAACTCTATTGCATAATGATCCCGTAAATAAAACTGGTGTGCACTGATAACGTGATTTTAGCTACTGAGCATTACCAAGAGTAAATCAGAGCATATCAGCCAAAACACAATCAGCTTTGTAGAGTTCTGTATAAACAACAAGGCTGGATGTTTACAGTTTACCAAAAACATTGTGAATGTTTTGATACCCAGGATGTTTTATGATGGCAATAATCCTTCTTGGTCATGTTCCCACTTTGTTTGGATATAAACACAATCATCACTCTGGTCAGAATTTAACGGTATTTCTCCTAATTGTCGTTATTCCAAACATTATCTACAACTGCAACAGGTGAGATATTATTTGTTTATAACTATTCCAAAGAACTCCACTTTAAAATCTTCCAACTACGACTTAAAAAATTGCTTTTTGCAAGTAATTTACTCCTTTTTTTTAGCATTAGCTCTGTGGTCTGAAAAGTGAAAAGGCTGTTTAGGTTTAATTTTCTTCGAGCTTTCATGTTCGTAGGAGGGAACTCAGATCATATTGGATTTTTGTCATCTGGTCAGTGACTTTCATTCAGCTCTCTGTGACGCAGGCCTAATGAAGATCTGGATCATCAAAGCTGAATCCATACAATGGTTGTACTGTTCTCTTTGTGCATTATACTTTTAAAATAGCCAGGCAAACTTTTCCAAGAGCTAGGAAGATGAGGATGAGCTTGCTCCTTTAATGTTTTTGTACACAACAAATTGTACAAAACGGCATCATAGAATCAAAGTGAAACTACCAAGACACAAAATCAATACTCTCACAAGTTTCCATACTAACATCAGGTGAAAAACATTAGGTGCACAAATGTCAATACTAAGCCCGTCAGTGGCGATTCTAGAACACGCCCTTTAGGTCAGCCCCCCAGTGCTGACAGAGGCTCTTGGCTGGAACAACGTGCTGGCCTTTGGGGACGTGGTGTTTAAGAGTGTACATTTTACATTAAACAACCTATTAAACACTTTGTACAAAAACAGTTTAGTTTTAACTGATCATAGCAAACAAAGACTAAACTTGTGCAACCAGAAGTTACAACATACTGTATATCTACTTATAAAACACACATAACAAAGCACAGTTAGCATTAAGCATTAATGTTTAATTTAACCATAAAGCATGCAATGTAATCATGACAGAAAATGGAAGATTTACTTGCAGTTACTTTACAGATGAGCATGTGGTATTTCCTGTTTAGAACGGTTATATTCAGCTGATCATGGGGTCGGCTGCTGGACTTTATCATCTTTTACATTTTTCCAAACTTCGTTTAGTTTTTGAAATTCCACTCTAAACACTTGGGGTAACACATCTGAATTACATATTCCACTGACATTTAACCAGTTTTATCTGATGTTTTTTTTTTGTTTTACACAATCTCTATGGCCGCAACGCGTTCGTGATGCAAACCCCCGACAATGTTGTTGGAGGAAAACCAGGTTGCAGCTCTGCAGATAAGGGTCATTAACTTCAGGACAAATCAAGATCACCGATTGGTCAGTTTGCTGACATGCCTACTGGATTGATTGACAGGTGGCATTGAGGACTTTATTCATTGGATTTCTCTGGATTATTTGGACTCTGTCTGGACCATTGTGTGGTTTTGTGCTGGCTCACCAAATGTTTGGCTCTCTTTAAAAACGTCTTGGTACACAACAGCTGCAGAGAGCTTATCAGAACCCAACCAGAACTCGACCGAGGCTGTTGAGTCCTCATATAAATTTTTGCAGTGGCTACTGTGCAGTACTGTAAATATATTGTAGGTATGTTGTTAAAATGATTTAGGTTCAAGAGTTTAGAACATTGCAATAATGTGGGAAGGGTTTTTAAAGTCTTAATATATATATAAATACTAAAATAAATATGTCGCTACATCGCAGAATTCCACTTATTATGGGCATGTTTGGAACCGAAACCCCACAATAAACGAGGGACTACTGTACTGTAATCCCCATTCCCCACAAAAAATGACCAACCCAACATGTAGACCTATTCTTTGTTCCTCCACTCCTTTAAAGAAACCCTGCCATGTAAACTGTGCAACAGACAGTTAAATATAGTACAGACTCGTTCCAGACACTTTTAGAAGATGACATCAGACTAAAATTCAGTAAATCCTCTTCTTCACGAAATGCCACTACTGTCAGAGTTATAGTGTCATTTCCTTGTTTCTGTATGTGTTCTTTGTGATGTTCATTTAAAAATTTGGGATAAATTATCTCAGGGTTACGTGGAAGCTTTGTCCTATCCCATCTGACATTGGGGCGGACAGGTCTCTCGATTATTAAGGCTTTGCTGCACCACTGCAAGAATTACTCTTTTATTTTCATCACTTCAAGCTGTTTACATTCCACAGAATCTGTGCTAAATCATTTCAATGTTAATATTTATTCATAAAATGTGAACTTAGGTTGTTATTTTTCCATTTTGACCGTGACAAAAGTAAATTCACTTTAAGAGAATATTGGCAGAGATATCTTTACACTGCAGTGTGGTTTTGATTAACTGAGGGACACTGGGCTGCTGTTTAGTATCCAGATTTGTTTGTGTGGATCTATAGGGGCAGTGCTAGAAAGAGTGATTATAATTGTTTAGTTTTATGAAATGTCCCCCCTTGCTGTGTAAGACTCAGTGAAATGAAGAACGCCAGGAACTAAAAATACCTTATGAATCTGTTTATGGTGGAGGGATTGCATGCTAATTGAAGGAGATTGCATAAATCAAAGAGGGGGGGCTTTTTCCTTTGATCTGACTAACAATGTTAGCGCAGGCAGGGCAAGGCATCTGAACATTTTGTCCAAGAAACCAGTCAGGAAACACAGTTGTTTATTTAAATTTCATGGCTAACTTTTTTTTTTTTTTAATGCAAAACTGGAACAGACAATAAATATTTAATTATTTCCCCCCTCCCCCCCCCCTTGCTTTGATTCAACAAGAATTAAAGAGAAGCAAGTGCTCGACAACATCACCAGAGTGTGAAATGCTTTAAATTTAAATTAACACTCAGTGAGTAACTTCTGGAGTAATGTCTCATGTTACAGACCAAAAGTAAGAATTTCAACTGACAACCAAAAATATTTTGAATATTCAGCATGAATGCATGAGATTTTATTGCTAATAGAAGCAGAGCACCAGCTAAAGGTAACAGAACACTAACTAAAAGAAGCAAAATACAAGCTAAAAGCAGCTAAAAGCTAAATAAAAATAACAAAACCCTAAATAATCACTAAGATACCTGAAAGTATAGAACAACAAGACAAAAACAACAAAAGGACAGCTAAAAGAGAAAAATTGATGGGAACCTGGTTTTTGGATTCAACAATTCAGCCTGACAACAACAGTTTTGCAGCTGCTGTTGGGAGTCTGGGTCCAGTTATGGCGAGTCTGAAGAGATAAAATAGTTAGTAGGCTGTATGTTTCAGGCAGTTTGTTTGAAACAGCCAATAATCTTCTCAGGCAGGTGAGGTGGGAATTAAGACATTTCTTATTCATAAATGGAATTATACCAGTACATTTTACATTTACAGATTGGGTAACCACAGAGCTACCTGTCAGAGCTTGATGCGATAACGTCACCATTACTGGTGGGAGAGCAGCTGAGGAGGGAGGTCTTTAATGCTGTGAATCTATTGACAGCAGGGCAATCTTTAGGTCGTGGTCCAAAAAACAAAGCGGGGTCAAGCACGGGGAGTCAGAGGTCCAAGAATAAATCCAGAAGGAAATCTATAATTTGATATCTGTAGAGCAAAAGCAGTAGTCATTACCAAGATCAGAAGGACATAACAAAACCGATGAGGAGCAGGCAGAACGGTGAATCCAAGAAGGCTAGTGTGAGGTCAAGACAAGAGAATCAGGCAAGAATGTGAGTGAAGTGCTGGACATCTAATACTTTAAAGCAGCGGCTTCGGATGTTTAAAGTACTGGATAATATGGCAGAGACTTGGAGTGGAAGGGGCTCTTAAATACAGCGTGCAGCAGGTGTAGGTCACGATCCTGATTAGCAGCAGGGAATTAGATGTTGTAGGTGGCAGAGTGGTGAACATGACAGAATAACAAAAAGTTAGCTAAAAGTAACATCAAATTAGCTAAAGGCTAAAATAACAATAGGGTAGTTATACAGTATTCCCTGGCTACTTCACGTTTTGACTTTCGTGAACTTGCTCTATTGCGGTTTTTCAAAATAAGATTGGCCATGACACATTGGCTGATTGATCGGTAAGATGCATGATTGGCATGGATTATTTATTTCAAATCAATTGTTTCAAATTACGGTATTTAGCACCTGCTGCACCTGTGTGCAGCCCACAGCTGCAGGAGAAGCTTCCTTCTGCAGTATGTCAAGATCTCTGCTCTGCAACAGAAAAGTGGACGTTGCTGAGAGAGGTGGCAGGTGACAGAGGGCAGCCAATGGCAGAGTGAGCAGAGATCTTGACATGCTGTGCTCTTTTAGAGGGTTTAGAAACGTTGTTTAGAATATAGCAAGTGTGGGAAGGGTTTAAATGCCTTTTCATA
>JARVLU010001354.1:17775769-17791016 GCA_031762415.1 Simpsonichthys santanae
AGTTCTGCTTATAAAACAAAATCGGTATCGGCCAAAATCGGAATCGGCAAGTCAGACTTTGTAGAAATCGGTGATCGTGATCGACCAAAAAAACTGCAATCGGTGCACCCCTATTATTAATGGGTTCAATACAGAAAAAGAGAATGGATCCAATTAAAATTTAGTTACTTCCAGTCCATGTCAGTCTAACCATGCACCCATTCATTATCTTTATTCGCTTCGTCCTTTTTGGGTTGCGGGGGTCCCATGTCCATCAGTCAATGTGAGATGCTGGGGACACCCTGGACAGGTCTCCAGTCCATCACAGGGCCACCTAGTGACAAACAAGGCAAACAACCATTAACACTCACACCTACAATTTAGAGATACCAATAACATGCATGCTTTTAATGAAATTTTATTTCACAAAATATAACAATAATTGCTTTTAAGAAAATTGCCTTCTTACTTAAATTGGTTAAATTGTGGACTGAAATGTGTAAGCTGGCTGTTAGAACTGTTAATGAATTTTCTTCTTGAGATTAGAGAATCTGTTAAATATACACAGAAACATTGCTGATTGCCTTTAAAAATATTTTTTAAGCAGTCAATGCATCAATTTAATTCAGTTGACCAATTATTTGATCTATCTCTTAATTAAGACATTGATTTATAGATATTTAGATAGTGCCAAGATAAAAAAAGTCAAACAAGTTAGAATTTTGTTCAATATTTCAATTTGATTTGAGCTCATTAGATGTAAAAACTTATAAATCAGACATTTGACTTTTTTCCCCTTTTGCTGTCTTAGAGCTACTACTTGACCTGACAAAGTTGTTCTGTAATGAAATTTCAAATGTTGTCTTTCCAGGTGTTTCCTACTTCCATATGATGCTTCACACTGGTCCTTGGACCAGTAATTTATCTATAAACCAGTGGTTTGTGCGGCAGTCACTGGTCGACACCAGCCTCACAGCTTCGGTCCTGAACCTGCTGGCGGTGGCCGTTGAGCGCCACCAAACCATCTTCAACATGCTGCTGCACAGTAAGATGAGCAAAAAGCGGGTTTTCATCATCATACTCTTCATCTGGCTGGTGGCAATCATCATGGGCCTGATTCCCGGCATGGGCTGGAGCTGCCTGTGTAACCTGGATGTGTGCTCTACAATGGCGCCAATGTACAGCCGCAGCTATCTGGTGTTCTGGGCTGTTCTCAACTTGCTGACCTTCTCCATAATGGTGGGCGTCTACACCCGAATCTTCCTCTACGTGAGGCGCAAGAGCAGGCAGATGTCGCAGCACACGAGCCAGTTCAGACACAAAGAGACCGTGATGAATCTGATGAAGACCGTTTCAATGATCCTAGGTGAGGAGGAATACTATATGATGCATGTATATTTGAAACTTATGGTGAAAACCGTTTTAAAACCAACTTTGAATATTTTAATTAACCTGAATTAACCGTAAATATCAAAACTTGTGAATGCTTTGCAAGGAGATTGGCTCGAAATGATTTACCGTAATTTCCACCGTACTTGTCGCACCACCCTATAAGTTGCATCAGTCCAAATATGTCTAATAAAGTGGAAACATCCATAAATATGTTGCTTCGCCGTATACGTTGCATCTATTATGTGTCGCTGCTGACGTGTCGCGTTTGTTACATGTCACTGACAACCTGGAAATGTGGGCCGAACCCAGAAATGTGGGCTGGTGTTGTGCTAAAAATCGATGGGCAGCCAAATGGTGGCCGTAGGAATGTGCACGGGAGGACTTTAACAAAATTAAGACTTAAAAACTATTATTTGTTTGCTCAAAATCATAGTAAAGGTGTGTCTCAGTCTAACGTTTGCTTAATAAATGCACTTTGACGGTCAAATCAGCTGCATTTCAAAAGTATTTGCTTTCTCAGTTCTCTGGGAGCGCGCAGACAGAGAGGAAAAAGGAGGAAAGCTGCTCGTTTCTTTGAAATTTAACAAGAAAAGCACTTAAAATAATTATTTGTTTGCTCGAAATTATAACATATGTGTGTCTCTGTAGATCAGGGCTTATTGTGGATCAGTCAAGTTCATTCACACCAAATTTATCAATGTCTTTTTAATCTTTTGCTTTGTGCACTGGAGCAGCAGCATGTTGGATAGAAAAGGACCTTCTCTAAAGTGATGCCAAAATGTATTTGTATGCTAAAGCATTGAAACTGCCTACAAGAGGCCTAACCCAAACTCTGACTGAAGCACCTGAATTCAGCAAAACAAAATAGGCGATGATATAAACATCAATATATACTTCTTTCAGCTACTCGCTTCCTAAGGGGGTCACTACAGAGAACTAAGACCAACAAGTGTCAAAGACTTGGCAGTTGTTTTTACGCCTGATGCCCTTCCTGCTGCAACCACAGACCACTGAGCTACCACAGCCCTCTGTGTGGAGCAGAGAGCTGCCATCTAGGGTGCCCTTGAGAGCAGATGGTGGGGGTTAAGGGGCCTTGCTCAAGTGTCCAGAGTGTGGCAAATGAAGGTGGAGGCAAGTGTGGGTGCTTCATCTTTCCCACCAGCATTTTGATGTTGTCAGTCCAGGGGGTTGAACCGACAACTTTCCTATCACAGGCTCACTCTAAGCTCTGCACCACCACTCCCGCATATAAACATTAAAATATATAATCACCGATTTAGAATTTTACTAGTTTAAAATTGTATGCCTGTAATGTTTTAATATTGGAAGACATATTTTGATAGCTGTATAAAAAAAATAGAAATTAAAACTATTATTGACATAATTTAATTAGCCAGAATAGTATAATGGAAATATTCAAGTTTTGACAGTGACATTTTGAAATTGTGGTTCACCTTTAAAAAGTCTTATTCCTATTTTTCACCCCATGACCAGAGAAGGGAAAAGGAGAAATGTGAGCTGTGCTGGCAAAATGAGTCAAATAAACACCGGCTGCAGTGCAAAGAAAGTGGGGAAAAAGAAAAGCATTTTTGACATAATTGAGATTTGCACACACAAAAAAAAAAGAGTCCATAAAGACACCATGTAGTGATTCTGGTAACAAAAATAGCATATAATCTTTCTAATCTACCTTTAAATCAGTTTTCTAAGAAGTATGTCTTTAGAAATCATCCTCTGTTCTTTAACCCTTATAATTTCTTTAGAAATTGACCATTTTTGCTGCTGTAGTGCCAGGGAACCCCTGTGTATACAATTTGGCTTCATTGTGAAGTTTAGGCATCCCCTCTTTAAATATATACAGTGAGGAAAATAAGTATTTGAACACCCTGCGACTTTGCACGTTCTCCCACCTAGAAATCATGGAGGGGTCTGAAATTTTCATCTTGGGTGCATGTTCACTGTGAGAGACATAATCTAAAAAAAAAAAAAAAAAAAATCCGGAAATCACAATGTATAATTTTTTAATAATTTATTTGTGTGTTTCTGCTGCAAATAAGTATTTGAACACCTGCCAATCATCAACAATTCTGGGCCTCAAAGACCTGTTAGTCTGCCTCTAAAAAGTCCACCTCCACTTTTCTAAATTAGAAGCACCTGTTTGAGGTCATTAGCTGCATAAAGACACCTGTCCACCTCACACAGTCAGTAAGACTCCAACTACTAACATGACTAAGACCAAAGAGCTGTCCAAAGACACCAGAGACAAAATTGTAGACCTCCACAAGGCTGGAAAGGGCTATGGGGCAATTGCCAAGCAGCTTGGTGAAAAAGATCAACTGTTGGAGCATGTATTAAAAAATGGAAAAGCTAAACATGACTGTCAATCTCCCTAAGACTAGGGCTCCATGCAAGATCTCACCTCATGGCGTATCAATGATCCTAAGAAAGGTGAGGAATCAGCCCAAAACTACACAAGAGGAGCTGGTCAATGATCTGAAGAGAGCTGGCACCACTGTTTCCAAGGTTACTGTGGGTAATACACTAAGACATGATAGTTTAAAATCATGCATGGCACAGAAGGTTCTCCTGATTAAATCAGCACATGTCCAGGCTTGTCTTATGTTTGCCCATGATGATTTGGATGATCCAGAGGAGTCATGGGAGAAAGTTATGTGGTCAGATGAGATAAAAATAGAAGTTCTTGGCCTTAATTCCACTCGCCGTGTTTGGAGGACGAAGAATGATGAGTACCATCCCAAAAACACCATCCCTTCTGTGAAGCATGGGGGTGGAAGCATCATGCTTTGTGGGTGTTTTTCTGCACAAGGGACAGGACGACTGCACTGTATTAAGGAGAGGATGACCGGCGCCATGTATTACAAGATTTTGGGAACAACCTCCTTCCCTCAGAACATTGAAGATGGGTCATGGCTGGATCTTCCAACATGATTATGACCAGAAGCAAACAGCCAGGAGAACCAAGTAGTGGCTCCGTAAGAAGCATATGAAGGTTCTGGAGTGGCCTAGCCAGTTTCCAGACCTAAACCCTATAGAAAATCTTTGGAGGGAGCTCAAACTCTGTGTTTCTCAGTGACAGACAGAAACCTGGCTGATCTAGAGAAGATCTGTGTAGAGGAATGAGCCAAAATCCTGCTGCTGCAGTGTGTGCACACCTGGTGAAAAACTACAGGAAACATTTGACCTCTGTAACTGCAAACAAAGGCTACTGTACCAAATATTAACATTGATTTTTACAGGTGTTCAAATACTTATGTGCAGCAGTAACACACAAATAAAAATAAATTATTTTTAAAAAAATCATACATTGTGATTTCCAGATTTTTATTTTTAAGATTATGTCTCTCACAGTGGACATGCACCTAAGATTAAACTTTCAGACCCCTCCATGATTTCTAAGTGGGAGAACTTGCAAAGTCGCAGGGTGTTCAAATACATATTTTCCTCACTGAATACAGTATCTTGTTATTTGATGCTGTGATATTTTTGTTAAAATGTGCTCTACAAATATATTTGACTTGACTTGAATGTGTCAAAGGCCGTGAGCTCAATGGCACTTTTGCTATACCGAAGGTGCTATACCTTTTGTATATATACAGTATATATATATATATACTTTTTTTTTTTTTTAATGTTGAACACGTTGATCATTTGTGTTTCTACCCACCTCTGAGCTCCCTCAGTTCTCTCTCTGCCAACATTCTACATCTGCGTTCGTATTTGAGCTGCGCCTGAAGCTGGTCTATTTTCATGAGAAGGCTGATGGTGTCTGTTCTGATGCCTGAAGCTGTAAAAGTGTCTTCATCAAAGTCAATGACCTCATGCTGCCAGATTGGGGGGGGGAGAGAAAACAGAACATGAGCAATTTTCTTTACAGTACACCATCCAGATGTTGATTTATTTCTGTGAAATCCTGGACTTTCTCACCTCATTGTTGGGAGGAGGTGAGGGGCTGGACTCTTCTGCCATCCTGAATCTCTCCTCCATTGATCCAGAATGAAAGTCCTGCATATCTGCACCCCCGCCGATCTTTATCATCTTCACATGAGGTTCTGTTGGACTTGCTGCTCCATGGTTTCTTTTTGGTGGCATCAGAAAGGAAAATGGGGAAACCTGGAAGAAAAACACAAATAAAGCGCACACATTTCAAAAAGTCAGCTTTTAGTTGGGGGCACAGTCAAACTTCTTTAAATCTCTAGACATTCTTTTTTCCTGTTTAATTATCATTGCTATTAAAAACTAATTCATGCAAAACACGGACATTTTTGTTTATTTGTTTGATTCGCAACGCAAACACTGGCTCCCCCGCTGTCTCCTCCAACCCCCTCCTAACCTCCAGCAGCTGCCTGGAGCTACCGAGTGATTCAAACTTCATCTTCTCATCACATGTAAAGCACCTTTAACGCTGAACAGCATAAAGGACGACAAAAAAAACCGCTCACCTAAACGCCCAGACTGCCTTCAAGGGTAAAATAAAAACACAACCGTTCAATGAGGACAAAGACAGCGGAGTACATGGAAATACTGCGTAGTAGAGGAAGTAGTAGTACTATTCCAGTATTACAGTAAATAGGTCCTGATATATTTACTACTATATCTCATTAGTCGAGCAAAACATTTCCAGTTAAATATGCTTGAAATACCGAGCTCATATTTATGTTTCGCTGTGTGTGGAGTTCATGTGTACACAGCCGCTGTTTTTTAAATTCATATTTTCTTAAAAGTACGTGTGGAACAAAGCTGTGCAAAAGTAGTTCCCGTGGGAAGCATTTCATCCGAGTACAGTTTCCTGTTAATCCTGTTTAGTAATTCAACCAATTAAAATCTGGTATTCCAACAAAGGGCGGGACCTTTGAAAACGGACGGGACTTCTAGCCAATCAGAACGCGGTTACGCTAGGCATGAACTTTCAGGAGCATGATCGCAGTCTTGCACACATGTGGAGTTTATGTTGCTGCTAAAGGAAAGCTGAAGAGTGTTAAGTATAGTTTGTTGTAAAACATTTTATTTTACATGTTATCATGTCTTCTTCATTCTTTATTAAGACGAAATCAAACCCTAAATTAGCCAAAAAAGGAAAAGATACAGCGGCGTCAAAACGAAAGGTAAGAGAACTTAACAGTTAGCCAGCAAGCTAATCACGTTAGCGAACAACATGCTTATTTAAGTTACACTTACTAAGCCTGTCTGTGGATCATTAGAACATGTCTCTATCTTCTGGGGCAGGCTGATGGTGGCTCAGGTGGAAATAGCAAATTAAATGCGAAAAAAAAAATCCACAAATTCAACGAAGAGATTTCCAGTGACTCTGAGACAGAGAGGTGCATTTCTGTATACAACCTTTCAAATTAAATATTTATATTATGTACGGATATATTTTTATATGGCAGTGTTGTGTTTGGTTTTGCAGTCCTGCAGTGACCAAGAGGAGACAGGCCAAAGAGGAGATTAATTATGAGGAAACTCCCCAGGAGAAGAAGCTCAGATTAGCTAAACTTTACCTCGAGCAGCTGAAGGAAGAGGGTAACATTGTTTACACAAAGCTTTATTTTTGTACCACTATATTGTGTGCCGTGACTGTTTTAAAAGGAGGATTTGTTCTTAACAGAGGAGAATAAAGCTGAAGAGGATGCCTTTGAGACAGATTTGATCGCAGGAAGACTCCAAGAAGAAGTGGTAAGAAGTGTCTCCTGTTTGTGTACTGATGATTTGAGTGCTAATTTCATAAAGCTACTTTTACTGTGCAAACCCCATAAGATGCAGAAAAATACTTCAAACTCAATAAGTACAGCTGTTTATTTGCAATATACATAACACAAACAGTTACTTTTTTTTAAAGAATACTGTTAAAATGGTTTTGGAGATGAAGCTTTAGTTTTCTTTCCCTTTGCTCTGCAAATTTAATGCATCCTCAAATCTACTGAGGGTTTTACCATTTCACTATTACAGTGCATTTTTGTCTTTTGATTACTACAATTTTGCTAAAATGACATCTTATCTCATACACATAGCAGGTCTTTTAGGTTTTCCATTTGTGTTAAAATCAGTGTATGTAGCTACTGAGTCTCCACTCAGGTGCTACCAAATTTTAACCGAAGCTGAATCAGCTGTAAAACACTGCACTCAATAATACACTGGTCCTTTTTATTTATTTTTTTAAATGTAACAAAAAGCTGGTTTGAAACAGGCCTATATTATATTTCTGCAAAATAAATGTAGAGAAATATAAAAAGAACTTTGCTTATGACTTGGATCAAAAATATTAAGAACAATTCAGAAATACTTGATATCTCTCTAGACTTTGATTTTGCAGGGGTGGACAGCACAAATCCAATCTCTGTGTTGACCTAAGCTGAGCCATTTACACATTATTTGTTGTCCAGATAGAAAAAAAACTTGCATTTCATATTGTACTCCATTCTACCGATAGTGATGGAAATGCATATTATACTTCTTTTTTTATTGGACTAATAAAGCCAAATTTAAAATGTTTATTTATTGTTTTGTTATTGTTGTTTTTTGTTTGTTTTTAAATATGTTGCTGTACTTAATTTCTCCAACAGCTTGAGCAGAAAGGAAAACTCCAACGTTTTATTGCCAAAGATGTAAGTGGGCATTTTCACTTGTTTGCATCCTGCAGCCTGTCTAGTTTTAGTTTTACTTTACTTTACTTTCTGTCTTTCAGCTCATCCCACCCGATGCTTCAGAGATCAGGGTGTTCAAGGGACACAAACTTCCACTTACCTGTCTTGTCATCTCGCCTGATGACAAATTCATCTTCTCTGCTGCCAAAGACTGCTCAGTCATTAAATGTTAGTAATCGACAAACTGTTGTGCTTTTAAGTTCATTGGAACAATTATGTTTGCAAACCTTTTACTTGACTGGTTTCTCTGTGTTCAGGGGACATTGAAAGTGGCAGGAAGCTGCACACGATACACGGAGGAAGGAAAGGAACAGAAGAACGCCATGTTGGACACACAGCTCACATCCTGTGCATGACCATATCCTCCGATGGAAAATATCTGGTGAGGATTATCTCCTTTACTTGCCTCTGTTAGTTGCAAGTAAATGACAGCTGTGTTGTTGCATTTTTTTGAAGGCCACTGGAGACATGAACAAACTGATCATGATCTGGGAGGCAGATACTTGTAAACATCTGTATAAATTTACCGGACACAAAGGCCCCGTGTCGGTAAGTTCCATTCTTTCACTCTTAACTCGGTGTAGCTGTAATCTTTTTATTATTTAAAAGAAATGTTTGCTATGTGATAAATAGTATTTTTGTTTTTCCTTCTCAGGGTCTTTCCTTCAGGAAGGGGACTCATGATCTGTACAGTGCTTCTCATGACCGTTCAATCAAGGTGTGGAATGTAGACGAGAACGCATACGTGGAAACCCTGTAAGTAACTCTTTGGAAGAGCACTTTGTTCCTTTCCTGCCATTTTCTTCATGCATAATGTTGGACTTAAACTGAGATTGGGAATTTCTCTAGCTTTGGCCATCAGGATTCGATCACGGGTCTAGACAGTCTGAGCCGCGAACGCTGCGTGACTGCAGGGGGACGGGACGCCACTGTGAGGGTGTGGAAGATAGCTGAGGAGTCCCAGTTGGTGTTTCATGGACATGGGTGAGGTTTTTTTTTTAATCTCTGACCCGTGATTCTCTAGCTTATGTTTTTATTTTGTTTTTAGTCTTTGAGTGCGAGAATGTTGTACATTCTTTTATGTTCACAGTATTCTTGTGTTGGCTGATCTACAGTGTTAAAGTCAGGTATCTGTTTGTGTGTGTGGGGGGCGGGTGGTATTCTATGTGTAGGAAATGTTTCAGTCAAAATATTTTTTTCAGTTTTAATCCACGATGAAGACGCCTATTTTATGTAGATGTCACAAATTAAAACAGGAAATGAAGCAGGTGGTCAATCATAAATTAAGACCTGGAAAGCTTTACAAAATGCAGATGTGCAGGACTCGGACAATATCCCACGGCAGCTAAAAGGTAACTTTGTCCTGTCCACCATGGTTTAAAACTTCCTGTACAGAATCTGTTTATTTGGATAAAAATTACTGGGAGGAATCTGAAGCACTCAGTGCAAAACCCTGCTGGAAACACTCCTCTGCAGCAAACATAAGTGGGTTTTTTTTTCTGGTCTGTGGGAGAAACCTGAGAATCCAGGGAAAACACAAATATCTCATCAAGTGAACATTGTTTGCTTGACGTGGAAAAGTTGCATATAAAATTGGTACCACAGACCTTCCTCCTGTGAGGCAACAATGTTACCTGCCAGTGCTGGCCATAGTTAAGAGCAGGAAAATAATTGTAGGTTGCACTGAGTGTTTTTTTGTTTGTTTGTTTTGACATATTTATTATTCCATTTGAGTCAGTTGTTTCATTTTGGCTGTAAATCTTAGCTGATTGTCAGAGAAGATTTTCTGAAGGTCTCTAATATCCTGGGCCATGGTTGCCTGGAGGTCTTCATTCTCTACTCTCAGTTTATTGATTATTCATTTTTCCGTAACTTCTCTGAACGCAGATTAATTTCTTCATGAAGTTCCTCTTTATAATGTTCTATATGCTGATAAAGTCACAAAGGCTTTTTTATGCTTTGAATGTAGCTCAGCATAAGAAGTCTTCATGTCGATCATGTACCTGTGCTGGTCAGAAAATTAGAATATTGTGAAAAAGTTGATTTATTTCAGTAATTCCATTCAAAAAGTGAAACTTGTATATTCTATTCATTCATTACACACAGACTGATATATTTCAAATGTTTATTTATTTTATTGTTGATTATAACTGACAACTAATGAAAACCCCAAATTTAGTATCCCAGAAAATTAGAACATTATGAAAAGGTTCAATATTGAAGACACTTGGTGCCACACTAATCAACTAATTAACTCAAAACACTTTCAAAGGCCTTTAAATGGTCTCTCAGTCTAGTTCTGTAGGCTACACAATCAGCTGACTTGACAGTTGTCCAAAAGACGACCATCGACACATTGTACAAGGAGAGCAAGACTCAAAAGGTCATCGCTAAAGAGGCTGGCTGTTCACAAAGCTCTGTGTCCAAACACATTAATAGAGATGCAATTGGAATGAAATGATGTGGTAGAAAAAAGTGTACAAGCAATAGGGAAAACCACACCTTGGAGAGGATTGTGAAACAAAACTCATTCCAAAATGTGAGGGAGGTTCACAAAGAGTGGACTTTAGCTTGAGTCTGTGCTTGAAGAACCACCATGCTCAGACGTATGCAAGACATGGGTTTCAGCTGTCGCATTCCTTGTGTCAAGCCACTTTTGAACAAGAGACGGCCTCAGAAGTGTTCCTCTGCATTAAGTCATATATGAATGTCTAAAACTGTTCATTTTTGGAGACAAATTTTCATAGAGATGTTGGGCTTAAGTTTTGTGTGGTAGTAGCTGAGAGCAATCCACAAAGTGTCCCCTGAGCAGCTTGACTTTAATCATTAGTATCAGCCAATTTGTCTGTTGGCAAAATATTTTAACCACTGTGAATTTTACTGAAAGTGTGCATGGTCATCATGTCTACAACTGATCAATTTTAGGAATTATACTGGTTCAAAATAAAACACGCCAAATGGAAGTCCCCTTCAAAATTTATCCTGGAATTTTTTTTTCTTTCTTTTGTTCTTTTAAGATTCCAGCAAATCTCAAGCAAATGTGAGGATAATTTAATCTGACGGTTCGGGGGTAACTTAATGCTGGAAACATTATCCACTCCTTGAGATGGAACATTGGTATCATGGTGTTTGTTCACATTGTAGCACGAGGTTGTGCACAGACACCACTCCGTGCTCGTAATCTTTCAGTGTAATCTTTTACCTTTAATGAAGACGAAGTGCACGTTTCTGTGAAAAGACAGAGCCTTGCTTAATGTGCTGCATCGTCTTCATCTGTTTGTCCCTCAGTGGTTCAATTGACTGTGTCCAGCTCATAAATGAAGAGCACATGATAACAGGAGCGGATGACGGGTAAGAGCCGCCATTTTTCCGTTTATTGTTGCTCCGCGTTGTTATTTTATCCAGGATCTCTTTGTGCTGCCGGACTCATTCATGTTTCCCTTTCATACCCTCTTCATTTTCCACACACACTCAGCTCCCTGTGTCTTTGGAGTGTCAACAAGAAGAAGCCTCTCTGCACGGTGAAGCAGGCTCACGGTTGCCATGGCGACTCGGGGCTGGAGCAGCCTCATTGGGTGGCCTCAGTCGCAGCCCTTCAGAACTCCGATACCGTCGCCTCAGGTGCTTTGGGCTGTGAGAATCACAAGCTTTTTACTTACACAGACACAAAATTACCAACTCTTTTCACAGACGTTTATAATCAAATTAATCTGTTGTGGTTTTAATACATTTTTTTCTATATTAATATTTGATTTTAGCTTAATGTTAAGTGCTTTATTTGATCCAGCTGTGTGTGACCAAATATTTAACTTTTTTTTTTTTTCAGGTTCTCATAACTCTCAGGTGAACGTGTGGAAATGTGGTCAGAACTATCGTGGATTGGAGCTTCTCTTCTCTGTACCAGTGGTAAACAGAATGCAAATTATTATTTTAATAAACTGTGATCCTTGATGATGAATTCCCACTGGAACCCAAATTCCCATAAGCCAGTTAAAAACCTCTGCCTTCTGTTTCCAGAACGGTTTTATCAACAGTCTGAAGTTTTCCAGCTCTGGTCAGTTCTTGGTGGCTGGTGTCGGACAGGAGCACAGGTAGAACATTATGGGTCACGTTTCCATGGAAACTGCGTGCAGAGGTCCAGACAGCTGATGAAAATCAGTGCAGTCTCATGTTGAGAATATTAACTTCCACTAGGTGGCAGTGTTGGTCCATCCCTGCTCCAGATGTTCATTATACAGTACAGTCCAGATGTTCATTATACAGTACAGTACTGTATGTATATCTGACCAGGTTTTCTTTAGAGGAGTGGATCACAGGAAGGGAAATATTTCAGTTTTATTTGTTAAAATACACTTTATATGAAAACAAGTCAACTAACAAATTTTATTCTAGAATTAATTTTCTGTTAAGATGGTGTGTTTTTTTTAGATCGGATACTTAACATTTATTTTATAAAGACTAGAGGAGTAATGACGATCCTTGTTTTATTTATGTATTTTTTTTTTTCATTCACACTATCCAGTTAAAATTAATTGATTTTAATTTAGAACTAATTCAATGAAACATGTCTGAAATACCTCCTGTAGTTTTCCAGTAACATGCAAGGCTGGACTATTGTCATGCTCGCTATTTTTTTAAAAGAATGACAGCTTTCTTAAGATTTAGATTCATATTTGGATAATGTCTGATTTATGCATCATATTCAAAGCTGATCATTTAAAACTTTTTATGTTTACAGATTGGGGAGATGGTGGAGACTAAAAGAAGCCAAAAATGGCATCTATATCATTCCTCTGAAAAGAAAACCTCAGAGTGCAGAAGGAAATCAAGTTGACTGAATAATGAAATGCCTGTGTTGTAAATAAAAAGTTTAATAAACTGGATGCAGTTTTTATTATTCTTGCTATTATATACAGGGTGTGACGTGTTCACAGGTCTTTTCTGTGAGCTTCTGTGCCCATTATATAAAAATGCACCTTCCCTTTCAGTGTAAGAATCAAAGCATTGTGGGTAAATTGGGCCGTTGCTGGATTAAGACGCGTGAAGAAGCAGCTCTGAAGGAACTGAACCAAGACTTCTTTTTCTTTTTGTTTCCTTCCATAATAAATTCTTCTGCTCAGGTTATTAATAGTTTGAGGTAAATGTATACAAACTGCAGATGTCTCAGACTCAGAGGACCTGATTTAACTTTTTTAGATTTTTCTACCTGGATTACTGAGCATGCGTCAGGAAACTCGATATGCTTTGTTGGTAGAAGATGTACATGTAATTAATTTACCTGAAATCAAATATCCGGATAACTCCTTTAAAAAAGGGTGTAATTCTTGAAAACTTTTATATAGTGGTAACTTGCAATTATACTGCAGTTTGAAATGTGTGTGTACATAAATGTACAGGTCTCTTGTAAATGAGTCCTTGTGGCTCATTGAGACTAGGCTGTATAAATAAAGGTTGAATAAATGTTCAATGACAAACCAGCACCCTGTCTGTGTTTTTAATGTTAAGGTTGTTTTGCAAGTGTTTTGTGTACTTATGTTGTACTAGAAGTTTATAATAGTCTGCTGTTATGGGGGTGGTAACTTCTGTCATTTTAAATCACTTAGGAAAGATTGTGTAAAAAATGGTAAATGGACTTTATTTAGTACCTTTGTATCTTATCGAGATACTCAAAGCTCTACAATCTTTGTTCTCATTCATAGAGCACTCTACTAGATCTAAACAAATATTAATCAGTGCTTTAGCACATTCATACACCGATGGGACACATTGGAGGCAACGAGGGGTTCAGTATCTTGCTCAGGGACACTTCAACATGTGACTGCTGGTGGAATCGAACCTCCAACTCTTGCATTGCAGGATGATGACTAACCACTCAGCCACAGCTGCCCCCAAAATGAAGCTGATTGACTGAAGATCTCTACAAATAAATTTAATTTGTGAGAACTGAACAAGCAGAAAGAAGATAACATTGTGTGTATAGAAATATTTAGTACATTTGTTTGAATAATCAGAAATCATTGAATGGCAAGTCTGCACTCTTTAGAATCAAGTATTTAATTAGAAAACATCTTATTTACATAAATTACAAGAAAACACAAACTAGTCTACAGTATACATGTCCTTTATAGTGTTGAGTATTTTTTTAATCATTCCCTATGATTAATCACATTTTAACAGTGTTAAACTTATTTCATAGCATTTTTTTTCAACAATGTTAACATCTGGATATATTCACAGCACTGTTATGACAAGAAAGAAAATGCCTTTTCATATTACACTATTGCTTCACAACCACCCATTTGACAATGAGACTGTTTAGGACAAGGCACAGTGCATATCAACACATCTACCTGTAAACCAAGGAGATCACAGCATTTACAATCTATACATGAAAAGGCTTCACAGCTGGTACATACTGCTGGATGTAGGGTCGTTAGCTTTCACAGTTAGAGTTAGGTTTGCGGCTGCCGCTCACTTGACCCTGACAGTTATCTGCAACATGAGATGATGTGGGGGGAGGTCAGTCCATCACTCAGGGTCCTGTTTTATGGAAGGATGACTGATGATGCAGGGGGTCTTTTGTTCTTACAGAGGAAACTTTATTTTTTCACAAAGAGGACATTGTGGAGTCCACCACCTCGCGGCCATTACACACTGCTGGCACGTAGTTGGACGCTGATCCTGAGAGAAACAGAGTGGCGACATTAGCCAGAGCTTTATTTTGTTAATTTTTATTTTATGTCACTGCTGATAAGAAGCAAGACTGAAGCAGAGATACACACTGAGCAGCAAATTATGGAAATTGGCTCATTTTTAAGTTTGTTAAATAAATATTAGAAAAATTCATCATACTAGACACAACAGAGAAAAGATTTCTGCTGGCCTTGATGTTGTTTTAAGTGCTTTATAAATTAAGTATGGTATGGTTTAAACTGTATAAGCACAGATGTTTAACAACCCGTCAAAATACACCAAGATGCAGAAACTCACATCTACTTTATTCTAAATTTTCTGGGGCAGGACCCCCAGACACCCTCACCGGCCCACCCGCTATTTGTGTTCTGGCTTCAGTTTACAGATTAAGCCCAGCTGTTACTAGGTATGACTACTGCTTTCCGTAATTATTATTATTATTATTATTTTTCATTTAACCTTTATTTATCCAGGTTAGTCTCATTGAGCCACGAGAACTCATTTTCAAGAGAGACCTGTTA
>JARVLU010001354.1:17925116-17941211 GCA_031762415.1 Simpsonichthys santanae
TATACTGTCTATATATATATATACTGTATATGAGCAGGACAAAAGTGAGATGTCCTGTAACCTGTCGTTACATGTTTTTAAAAGTCATGACAGTTTGGGAGGTCCGGTGTGATCTTTTCAGGAATGTATGACTCATAACTTTCAGCCCGCGTGGTTAAAACTTGGCAGGTGCACGGCACCGGTGGAACTGCTTTACCTTTATCTCCATTTTCCTTTGTTGTATGGGAGCGGTTTGTGGTGTGATTCATGTCAGCACCTGATAAACACTTTGTCTCCACCAGAGTTAGTCCTGAGGTTCCTCAGGGATCAGAGCTTAGAACAGTACTCTTTTCATGATATGCTTCATTAGATAAAGTTATTATAGCTTGGGATGAACTTTCATAGTTGCGCTGATGATAGTTAATTATACTTAGCCATGAGTCCTGATGAATGAGTGATGCAGTGCCACATCCAGCTCAGTACTACACAAATGAATCACTCTTAAGCAGTTCTTTGTGTGTGCACATGTGCAAATCGGCAGTATGTTCATTGAACAAATCACTGCCCTGCTCTCTCTGACAGACTCTCTTCTCTGTGTAGCTATGTTTGCATCATGAGTGGCACAACAGCTTGTCCTGGAGACAAAAACCTTGATGACTTAATTTTCGGCTTAGACAAGACAAAGGTCATGGTTTTGGGATCTTAGCAGTTTTTTCCCTGCCTCTGGACGGCATTAAATTGGCCCCCAGTTCTAAAGAACCTTATTATTTGTGATCGGGAGTTCTGGATATGTCATTTAACCCTAAGATTCTTCCACCAGTGTTCTTCTTGTTAAAAGTGAGTTTTTCCCTTTTCCCACTGTGTGTTCGCTCAAGATGGGAGATTGCTACGAAGTCTAGAGTCATCACATTTTGCTGCTTCCTTTACATTATGATCCATACGGTTCATTTTAGATTTAAACACCTTGAAAACTCAAGAGGTCAAAATAAGGTCTAAAGATAATGCATTAAAAACACTTTTTACATTGATATATTGTGGTGTGGTGCAGTTTAACATATGGCGTGTCACATACATTTGGTATGACGTTCACAGTGTGGACAATAAAAAAAATACCCAAAACATCTTTGTTAATAGTAAATCAAGTAAATGCCAAAAGAACACAAGGAAATTACTAAAAACAAGAGTCTCAAGCATTTCCATAGTTTTAAAAAGATTTAATGGAATTAATCTAAAATACATTGTAAGATTTAACAGTGATGTTGTCCTCTGCATGATGATTTAGAAAAATGAACCAAATTGTACCACATTTTCTCAAGGAAGAGTCATATATGAAATGTTTGATGAAGTGAGTTAAAAAAAATGCAAGTAGCCCATTTTTTATTGCATACACAGAAAAGATTTCACGACAATTTCTAGCACTAGTAACCAACTGATGAAAAAATTAAAATGACAAAAAATCCAAATGTACGTGTATATATATTTTGAAAGTTAAGTTATCGCAACACACACAAAAATAATTTCAGGGACACAATTTCAAATAAAAGTTTTTCCATTTGGTTGATAAGATAAGATTTGTTTTTGTCATGTATTGGGTTTATGGCCTGTCCTGTAGCAGATTAGATTTTTTTTTAAATCACATTCATTTTAAATGGAACCATCCGTTTTCCTGTATTAACCATGCCACTGATAAAGGGAACAAAATGCATTATTATTTAAACTGAATCTTTTCTTTGTCTGTCTCCCTTCCTCATCTACCTTTTTGCCTGTCTGTCTGACAACTTGTCTGTCTGTCTGCCTCAGTCAGATTAGAAGAACCCTCAGTCTGTTTGTTTTGAGGTGGAGCTACAGGACACTGGGACCTCCTCTGAACCCGCTGACCCTTCTGATGGGGGTTTTCATGTTTAATGACATCAATGCTGAACTCCAGTTAATGGCCCTTGGGGCCTCTAGGGGTCGTTTTAACAGGCTACTGTTACTCTAATTCTGATTTAAAAGATTATTTTCTGCCTAAAATGCTACTTGGTGAGTTTTTTTGCACTTAAAGCAACATCCATGTGTTATTTCTGCAGTTAAGCTGTGGCCATGGTGCTTTCTGAAGTGAAGCCTTTTACACCTGCTTCATTAAATTTAATTTAAAATCCATGTTTTGATGTTTCTTAACGGAAATGCTCTTATTTTGTGGGACTAAATGGAATTTTCCACTCGCCAAACTGGTTTAGGTTCAACTCATTAATCAAACCGCACCAGCATTCAGACCAATAACTGCAATGAAAATAAAAAAAAAGTTTAACTAAATTACTCGGTTATTTATTGCTGACCTCTTCTTCAGAAGCTTTAGGAGATAAAATTGTATATTTTTGCTAAAGATCTCTGAAGGCTGACCAGAAGAAGGAGACGCAGCGCGCAGATTTATGAGCGCGTCTGTTGGATTTGCGCAAACAATAAAAAAGAAGAAGAAGAAAAAAAAAGTGATCATTATTTAATCTGAGCAGATCATGATTCTTTTGCGCCAAAGCTCGAGCGCGTGTCCCTGAAGAAACCTGACCTCTCAGAGAGTACATCAGCAGCTGAGGAGGAGGAGGAGGAGGGTGAAGGCGCTGCTCTGGGCTCAGGAGGCGGACCTAACGCGACCCCCACAGCTTAGCTGGTAATGTTTTTTTTTTTTTTTTTTTTTTTTTTACAATGCCAACCATTTCCAAAGCACATTGAAGCGGCGGCGCCGGAGAGAGTCGGTGTGAGTGTGTGCGTAAGGACGTGCGTAAATCAGGAAGAAGAGGAGGTTTTCCACGGCGCTGCGCTTTAAATTCTCCCCAACTCTGAGCGGGATTCGACTGGAAACCTTTGTGAGAAGATACTTTGGTAAGGATCAACACATTTGATTCATTTATTTTACCCACATTACTTTATTCACTTGTAATAGATCAACTTGTTCAGTAGCTTTTACGAAGAGGCAGAGTTTTAGAGTGGAAACAGGTAAAGTGTTGGATCTTTCTGATCAAATGGCTCAGGGAACACATAATCAATCAGAGGGGATCAATAAAGAAAGATCAGCTTTGGTCTTCCATGCACCATGTGCGCTCAGGAGCCCTGAGTGACAGACCTCTGCTGCGCGCTCCATCTTTTGTTCGTGCGACTCGTGTTGCGCGTCCAACCTGAAGTGAAACTCGCTTTGAGTCGGATCAATCCCGACTGGATGATGGTGACAGACACAAATCAGCTGATTTCTCCAAATGCGGAGCGTTTTCAACCCCGTTATCGCTGCGCTTTTCACGAAACCTGCACGTTTGGAGACATCTCCAGCAGGTTGCGCATCCAGTCCTGCCTTAAACCTGTGGCCCTCACGCGTAAATCTACAAAGTTCAGTTTGTGTGAGTTTAGTTCCGCACAAGAGAAGCACCCATTTACCAACCAACAGAGGGCACTTCCAGCCCTCGTGCAGGCTGAGCATGTGCAGGAAGAGCCTGTGTGGGAAGTTCATGGTGCACAGTTTTCATCTTAAAAGTTCTCATGGTGTCATTGTGTTGCTGGTTCTAAAAGGCTTTGGGTACCAGGACAACAGTGACAACAGTTTCAGTCTGCTCCCAAAGAGATGACAGATTCAGAACATGTGTTTGTATCTGTTGGAGAGACAGACTGTGCTGTTCTGGTTGGCTTTTATTTTTAGAGCAGCAGCTATGGGTTTGCAGACAGACTGATTTTAGCTGTTTCAAACTTCTTGGAGCATTTGGTGTCGTTTTCGTTTATCCAAATGGATTTTCACAAATGTTCATTCAGGTAAATAAGGACTTTTATGTGTTTTTTCTGTTGTTTTTGTGCATTAAAAAAAGTTTTAACTGAAAGCTTTCTTGTGCTCGGGTGTTAGTTAAAAATCTTCAGACTTTGTTGTATTTGCTTTTTTTCTGGGCGTGTGTGAAGCTTCAGCTGCAGTGCAAATATTTGCTTTATCTCTGTCATATTCAAGCTAAATAGTTTAATTACTTTAGGCTTTTTTTTGTTTGAAGGTCGATCATGGTTAGCATGAGACCTCCCTCAAGAGAGTCATTTGATCCAGTGCGATAAACAGAAATTAATATTTTGTTAATGAGGACCATAATGTGTTAGATGTACTGATTAACTAAAAGACTCAACTACAAAGCGGCCTGTGCAGCTAATCAACGCAAAAATGATATAACTGTCAGTTTAACAAATATTGAGCTTAAATTTAGTGCCAGTTGAGTCATGCACTCACTTCAAGCTCTAACCAAGATCTCACAAGATTGCTCATAATAATGCCATTCCCTTAGGATGAGTTTTAACTCTGGCATTAAATACATGTAATTTAGGGATTTAGTGTCATCAAGCTCTTTGATATGGTTATTGTAGTTACTTTTTGGCAATAGTGATACAGGAAACAAGAATAAAATGATAAATGTGGGCATTTAAGGTGGTCACGGTGGATTTAAAATTACTGTATACCATATTTTTACACTATGAGGCATTCAAATCCTTTAATTTTCTCAAAAATCAACAGTGAGCATTATAATCCAGTGCGCTTTATGTATTTTTATTTATTTATTTTTATTAACCAGGCAAATCCCAGTGAAATCACATGATCTCTTTTGCAAGAAGGCATGCATGTTTTTGGTTTGTGGAAACCAGAGTACCTGGAGAAAACCCACGCAAGCACGAGAAGAACATGCAAACTCCACACAGAAAGACCCCAGGTCCAACCGGGGGATTGAACCCAGGACTTTCTTGCTGTGAGGCAACACTGATCTGTCGTGCTGTATTAATTCTGGTTGTGCTTACTGACCTCGAACTGTACAAAGTACACGCAGCGTTCAAAAATCTGTCAAAATGAACTTGTTTCGCTTCATGTGCCTTATAATCTGGTACGCCTTATAGTCCGAAAAATACGGTATGTAATCTTACTAGTTTAGACGTTTAGCAAATTGGAAAGTCCTGAGTTTGCAAAGCTGAATATTTCTCTGCAACAACTGTTGACTTGGCAGGAAATGAGGTACTTCACTCCCCCTGCTCAGTTGATCCAAGTTGATGTGGGACAGGGTGAAGTGTTTTTCACATCAGTTCCCATTTAAACACCCTCATAAGGGCTTTCATGCTGGGTTGATCACAGGGGAGCACGGACCGATAAGCTCCTGTGCAGTCAATGACCTCGGCTCCTGCAGCGTTCAAAGTGTTGGAGATGTTTCAGGGGGAGTCCAACAGGTGCACGCCGGGCGGTTGTGGAGGTTTTATCCGAGCTGGACGCAGCCGGCTGCTCCTCTGAAGAGATCTCTGAATATCTGTGTCTGAGTCAGCCCCAGTTTTAAGTGTCAGACCCTCTAGAGTTTATTCTTATCTTTGTCATGGGGCTCGTAATCTATGTGGGTTGAACTTGACTGTATCATGTACTGGGTTCAGCTCGCAGTTCTTGAAAAGCTATTTTCAGTGCATTTATTCAGACAATTCACAAGCGTTCTTAACTGCTTTCTGAGAAACTGTTCAGCCTGACGTTGTTCTGTATTTTAGATTTATTCAAAGTCGTTAAATATAAGTTCAAATCCTCTGAAGCAGTCAAGGCTAATTTATGAGCTTTTAGATGAACCTTGCTGCAGCTATCCACGTTATTTATTTATTTGTATAATAGGAGGTAACAGATTGAATGATGTGTGCATTTTGGTCCTAAAACCTTAAAAAGCACAAATCTGAAGTCCCAAACTCTTCTGGCCTTTATTTTGTTAATTTGTTTCATTATCAGAACTTGTGGAGCATCATTTTTAGTAGCAGACAAACATTTACTACAACAAAAACGAGGACCAAAAATAAAAACACGTGTCAAATATGTGACTGAAGACATCAAGACCACAACCCAAAAATAAAGTTCCATAAACTACTTGTAATAATACCTCATGATAGTTGTTTTTTACTTGCTGGACTTATTTTTTTTTTTTTAATTTATTTTTAACTTGACACAAATTGTCTCTTGTCTTTGTGTTTTCAGTCCATTAAATGTTCTTGTTCAGCAGCCAGGACTTCTTTCACAGATTCTTTCATTCATCCTTTATTCATACAGGATTAACCTGTCAAAATAAAGGTTGAATGAAAAAAAAAAGTATATTTTGGGATTAATAGGAACAAAACATGATTTTATCTTTAAAGCAAAATTACTTCAATAAATGCATTAACAGATCCCAGAGTTGTGCTGCACACTTTCTCAAACGAACATCCGGCGCATATTTGCAGAGCACCTCCTGCTGCTTTTTACTCTGTTTCTTGGACAAAATGTCCTGACACATTTCACCAAGTGCTCATATTTAATTGGTTTAATTGACTTCTTATGCAACTACCAAAGATTTACCTTGAATTTTGTAGTAAACAGGGACTAGATTATACATGCTCTTTGAAAAATTGTAAAGGATTCTTAATAATGCTTCGTAGAAGAAATAAAACTTTGTATAAAAAGTACTTTAATGCAAACTGCAAGTGTAAGGCTATAGGGCTGAGTGATATAGACCTAAATGAATATCTTGATACTGTATTTTTAAGAGAAATCGCGATATACAATATATATACTGTATATGTTTTCTTTCCATAAAGTAATAACAAAAACATATTTCAGAGTCAAAGCTTTGTCCTAGTTGTCACACAGGCACATTTATTAACAAATAATATCTAGACAATAAACTATTTACATAAATTAAAGTGAGTTTTTTTAGGCATTATTTTCATAAACAAATACAAGTTTCAAGACATTTGATAATGTCCATAGAAATATCAATGCAAACATATTCCTGCTTTTAGTATTTCACCCTGTTTTACGGCACCCTGATTCATTAACAAATCTGAAGTCTGATTCTAACGAAGTATACAGTATTCATTCAAGCTTTAATAACCTTTATTAATAAATATCCTGATGCATGCTTTATTAACAAAGCTCTGATTCTGACTCTGAAAGTGCAACTCAGTTGGAGTCCCCCCCCCCCCCCACCTTAAACTTTTCTCCCACTTTGAGTCAACAAAGATATCTGCATATCTAAGCTCAAGCTTTGTAATTTAAATAAAGTCTTCAGGTGCTGCAAGCGAGTGAGGGAAAAGAAGAACGGGTGGCATTAAGGTGACTGGGAGGAAAAAAAACTTGCAGATTACCGGTAATTAACTGTGTAGGTAGAGTACAGTATATCGTTTTATATCGATATAGTCTCATTTTATATCCTGAATTAAATTATATAGATATTTTAAAAAATATTGATATATTGTCCAGCCCACTGTCTTGCTTTAACTTACAAAAAAAACCATAATAAACACTCATTTTAAGCTTTTTTATTGCATGGAGATTAGACAAAAACCTCTTAAATGTCTCATAAGATGCTGCAGTTAAGTTTCCATAAATTAAATTAAAGTAAATTAACCCTTTATTTATACAGGTTAGTCTCACTGAGCCACGAGGACTCATGTACAAGAGAGACCTGTTTTAAACAAAGAACACGGATGATGTACAGACAACAATAGACAATATAAAGAGCGTATAAAATGAAAAGTGAACAGAAGAAATAAAAAAAAAAAAAAAAAAAAAACAGCAACATTATAAAGTGATGTAAAATGCCAAAAACAGGAACATGTCTGCAATGGTTTTTGCCATGAACTTAGCAGTTGTTTGAAATCCTGAGAGGTCAAGGTTGAGAGCTTCAGATCTTTTTTGCAAGATGTTCCAGGTTAGAGGAGCGGAGTACGAGAAGGCCCTTTTGCCTAATTTAGTCCACACTAAGGGAATACTGCAAGTAATTAACAATTAATTATTAAGTTTCAGCTTGTTGGTAATAAAAATAGCATTTTCAGAGGGCAGGCTGAGAAAATATTGTTTTAAGGATCCCCTCCCCCCTCCCCCACCATTTTGTATTGGATCCATTCATTATTTTAATGACAACACATTAAATTATACACATCCCAGAGGTGCAAGGCAATCAAAATCATGAGTATGGAAAATGACGCGTTGCCTAGTGATTCCTCGAGGTGTTGTAAAAAAAGAGTCCACGTTAATTCACATTTGCCACCAGGGTCCACGTTATGGACTAACAAACCCATCAAGATTGTCCATGCTGTTTGGAAGCTGCTCTGCAAATGATTGATTCACTGACAGCTGAGCGTATTGTTTTCACCTAAATCCTTGTGTATTAAACACAAGTTGCTCATAAGATAATATGCTGAGTTATGTCTCCAGTTCTCATCTGGGCTTCAAGTACAATGTTTGCTTTATTGATTCAGTTCTGCTTAGGAAAGATGTATCGATCAAGGCGGTCCGTATTTTTTTATGATGACATCAATTTCCAAATCGTCTGTTCACAAAGTTTGAAATAGTCTGCAATACTTTTTAATCCCTTCAGATTTGGCAAGTGCTTCACAATGTTTTTAATTTTTACACACCAGATAACAGGATCAAATCCCAGTTTGGGGGGTCTTTCTGGGTGCAGGATGTATGTTCTCTCCATACATGTGTGGGTTTTCTCCTGGTACTCCAATTTCCTCCCACAGGTCAAAAACATGCATGTTAGACTGATTGGTAACTCCAAATTGTCCCTAGGTGTGATGGACTGGAGACCTGTCCAGGGTGTCCCCCGCCTCTCGCACAGTGAGATAGGCTGGATATGGGCACCAGTGACCCCCCACAACCCAGACAGGAAGAAGCGGGTAAAGATGATGGATGGATGTTTTAGCTCTTTCATGCAGACCACACCATTGCATCATGGCGTGTGATGTTTGGACAGGGACATATAAAAGTTGGACCTTTGACGACTCTTCTGTTTAGAGACTGATGAGCTTTGTTTTAACGTTTTTATGTAATTTAATTACCAGTTTTCCTAAAAAAAACTGTAATGTTTTGGAATTGGAACTGTTGTTCAAATATTAATGGTTTTATGAGTGTCAGGTATTTTTACACATCTAGATAATCTCTGCTCATAAAGATAATTGGAAATGGTGGGACATTTTCTCAGCACTCAGAAAAAACACATTCGGTGTTGATGGCAAAAAAAAAAATTTCCCCGCTCTTTTGTGGTCATGTTTAGCTGTGTTTTAGTTTTTCTGCATTCAATGTGTGCTTTTCACTTTAGATTTCGTTTCCATGCACAGCTCTTATTTTGTCAGTGTCATGTCTTCTTTTTTTATGAATCAAAGATTCAGTAAATCAAAATGCAAATTGATTATGATACTTGCATTAAAAGAATTGCATGTATAATATTTAGTTAATTTTCATCCCTTGATTTTACCGTATTTTTAAAACAAATGGGAAAACATTTTGTTTCAGTTGTCCAATAGTTTGGCCCAGTCTGCATTTACAAAGTACAAGTGTTTACATGCGCTGACCCTCACATGTAGAAAAGACCCAGAATAATCTGTCTCAATAAAGAGTTTCCTGCCATATTCACTGTAATTTGCATTAATCCTGCGCTTTATTGTTGTTTGTGTAAAAACAAAACGGTGATTTTGTTTTACCCTGAAATAGATGACGCAACATTTGCTCTGTTGTTGTTTTTACCCTCGTTCACTGACAGTTTAACCTGAAAAATATCTTCACCTGTCGCAGATAGCTCTTTGCATGATCTCTGTTTGGATTAAAAAAGTTTAATTCTGTCCAGATTAACAAACTACTGTAATGCCTAATCGGAGTGGAGCCAATTAAGGGCGAAGTGGATTACTGACGTTTTTTAAAAAAGTCTCCATTCTTAAAGTTTTCATAGGAGTTTACAGGTAGTCCTCGGTTTACGTTCAAGTTCCGTTACAACGGCCCGGTCGTATACCGATTTGAACGTAACCTGAAACTGAAAGCACATGGCGAACGGTAACGGCGTTTTAAACACGTTTTTTTTTTTCAATGTAACACAACAACGGTGTACTTAAAACGCCGTTTTGCTGTATTTCCAAGCAGTTAGCTAACACAATACCCTCAAAAAAAAAATCAAAAAACACATAAAATGCTGCATTAAAAAAGTCAACGTGAGGTGTGATGACGTCACTGGGGAGGCGGCCGTAAGTCTGAAATGCTGTAAGCCGGGGGTGATGTAACCCGAGGACTACCTGTACCTGTATAAATAAAGGGTAAATGAAAATAAAAAATTTGGAGCCAAGATGTCTTTCGCTGCCAATTGACCTTATAAAATAAAATTATTACAATCCAGTAAGTTTTTATAGATAGTGAGTTAAAACTTTATGTGGTAGTAACTGACAGTCATCACAGACACACAGTCTGACTAGTCATTGCACTCTGGCTAAAAACTCAAAATGACCACAACTCAGTCAATTTTACAGCTACTGAGCTGAAATTTGATGAGGGAGTCATTCAAAACACATTTTGAATGTGACATTTTGTGATATTGCACAAACTTGTGCCTAATGCCAAGTTCAAAGTTTGAGCAAAACAGCTACAACTACATCCTCTTTCAACATAACATGAACTTAGTCTATAACTGGCATTAAAGACAGTGGGCAACGTTCATAGGAGGTATGCTAGCACTTTTGTTCTGTCATTACGAAATGCAGAAACACCACAGCAGATGATGATAGTAGACAATCATTTCAGTCTACTGACAGAATAGTTTTTACTCTTGTAACCAGCTGTTAGAATTGATAAGTACCGGTAACTTTCTCTGTTCCTGTCTTGTCCTCCCTCTGCTGCCTTCTCCACAGAAACGCTTGAGCTAATGTGGCGACAGAGCAACTAATTTGCGGTTTCCTTCCAATAATCTGTTGTGAGTTACATCAGAGTACCAGAGCTGAGGAACCACAGGTCCCAACAGACTGTGTGGTGAACTCTGCCTCATCCCTCTCACCTAAACAGCAGCAGGATACTTGAACAACAACCCAACATGCTCACAGCGTGGAGCTGCTGGAACACACTGTTTGTGCTCTTTTTGTTTTTCCTCACTCTCAGGTGTCTCTCATCATCTGGCTCCAATCTCTGTTTAGCTCACACAATATCTCTGTATCTATGTTGCTCCTTCCTCTGTGTACTTTCCTTTTTCTCTGCCCTGCTTGGTGACCACACATGTGACTTCAATCCACCTGATTGAAGGAACTTCATCTGATGTCATTTGGAGTAAAAAAAGAAAAAAGTCAAAGAAAGACTAACTTTGCAATAAACGATATGCACATTTTATACATGAATGCAGATTTTGTCCACTCTTTTTAATTCAGTTTGCATGTTTCAGCCTTTAATGGGGCAAAGCATTGATGTGCCAGGTTTGACCTCTGTAATTATATGTACATACATAATACACTGGCCAAAAGATCTAAAAGGCTGTAAAGGCCAAAATAGCAATATAGCAGCACATCCATGTGATTGAGACATAAAAATGTGTGTTTAGATAGCAGATTGGATCCTTGTCAAATAGGGTTTAGACCTTTAGACTTTGTTTGCCAATGCATTAGTGTGACTTTAGCAAGCCAGATAACTGTTATATTTTTCCCTGCAAAAGAAAAGCAAATAAATGGACAAAATGAGGAATTATTGCACTTAACTGCTGAATCAACGAGCAAGACATGCTGCAGCTTACGCTAACAGAAAGCAGACAGCATGACAAGGAAATTAAAAAAGGGGAAAAAGATTCCATCGGGTGCTGAGACTGACAGAGATCGGACAAAAAAAACAAAAACGTTAGGGGACTGGTGGGTCACAAACCACCCTGCACTCAGCATATCTTCGAATATGACAGATGGCAAACATAATTAGTCATCATTTTCTGTTCTAAACCTTAGAGTTCACAATGTCACATCCATGCATACGCATAAAATTAAATCATTTCTTTCATTCTATCACGGGCTTCAAAATAAAGTTCACAAAGAGTTTGACATTATCTTCCAGTAGGGCAGGACAACTTTCCTGCAAAAATTACCACCATCGCTCAACATTATTCGCCATAACTTTCACTTTTCTACTCTAAAATCCATACAGGCAAAGGAACACAAGGTTACCTAAGCTTGGCTTGTGTCTGCTCTGAATGTCAGTGATGGAGATTGAATCAATAAAGCGACAGAAGCTGCCACATCTTAGCTATCTCTCCCCTCCAGATGCCTGTCAGCCACGCACAGCTGGAGGCCTTATATTAACGTGCTGTGGAACAACACAGCCAGTCCCATGCTTGGAGACAGACGCATCAAACGGAGCTTGTGAAGTGTTGGGTCTTCGAGTGTGTGATGTTCTCGCAGGTTTGCAGCAGTTCCCTCGATGGAAATTACCAACTCGGATCAAAGCAGGAGCGATATAATATTGTGATATCACATGAAAGAAGCGTTAATGGAAATGACTGATCTGTTAATCACGTATGCATGTAAGTAAATGCGTTTGGCGACAACTGTAGGCCCTCAGAGCCTCGATAAAGCGGGAACACCATGCAGATCCTGGCTTTAAGAGGCTTGGCTGCACTGCAGCAGGAGGGGGAGTCATGGAAGCTTTCGCATATTCTCACAAAGAAAACAAATGCTGACAAACTCTCAACTTCAGCAGCGTGAGGGGAGACGACATCTGAAATGCTGGCTTCAATAGAGGCTCTATTTGCTTTATTCCTACCCCCTTTCTTAAGTATCCATATCACACACAGCATGGCTCATTGCACAGACAAACACTGAATTGATGTCGCTGTCTTCAAAAAATAAACACATAATAATGAAATAACTAAAATAATCACAAACACAAGACGAGAAAAGGCTTGAAAACTGCTTGGATGTACACGTGAGGCTAAGGCAGATTATTTCACAAATATTACACAACCTGAGCCACTTTGTCACTAAAAGGAGGACAGGGTCACACTTTAAAGGGTCCAGCTCAGGGGTCTGCAACCTTTGTGATAAAAAGTGACATTTTTTTCCACTTAACTTATTAATGGTGATGTCCGGAGCCACAAAACCTGCTACAACTGTGTACTGACAACTGGTGGCCCACAGACCACTACAGGTTTGTTGGTGATGGATTTCCTGGCTAGTGGGGGTGAAATTATAAAATAAAAAATGTCTAACTTGTATCAACATTTATTGATATTTTTCCATTGTAATACAGAAGAAAAACCAGATTAATGTAAAGAAAGAAAAGGTAAATCATTTTGAACTATTTTATTAAACTGAAAACATTGAACTCTGCAGGCCGATGTGAGTTCTCTTAATCGTTGAAGCATTAAGTGTCCTACTTAAAGCATAAAGTTAAAGACAGGATCAAATCAGGCCTGTTTGTTGGATATCCAATTACATTTTTAAATTAAAACTAAAGCAATTACATTTCCTGTGAAAATGCAGAATTGATGCTTATTGCAGAAGAACTTGCTGGGAAACAGCTCAAATCAGCTAAAACATGCTGAAATGTAGCTGAAATGAAAGAACAAGCCTAAATTAGCAGAAGAGAGGAGAACGAACACATATTTGCTGAATTACGTTTAATTTAGCAGAAATGAGAACTAATTAGAAGATTAGGTCAAACAAAGCAGAAATTGGAAAAACATAGCTGAACAGTAGCTGAAAAGGCAGAAAGAAGCTTAAACTACCAGAAGGGACTGGAAAGATCTGAAACGAGCTAAAAACATGGAAATAGCTGGAAAAAAAAACTAAAATTAGCATAGAACAGTGATATAGTAGCTGAAACTTTCAGAAATAAGCTGAAAGTATCACAACGTTGAAATTAGCAGAAAGAAACTAGAAGCACAAAAAATGTTGTAGTCATCAGAAAGAAGCTGAAAGGAGCGCAAAACAGCTGAAAATTTCAGATTTGTTTTAAATTGCACAAGGAAGCTGAAAGAAGCTGAATACAGTACTTTACTTACTTTGACTATTTCTTTTCTTTTTTTTTTTGTCTTTTATTCTTAGAGTCAAATATTCCTTCTCAGCAGCTTATCTTAAAGGTATTCCAAAACATTCTGGTGGTTTTGAAAGAGAGGTCACGCTGTGAGACTGGAAGTCAAAGTGTCTTAAACTACTAGTATGATGTAGTCCACATGTTTCATGCCTTGTATTTGTACTGTTTTTCACAAACTTGAAAATGACAGGAAATCTTCTAAAACTAGCCTTTTCATTGTTGGCAATAATTTAAATAAAATACAGTTTTAGTTTAATTTTGGTCAAAGTCTGAAAGAGCCGCTGCAGACGTACCAGAGATCCACATGTGGCCCCAGAGCCACAGGTTGCAGACCCCTGGTCCAGCTGCTCCTTTTGTGCCTTTCATTCCTCCTATAGACCTCTGACATATCAACAGTCTTCCTGCCCTTTACACCTAAAGATGCAGCAAGCTTCCTTCTTTTTTCAGACATGACAACCAGAGCAGCACTGACCAGTATCTAAATCCACAAAATGCTACGCCATTGCCCATGAAGCACCAAGCATGCAGCTATAAGGGCTCTCTTTTTTATTTTAATGTTTTCTTGACACTAACATCTGTGGATGTATTCTCACCATGCCAGTGCAGGCATGAAAAATGCATGGTGGGAAATGTCAATAAAGAAATCAAAGCAATCAGGATGCTATTGAAAAGGATATTGGTGTGATAAATCATGCTCTTCCTGATGAAGGTTGCAGAGGTGGAGGGGAGGAGGGCATATGAAGGGGGCCACAAATGGCAAGGGGCCGTGTGCTGAACTATACGGCTCAGAGAATGACTCGAAGACACGCTTTATTCAAGGGTGCAACTCAGAGTGTGACTGCTAATGCAAAGTCGTTTGTGACACAGTGACCTTCGAAGAGCCCTCATTCTCTCCGTGTGTTATTTCTTTGATTTAAGCCTTATGTTGCTGCAGCTTTCTCTTGGGGGAATGATGACAAATACACTCCTGGGTTTCAGATTAGCTCAATAGAACATTATTGCCCATATGAGGGGAAAAAAGCTGCATTATACAGTGCAGGATCACTGATGGATGATGTTCCTAAAATGGCTTTTGAGGCAAAACGATATCCAGATGCATTTTTCAGATGTTAAAATGATTTTTGTTGTGACTGTTTTCTGCACACGGACACATAATGATTCAACTCCTGAGTTTTTCTTCACCTAATAAACCTGGAAACGGCAGGTGCCTGTTTACCATTCTGCCATTTCCCATCACCAATTGGGGCATTACTTGAGTAATGTGTTGACCACAAGTTGATGCAAATGTCTTCCTAATGGAGAAAAAGTACAGCTCACTGTACCAAATCAGCCTTCAGTCTCATAAGTTAGACACAGTACAATGTGGATAAATGCATTTGATGGAACAAGGAGGGAGTTAACCAAAGCTCCATTAACCTTGTTTTTGTTGAGATACCTCCACTATCCTAAGCCCACATTGAGTGGGAAACCTCAGGGGATCCTCCACTAATTAACCTTGTGGAAATACCCTCAGTAGTGGGAGGTTGGGACCAGAATAATAAGGAAACCTTTGCCAGGCCATTAATGGGAAGATTAACACATCCAACTTTCAAGTAGCTTTTTGACATAAAACCAATATTTGCCTGCACTGGTTTGGACCGTGATGTGACAAAGCTGAATTCCAAATGACACCTGCGATTCCGTCGTCTGCAGAGCCCATTCATCATACAATCGTTGTACTGCATTGACATTTCATGAGAAGCCAGCCTCTTGAGATCATCTGAAACATTTGTAAATTCATGTGCTTGGCTCATCGGCCACTATTCAAACACGCAAATAAATGAGATTAATAAAGAAAAATTCCTTCGCTGCCACTCCCACAAAGTCTTGACTCATTTATCCTCCTGACCTGCATGTTCGGACTGTGGGAGGAAAGGTAACAAGTTGGATGTTTGTAACAACTGGGAAATAAGGAGAGTGATTTCTATCAAAAAGCACAGGCCTGCTGATGACAGTTTATTCTAAATCAAAAAATGTACAGAGGGTTGAAGAAGTATTCAACCTTACAGATTATCTTGCTGTTTTGTTTTATTTTGATACCTCACAAACTGAAAAATCTATTTGATTACAAGGAATGGACCTAAACAAAACACTCTTATTAACAAAGTTAAATGACGGAAAATGCTTTAATTGTTTAAAAAGTATAAAACTGAAAAGTACGACGGAGATTTAGGGCCATGCTAAAAAAACAAAAAAAAAAAAAAAAACATACAAACAACAAAAAAAAACAAAAAAAAAAAAAAAAAAAAAAAAAATTAAGTTAC
>JARVLU010001354.1:17955497-17973279 GCA_031762415.1 Simpsonichthys santanae
TCATATATTTATCATTTTGTTTGCAAAAACGAACATAGCTGAATGATACAAGATATATATGTTGTGCCATTTTATGCGAAGTTCAAACGTCATGTCAGTGGACCTTTAAAGAGCTCAGTTGATTGAATTTATAAACCAATTACATTTGGTGTAACTGGCTCAAAGCGTAAATGATCTAATTGTTGTTTTGCAGCACCGTCAACATTATATTTGGGTTCTGTGAGCTCTATTTTCATTGCTTGGTTCATTTTTAAAGGTCTTGCCTTACATTATTAGCTTGTTTGGTTGATGTTTATCTTATTTTATTACCTGACATTAATATTTATTTCTACACAACTCTGACGAGCTTTAAAAGCTCTTCGGGTATTATTGCGGTCCTTGCTTGGTGTGGCTCCTTTATTATTTATTTATTTATCATTATAATTTATAAATTAAACTATTTGTTTTCATTATTATATTTTATTGTTATTCATTCTCACATTTATAAAACAGAAAATAAAATGTTCTTTTTCAAGAAAATACAAAACTGTCCTTAAGTTATTTTAAGATTTCTACAACAATAATTCGCATAAGGACAAAACAAATTAATGTTAGGGGACTGACAGGGGAAGACAAACACAAACGTAACAGAACAGGACTTGAACCCATTTATTAAGAAATGCATGTAAAAAAAAGAACTATTAATATTCTAGTTTCTTGAAGTGTAAAACACAAAAGGCTGAAGACAGATATAAAAGGTACAAAAACAAACTGGTAGGGATTATTAGGAAACATAAGAAAGAATATTACAGTGATTTATTGAATAAAAGTAACGGTGACATGATGGCAACATGACGGGTTGTGAATAGTGTTTTGAAAAAAACATGTAGTAAAAACAAGTAGTTCAAAAAATTTTGTAATAATAATGAGGAAATCAATGATAAAAATGAAATTATTAATGGATTTAATAAATACTTTGTGAATGTTGGAACTAACCTGGCAGCAAAAATACCAAAAGTTGATAAAAGTGTGAACTACTTAACTGAAGGTTAAGTAGTTCACACTATGTTTCTGGAGGGAACTGATAATGAAGAAATAATGAACATAGTTAATAAATTTGCAGAAAAAAATCTAAGAATTGGATGGATATGGACATGATTTTGTAAAAAATAAAATGAGTTTTGTAATTAAGTCTTTCACATATTTATGCAGCTTGTCTTTTTCAACAGGAGTATTTCCAGATCGAATGAAAGTGGCTAAGGTGATTACTCTTTTCAAAAGTGGTGATAAATGTGTGTTTAATAATTACAGACTGATATCATTATTGCCACATTTTCAAAAATCTTAGAGAAATTGTTTGTTATCAGAATGGATCAATTTGTTGAAAACATAATATTCTTACTAATAATTAATATAGGTTCAGAGCAGGGGATTCCACATCCATGGCTCTTATGGAGTTGATGGACCTAGTAACTACTGCTGTTGATCAAAAGCAATACTGTGTGGGTGTATTTGTTGATTTAAAAAAAGCATTTGATACTGCTGATCATACTATACTTCTTGATACGTTACATCGATATGGTATTAGAGGATTAGTGTTAGAATGGGTATGTAGTTATTTGAGGGACAGGAAACAGTTTGTACAAATGCATGATGTGAAATCTGAACACAGCACTATTACATGCGGAGTTCCTCAAGGATTGGAACTAAGACCAAAGTTATTTATATTATATATTTTTTCATTTCATTTTTCATTTTCATTTAACCTTTATTTATCCAGGTTAGTCTCATTGAGCCACGAGAACACATTTTCAAGAGAGACCTGTTAGGGAGCAGATGGTGGGGGTTAAGGGCCTTGCTCAGGGGCCCAGAGTGGTGCGAATGATGTTGTCAGTACCGGGGTTTGAACCGGCGATCTTCCGATCACAAGCCCACCGTCTAACCACTGCGTCATGACTTTACTAGTCTCTGATCGATATGCAAACATGGTTTCTCCCAGTTTTGCTGGGCATCCCAGTCTGAAGTCTCCTGTGTTTTGTCATCTCACAGCTATGTCCAGCTACCTGTACATTGTTAAATCTGAGCTGCCACTGGTCATCCAAGCATTCCTGAAGGCAGATCCCAACTCTGAGTGAGTATGCATGCCATCAACATCGGTGCACTGGTGCTGAAAAGCATGTGAGTCTCACTTGTTGTTGGCCACAAAGGACAAACACTGCATGTGGGTCAAGTGGCCTGACACATTATGTGGGCAGCGAGTGTTTCAGTATCCACCCCATATTGATTCGGCCAGAGTGGGGGTGTGAATAAAACAAACACTTGGAATTGGCTGAGCAGCAGGAGTGCCGTGACTGCTGGGTATCTGTTTACTTATGCATTTACAGAAAAAAGCCCCCATTGCTGTCAGCGTGTGTAGGCAAGCACTCGTTACGAGAGAGTCATGCTAAAGACACAATAATCTTCATAATACTGAACCAGGAAGGTGCGCCTTTTCTAATGAAAGCTTCTTCTCTAAAGGAGCTGCAAGCATTTGAATCATACTCTTCTCTGCTGCAACCACAGTAGAACACCCATTTCTGTGGGTGCCTATAATTATTTGTCTATACCGTTAGCAAAAAATTGAAATAAAACATAAATCACTGAGCACATTTGGATGAAACTTTTTAAATCAGTCATTGAATGTACAACTAATTAACTAGTGGAGTCAACCCGATTCAAAATGGCCACCACGGCAAAGCAATTTTAGCAAACACAGAAATGGCTATAACGTAGTCAACTTTACAGGTACTGAGCTGAAATTTGGTGTGGTAGTAGCTGAGCATCATCCTTAGCTTGAGATCAATGTAACTAGTAGAATCAACTCTGTTGATGAACAAAATATTTATGAAATGCTTTATGGAATTTAAGGAAATGTTCAAAAAAGTAATCAGTAGATTTACATCTTCAAGTGGAATATGTTCAAATTCAACCCAGTTCAAAATTGTCGCTAAAGCTAACTGACGTTAGAAGACACAAAAATGGCCACACTTGATCTTCTGGTGTGGTACTATCTGACAGTCATCCACAACACAAACTTCAGATTATGTGAGATCACACAAGCACTGTTCAATGTTATGTTTAAAGTTGGACCAAAATATTTATACTCCGTCATTTTTTTAAAATTTACCCTTTAGTTATACAGGTAGTCTCACTGAGTCACGAGGACTCAGAGACCTGTTTGGGAGCAGATGGTGGGGTTAAGACCCTTGTTCAGTGGGGCCAGGTGTGGGTGTTTCATTTTTCCTACACACAGTTTGATGTTGTTGGTCCAGGGAGTCGAACCAGCGACCTTCCGATCACAGACCCGCCTTCTCTAACCTCTGCGCCACCACTCCCTAATTATCTTTTCTCATCATAAAATGAGCTTAGTGTAAAACTGGCATGAAAGGCAGCAGTCATGATTCCCTCGTTCTTTTTTTTTTTTCTTCCAAAATTCTTGAAAAGGTCTGAGGTTTCCAAGAACATGGGCTTATCCTTTACTGCTGATTGGTTTACCCATTATGCTAGACAGTATTTAGAACATTATCAGTCACACAGCTGCATTAGATCAGGACCAAACGTGGGAGGTGTCCTTTTTTTAGGCGACAAGAGGGATCTTTACAACAAAAGTGTGGTCTCATTGTTCCAAACTTGCTTGATCTGTATGGAAACACATGACGACTCTGAAACAATCTTGTTACAACTGAAATTGATGTTCGGTTGTTATGACTCCCTTGTATGCCTTGCACACGCACACGCTCAAATGACAGCAGCAGGTGGTGTGAAATGCCGGTGCCAAATTCCGAGTCTGGGCTTAAGGACAGGTCAGCTCCGGCTCAGCTCTCACTGTTCGCTTCCACTCGACGCTCCCATCGTTGTCCAAAACTGTGGCGTCAAAGGAACTGTAAGGAATGAGATGTGCGCGGTGGGGCAGCAGCTTTATTTATGGCCCGGGGCTCTGCAAATAGATTGCAATGACGTACAGCCAGTGGGCAGACTCTGAAGTCTTGGCATGGGCTGATCCAGTTTCTGGCAGAACATACACATGGACGTAATCGTGGTGTGAACATTCTAAGAACTATCAGGTGAAAAGAAAAATGACGAGTGTCAGTTGAAAGATTATGAGCAGTCAATATCTTACCTTTTGGACATAACTAATAGAACCATCTCAGTTTTGTGAAATAGTTTACTTCTGACTGAATTGACAAGCTAAAGGCTGGTCAAGGCCAAGACCAAAGTGGATTGCTGCTGTCTTAAAACTACTTTAATGTAAAAATGCCAAAGCACTTAAATTGTATTGTTTCAACATTTACACTGCCATTAATTTCACATCACACGCTTATTTAAATAAAATTCAATGGGTTGAAAATTTGAAAATTTTCAAAAATTGATTGAAAAATGCAACTTAGATAATCATGAATTTTACAGATACCTACAATAAGAGATTATTATAGAACAGAAATCAAGTGGGAGCCTTTTGTTGAGGTGAATGGTTTGATTAAAATTGTATTAAACTCATTCAGTGGAAAAAAAAATTAAAGTAATTTCTACTTTATATCAAAAACTGATGATGAATAAGTATTCAACTAAGTACAGTATATTAAAGAAAAATGGGAATCAGAACAACTATGTGGAAAACACATCAGACATCTACCAATTCAAGGATATGGAGGGAATTCACATGGAAAAATCTAATACGATTTTTCATTACACCTAAAGTCAAGAATACATATAGTGTCATTAATCTGGGGTGTTGGAGAAATTGTGGATCAATGAAAATTCAATGGGTTTTTGCCATTGAAGACATCTCTGGCTGCAGCTAGCTGTAGCACTTCCTGCCCTTTCAGTTTATCATAATCTTTCTTTCATAAACAACTCTGTAAGGTAAAACTGATGGCAATGCAAAACTTTATAAATGCAAAGTAAGAATTTTGCATGTGCCACTCTGAAATTCACGACTGAGTTGCTTTAAGGTGACAGCAATCCACTTCCATCTTGGTTTTGCTCAAACCAGCATTTAGCTCAATAAGCTATTTCTCCAACCGAGAACTTTCAGAGAGGTAAATGTATTGTTCATAACCTTTTCATAGAGCCATACGTCAAAAGATTTGAATTACTTCTTGAAAACAATTAATGAAAACCTAAATATAACTTAGACCTGCTCTCAAGAACTTGACTTTGAATTGGACTCCAGACCAGAACGGACTTGTTTGCAGTGATTCCTGCTTGTGAAAGCTGATCAGCTGAAATGACCTCCTGACCAAAAGGCTAAAGAAGACCTGACCTGTTATTTGCATGACTTCCCTCTGCTTTCAAGGGACATCTTCAAAGACACATGAACACACACATACACACACGCTGCTTGTCTCAGAAATCACTGTAAGCCAACAGATCTGTAATAGATCACTAACCCCCAAGGTTGGATTCAGGGTTAAGAATAACAAGCTTAACAGCTTTAAAAAGAGGATCTGTGGGACTGAACTGCTCCGTACACAGGATTTACAGGACAACAGTCTTTGAATGGATTGACAGCAATTTATTTAATCTCCTTGTGATGTTACGTGTTGGAAATCTATTCACATTAAACCAACTTCTTAAAGGCACTCTTTTTGTTTCAAACCAGGGGTGATCCTAGAATCTGACCATTAGGGGCGCTTAGCCCCCAGTGATGACAACGGCTCTAGGCTTGAGCAAGGCCAGTTGGCGTCAGAAGCAACAAATTTGTTTATTTTGTTGCGTTGAATCATAAATGCAATAAACAGAACCAAAACCGCCCCATTTTTTTCTCTATTTTTTAGTGTGCCCCAAAAAGAGGCTAAAATCACCACTGTTTCAAACATTAATATCAGATAAAAGAAAACAACAACAAAAAAAGTTTTGTTCATGCTAAACTTAAAAAAAGGCCTCAGAAGTAGTTCAGACATGTTGCACACCCCAGGTTCATGCTGACAACTTGGATATATGAATGGCTGTAATTTAAGCAGGACATTCGCAGGATGTTTGGACCCATCTCTTGCTCCATGGTGATACAACAACAAAATAGGAGGTCATACATGTTTTTTTTTCTATTCTTAATATGAATAAAGCGATAGATGTCAGTGTTGTAACATATTTAGTGAATGTTTTGTGTTATTTTAGCATCACCGTGTTTTGGGCTTCTCTAAAACTGTGAACCGTCTCATAAATAATTCCTTATATAACACTTTATTTCTGTACTTGTGTTGAGAGCGGACATGTTTTTTTTTTTCCTGCAGCCTTCAGACGAACCTTTTTGGACCTGTACATTTTAACAGCCTCATGTCACTCCCCCCTCACCCCCCCACACATACATACACAAAACACACACACCTATTTTTTTTAATATAAACTAAATTAAGCTGTTTTGCTGCCATTATAACTGTTCCTCTCTATTTTTATGTCTGCCTCTATGTTTTTCCATCTCTATTTGTGTAGTACTGTCTGGAACTTAGTGGCAATGTTTAAAATACTGAGCTCACCAAAGTAAATAAAACTTTTTTTCCCCTCAGTCTGTGGTACTTGAATGGAAACTACCTGGTCATCATGGTCTCTGCCAGCATCATCCTGCCTCTTGCTTTAATGAAACAACTTGGTGAGCAACAAGAATGATGTAACTCATGATTATTATTATTTCATTTGTTTTTCTTGTTTTATTTTTACACAAAGCTGAATTAGCTAATTGCTCTATTGCACCCATTGAGGAAAATAATAATAAAACCTATAAAAAAAATTGTTCATGCATTTTAGAAGCAAGCACAAGATGTAACATAAAATACATAGATCGTGTTGTATTAAATTAAATTCAAAGTGCAGGCATTATACATACCATTTTATTTCTATAGCACTTAAAATACGACACAGCAGCCGACCGAAGTGCTGTACGAAAATACAAACAAAGAACAACAATTAAACAATAAAACAACTATAAGAAAATAGAAATCAGAACGTCACAAATATAAGCAAAGAGTATAACATTAAGACACAGATGCTAGCTAACTCTAGGTTAAAATGAAAAATGTGTTTTTAAATGAGTTTTAAAAACAGAAAGTGATGGGGCCTTATAATGAAAAATTACTATTTTGTCTTGAATTTGAGTGGGTCAAGTTGAGCTTTTACCTCCAAAATGTTGTCAAATCTTATTTTTGCAGGTGTCCGTCCACTTAGGACTATGTCAAAATCTTGGTTTTAAAAGATAAATATAAAATTTATTGGACCACAACTTTAGACTCTTATGCTCTGCATTTTTTTTTCTACACAGTTTAATAAGCTGATTCTAATCTTTTCGTAATCTGTCTCATAATCAAATGCAATACATTTTATTTAAATTTTTAATTTAGTTGATGCTGAATGACTTCTTCTTTATGTTGAAGCCGACTTTAAAGAGTTCAAGTTCTTCCAAAGTACAGTTCCTCAGGTACTCGGAAAAGTTTTGTTTTAATTGATCATCACCCGTAAAGAGCCAGAAAATGACTAAACTGACCTGTGTAATCACAAACCGATTTATATAACCACATTCTGATGGAGCAGCTATGTCAAAGTGAAGCATGTTTTTTTTTTTTTTTTTTTTTTTGCTACTGGCCGCGAGAGCAGCAGGTACTTGTGATATTTTTACCCCCTGAGATAATTGCAGCCAGTCCAGAATAATCTGTTCTTTATCACACACTGTAAACATGTTTCTGCCCTCGGACTGCTGTGAGGTCCTTCAGACGGATCATTCTTTTTTTTTTTTTTGCAGCGGCTTTAATCCTAACACAACCATGTGCTTTTCTTGTGTCGATAACATTTCAGTTTGATGCGAGTTAATGTTGCCGTTTCCCCGTCTTTATATTTTCAGGTTACCTGGGCTACACCAGCGGCTTCTCCCTCAGCTGCATGGTGTTCTTTCTCACCGCGGTAAGTTGGTCCAGTTCGCTCTTATTGCACTTTTCACAGCGAGCCAGATTTATTCTGGCATTTTATCCTGGGAACGGGCAACACGTCCACTTCACTGTCAGCTTTACGCAACCATGTTTCAAGAGGCGACTGGAAGCGCCGCACTAAGACAATCTAATAGAAGCAAGTCTATGAGTTTATTTTAATCTTGCGCTTGATGGGTTTACTCTTTACTCGTAACGTTCCAGTGTTGTTTCGCCTTTTCGTGATCATTTCCCTGGTTTCCCTCCTTTGTTTGGCACCTCTCTGCAGGTTACCTACAAGAAGTTTCAGATCCCCTGCCCCTTTGAGGAGTTTTCAATGAACAGCACTGCCGCGCATCACGGCCTGAACGTTTCAACCCACGCCCACGAGTACACCAACGGTTTGATTCACGAAGACGACGACTCCCACTGCGCCCCACGCATGTTTACCATTAACTCACAGGTGGGTGGCTGATGTCAAATCAACACTCTGCTTGACTGGTTTTGTAAGAAATGTGACCGCAGCTGCAGAAGAAGGGTTTCTAACAGAAACCTATGTGTTCACAGACGGCTTACACCATCCCCATCTTGGCTTTTGCTTTTGTTTGCCACCCTGAGGTCCTGCCCATCTACACCGAGCTCCGCAAGTGAGTCACACCTTCATGAGCTGCTGATGCTGGGTAACACGGCGGTGCAGAATGTAGCACACGTAACTTTCAAATCTCTGATTCCAGTCCAACTCAGAAGAAGATGCAGAAGGTGTCCAACCTCTCCATCTTTGTCATGTACACCATGTACTTTCTGGCTGCTCTCTTTGGCTACCTGACCTTTTACGGTGAGAGCTGTCGTTTCCTGGAACTTCTTGTTTGTCTTTAATAAATGATAAATGGACTGTACTTATATAACACCTTTCTATCTGATCAAGATACTCTTATCTCTTTACAACACAATAATAATAATTGGATTTATCACATTCATACACTGGATGAGGCACATCGGAGAATATGAGGGGTTCAGTGTCTTGTCCAGAGACACTTCAGCATGTGACTGCTGGTGGAATCGAACCCCCAACTCTTACATTGGAGGACGACTGCTCTAACCGCTCAGCCACAGCCGCCCACAAGAAAATAAGAATGTGTTAATGCCAACATTAGACTACAGTATTAAGAAAAAAAACAAGTTGCTTCTCATAAAAAAGTGATGTTGGGTTAAAAAAAAAAACTATTATTTAAAGTGACTTCAAGTTTGAGAACATGTTTAATTACCAAAGAGCAAACAAAATAACATGTTAATAACCTTTTAAGAGGTTCTCCAACCTCCTTTTTTTTTTTTTTTTTTTTTGGCGTCACTGATCCGTTTCATATGTAACAGCTTTCCCATGGACCAGTGGGGAAATGATGCTCTCCAGTAAACTTTGCTACGATTAACGTCCAGGTTTTCTAACGTGTGAACAATAGTAGTCAAGTGAAGGGTTAAAGTGTGAGCAAATGTGAAAACAAAAAAAATGAAAGTTCCAAATAAAATACCATCCAGCCGCCCATTTTTTTTACCTGCGTTCCACTTTCTGGGTTGTGGGGCAGCTGGTGCTCGTCTCCAGCGGTTGCTGTGTTAAATGTGTGTTTTTGGTCTGTGAGAGGAAACTGGAGTGTGGCAAAGTCACTCCAAAAAGGCCGGGAAGCAAACCTGCAACCTTTTCATTATGGGGCAACAGCTCTGACAACAGCATCACTGTGACGCCCAAATGAAATATCCTGCAAGCTAATTTATGTAGATTTCTTTAAATAAATGTTATGTGTGTGTCCAAATGACCCATAGACCTACAGTCCATATTCTTGGCCTAGTGGCTTGGGACCCCTGCTCTAGTAACATCCCCCTGAATATGCAATCATTTTTTTTTTTTTATTGTTGGTGTGCATTTCCCTTCTTCTAAAATAAAGCATGCATTGAATGATGTGCACTATAAAAGAATCCAAGCTCCCTCGTGTGGCGGCTCTTTGCATTAATGTCCAGTTCAATCCAAGGTTGATGCACTTCTGATTTTATTTTTTTCAAATGTTCCAACAGAAAATGTGGAGCCTGAGCTGCTGCATACTTACAGCCGCATTGATCCTTACGACACCTTGATCCTGTGTGTTCGAGTGGCTGTTCTCACTGCGGTGACTCTGACTGTCCCCATTGTGTTGTTCCCAGTAAGTCAGACACGTTAAGCTGTCCTCTTTAAAGAGCAACATGCTTTCCATTCTTGGCTGTATAAAACAAAAAAACATGTGTTTGTAGGTGCGTAGAGCCATTCAGGAGATGATATTCCCCAGCAAGTCTTTCAACTGGATACGCCACACCGGCATTGCTCTCATTCTGCTCTCCTTCATCAACATGCTGGTGATATTCGCCCCCAACATTCTGGACATCTTCGGCATTATTGGTTAGTACAAGTTCAAGACAGTCACATTGTCACAGTGAATTTTGGACATTTTCTTAACGGGACGTACTGAATCCGTCCCGGCTGTAGTTAGCGTACAAACATCATGCATTACTTATTCTGTCTCCATTTGCAGGTGGAATCCTCCCACTTCATGTAAACTGTTCACATGTTGTTTCAGACTTCTAGTTACTGACGCACACGGTCACACGGTCAAACCTGCAGGCATGCACGCACGCACAATTGAGGCAAAATTTGTTTGCTGGGGGGAAAACGTGATCGCTCGAGTCAATATTATTATCGCAGTTTGTCCTCAGACAAGAGGCCACGTTTTGAAGGTCAGAGGCGAAAGTTGAAAGCAGTGATGCAGAACTATTTCCAAAGCGTCCATCCATATTTCAACAAACATTATGTTTCAGGTCACAGTTCATGTTCATGTACAGAAACAAACAAAATAGAAGATTCCTGGAAAGAATTTGCACTATAGTAGTCCCTCGTTTACTGCAGGGGGTTCTGCACCCCCTGCAATGAGCAAAAATCTGAGAAGTAGCGACATTATATTTATTTTAGTTCTGTATTTATATATATTTAAGGCTTTAGAAACCCTTCCCACACTCTTTCAATGTTCTAAACTCTGGGTTGACCTTCAGGTCTCAGGTGTGTGACCGACTGGTGGTCCGACTGAGCGGTCCGATAAAGAGATGAAAAAAAGTCTTGTGTGCTCCAGAGAGTAGCCAGAACTTCGGCGACGCTTCCCTGCTTGGAAGTCCTTGTGAGCTGGCTACTAGCTCTGGGATTTGCTGATGGGTCTGGAGGTCCAGTTCTGGTCCAGTTCTGGTCCTGTTCCCAGTGGGTTCCATGCGGCTCTCTGAATCCACTGGATGCCGAAGTCACTGTACAGTAATAAACACCAACATTTTTCAGATCAGCTCAAAACTTTCCCTCTACATATTTCAGCAGAAGGCAATGGGGCTTCTGGGTGAGGCACTGTTGGCTTCTGGGAAGTGTAGTCCTTATTAACGGGGATACAGTGTAGACTTGAGGGAAAACTACAAAATGGCTGCGCCTGTCCAAAGTATTTTATTTTTCAACTTTTTTACTATACAGTATCCTGTACTGCCCCAATCATGTGAGTAATAATAAAATTGACTGTCGTGTTGTGTAAAAAAAAATTTTGTGCTCAATCTTACTTTGAAAAACTGTGAAAGAGTGAGCCTGCTGAAGTCGAACCGCGTGAGGACTACCATACTCTGCCCTGTGTGGCAAAGTTTAAACAACTTTCTGTGTGATGTGTTAGTGCTCAAAGCACAGTATGTGACGGCGAAGCTCAGTATCTGTGTCTGTACAACTGGTTGAGTTAGAGCCAGTTTTGTGTTGGCTAAGGTCAGTTAGCTGTGGCGGCCATCTTGGATCAGGTTGACTCCAAAAGTTATCAGTTGTAAATGTTTGCTTTCTCAGGGTTTCATTCAAACATACATCAAACATACATCCACTGGTTAAAGACACGTTTTCTTAACAGTCACATGCAGAGACACGGTCAGTTACATGATCACCCACCTTTCGTGGTGTTGCGATATACAGTTATTAGCTGCTATTGTGGTTGTTTTAGTAAAGTTTTCTACTTTTAATTGACAAGCTTGAGAATAAAAATGGGCATTTTATGTCACCGTCGTTCCCTCTCTGTGTTTTTTTAGGTGCCACGTCAGCTCCCTGCCTCATTTTCATCTTCCCTGCTGTCTTCTACATCCGCATCGTTCCTAAAGAGGACGAACCCTTGAACTCGGTTCCCAAAATCTTGGTGAGACATTCAGATTTTTGTCACATTAATTGTTTTCTACCTTTCATGTCAACAAGTTGTCACAATAGTATAACGGTCCAGTTTCTCCTGAATAATTAAAGCTCTGGGGTCTTTCTGTCCCATCGTTCTCAGGCCTTTTGTTTCGCTGCTTTGGGCGTTTCCTTCATGGTGATGAGTCTGAGCTTCATCATCATGGACTGGACGACAGGGAGCAGCCATGCTGCAGGAGGCCACTAACTTCTGCTGTGTATGTGGGGTTTTAGGAAAAGTCTTGGATAGTATACTCAGTATAAAGGAAGTAGAACACACTACGTTGCTCTCCAGTACAGATCCTGGGCTTTGCCACAATGCACAATAAACACATGGACTACATTTTTATTGCCTAGATTTTAAACGTGATTTCCTGTAAATGCACAGCAATTACAATGCATTTGATTTAATTAATTGTGAACTAAAAATACAACTAAATCTACCTATGATGGTGAAATGACCCTGTTCTGCTGCTGGGCTTTAATTCCTCTCACACAGCTGCAGCTGGTATTGTACATACAAACAAAGGCAGAAACGCTTCAACATTTTTTTTTTTCAACGAGATGCACAAAATCTGCAGTTAGATGATCTCACATGGAACCAGCATCAGTCTGAACGGTCCATCAATATCGTCATCATCTTCATGTAGAATAAGTCAAAGCGCTTTAAGGCCTGGCGGCATTTTATGTCTAAGCTTTTGCTGTATATGCATTTAAACCGTGGTGCCTTTTACCTTCTTGGAGCGGCTCACATACAAAGTACATAGAAAATGTATATTTATTCAGCTTGCTGCTATAAAGCTTTATTTAACTTGTGTTTGGTCACAAAAAGGAAATCAGTTCACTGTACTTGTAATTGTTTTTCTTAGGTCACATTGGTAAAAGTGTTAAAGGCTGACAGTATTGAGGTTGCATCGTTGATAAAAATTATTATCTCTTCACTAAAACGACAATAATAGTCCAAACAATCTGTGATCTTGAATAAAAAGCAAGTCCAGATCATGTTCATAGTCATTTTTAACATTTTTTTTTTTTATCGTGCCTGATTTGAAGACAATTAGTGCCTCTATTTTGCTGTTCACCAAAAACACATCATCAGGCTGAGTTCAAAGATAAAACAAATACAAACTGGCAATCCACGTCTGAAACTCACTAATTAGTATGAGATGTTTATCATCCCACATTTTTCTTAAATTATCATAAACAGGAGTGTGAAAAATGTCCCTCTCCCAAACTGTCCAACTTCTCTTGCGTCTGTCATCACCCAGGTTATAAATGTAATTTAGGGACGTTGCAAGTTTGATCACTGTACATATCGTAAATTATTAAAAACCAAAACATTGTTAATAGTTTAATACTACAAGAAAAGAATAATAGTGCCTGTTGAAACTGCTTTCTGCTGCAGTGTTCTTTTTTTTTTTTTTTTTTTTACTGTGTTGTTCCCCGTTGAGACGTCTGGCTGATGTTCTGCTTGATGTTCACTGGTTTTCTGCAGTACACTGCACAGGATCTGATTTTGCTTCAAGCATCATTGCGTGTAGATATTATGTTTATTACCTGTACATTTCAACAATTTGTAGCAAAGTGTTTAAAAAACAAGTTAGTGCTGTGGTATTATGACGACCTCCTGGAGATCTGACATGAACCGAAGTTTTGGGCACTAACGTTAGGAAGCGTCAGTGTGACAAAGTTAAAGTAATTTAGACATGTGAGACAAATACTTTTCAATTTTAACAATTATTTAGGGTCATTTTAAGACCTACAAAACAACAACAACAAAAAACACACAATATGCACGGCTCACAGAAACTTTACTTTTTCTAAAAGTACTGACCCAAAACTTTCAACTTGCATATAAAAACAGTTTTATGTTACATGTAGGATTGTCAACTTTAATAAACTGAAATAATGAACACTGGACAGGGTGGTGCAGATGCCATTTCTACTGAGTGACATCATCAAGGAAAATCCATCAGCTGAATACAGATAATCATAAACAGAATAGTTTAAAAAAGAACCAATGTCAGTTTAGCTATTTTTAGCTTTTATTTTGGTCCTTTTAGTAGCTCTTTGGCAACTTTGAGCTTATATCTAAGCTTTTGCCACATTAGTTTTTAGCTAATCTTATCATTTTTAGCTTGCCTTTTGTTCCTTTTTTGTTACATTTAGCTGCTTTTACCTTGTTTTTTTGCTCATTTTACTTAGCTTTTGCTTATTTAAATTTTAGTTTTCTGCTTCTTTTAGCTTGAACAACTCAATTTCATCTACTTCAGCAAAACTATTCTGCACTTGTTTTTTATACTTTCACAGAAAGTGCAATTTTTCTAGTTTCTGTCATTTTAAATTGAAAGGTTGCCCAATTTATTAGTTGCTTAAACAAAATACATTTTAGCAGCTTCAGTAAACTAAACGCTGTGGTGCCCAACCTTGGTCCTTGAGGAACACCGTCCTGCATGTTTTACTTTGGTGTCCCTGCTTCGACGCACCTGATTTGAATGAATGGGTGATTTACCAGCTTCGGCAAAACCTGACGTAATTAAATCACTGAATCAGGCGTGCTGGAGCAGGAACTAACTGAAACATGCAAGGATGGTGTTCCTCAGGGACCAGGGTTGGGAACCACTGAGTGTTCAATGTCTTTCCCTGCAGAAAATAAATAAATAAATCCTGGTTCTTCAGCATAGGCTCATTGTTTCACCTGCTCTATAAGCAGATCTGTACTGGCTCTTGAAAATGCAAAACAAACGTGTTCCTTATCAACTTAGTAAGAAAATATATTTATAGTTTTAAAACAGGACAACACTTTAAAGTAAGGGACAACTGGCAACCCTACCTATGTGTAGCCAAAGACAGTTTTTATACAAGAGGTTGAGCTCTTAATGAAACTTATTAGAAAGAACTGCAAGAGGAGTGTTAAGTCCAAACGTCAACTTGTTTCATTGCTTTCAGTTTTGCAGAAGTTGTGTAATTTGAACGTTGTCATATTTTAGTTGTTGCTTTCCTTCTATATTCATGTCAGAATGAACAACAGACTACCTACTGCTTCGAAATAAGTTTCCCTGTGTCTCTATCTTTTACCAGATCTGCTTGTACATATTTAAATCTGTGTGATGTTTTCTGTTTGACATGTTGGTCTATGGAAAGAACACGGCTGTAAATGATTAACGGGGTTTAGTTCGGTGGATGAGACAGAACTTTATATGAATTATGTATATACAGTGTAATGTGATGCTTATTTACGGTAGCTTGTAAAGTGTAAATAGTTCTGACAATTCGGCAAATAAAACAGTCGTAGGTGTTTTTACATTGTCTCTGCTGTCGTCATTTCTCTTTTAGCTGAATTCTCTGAAAGTTAAACATTTTCATATTTGTGTGCAGAAAACGTCACTTTAACCTCTTTATCTCCGGCAAACATTGTGTGCACAGCATGAAATGTGTTCATCCCACAAAACACTATATTTAAAAAAAAAAAACTGCATCTTGTGTAAACCTATGTACTCGTTTTTCAAGGCTGAACTATTTTCAGAATCGCGTTTCCCCTCTGACCTTAAGTCAATACAGTATACACGTGCGCATCAAAACGCACTTACAGGTCACTGCAGGTGCATTTCAGATATCTGAATTTTTATTTTCTAATGTTCCTGCTGATTTTTTACACCAAGTTAACCTCAAATACATGATTTAGCATCTGTGCAGCACAAGGCTAGTTCTTAAGTTTTAAAATAAAACTTTATTTTAATGCTTTTGTTCAAAGGTGATACATAAAATTAAACAGAAATTTTAAAGTTTTTTAAATAACATAAAAAAATTGTATAGTCTAATATGAATTGTTTAATTACTCATTTGTTTTGCATTCAGATCTCATATGCATTTTGAAGCTTTAACTTCTTCAGCATTATCTTTCCTTCTCTGCTATAAATTTAAAATGTTTCCTTCATCATCATCATCACCACTCGCTGGTAAAGATTCAGCGATGATCATTTCACCTGTGTTCACTTGTTTGAACTGTTAGCTAAATATCTCTTAAAGCACTGGGCAAATCTGAATAAAACTCCCAGAAAGAAAACGTTTGATGTTCATCTACAACTAAATAACTTTTGGAGCCCGTCCTATTCAAGATGGCCGCCACAGGTACGTTAGCATGCGTGAAAAATGTGAATTTTACAGATTCTGAGCTCAAATTTAATGTGGTTGTAGCTCAAGCTCAGCCCCAACACTGATTCTAAGCATCAATCAACTGATCGAGCGAGAACCGTTTCTACATTTTTGCAATTAACTACTGAAGTCAGTACTGTCTGTTAGCAAAATATCTCATGAACTACTGGACAGATTTTAATAAAGCTTTCAGTAACAGTCAGTAGACGTGCATCTACCGATTATATTTTGGAGTAAACCCATTTCAAGATGGCTACCACAACCAGCTGACCTTCTCTATGACTCGGTCTTACAGACATTGTGCTAACATTTGTTACTAGAAGTTGAAGTTGTGCTAAAATACTCCAGGTTGTACACATTGCACAAAGTTTTTGCTCAAAACTTTGGCTCTAACCTTTGACCCTGTCTGTTAGCAAAATATCTCATGAAACACTGAACCAGTTTCAATCTCACAAAATAATCATTGGATCATGTAAAGTGCAGTTACAGCGTAAGCTCTCAGGACTTCATTACCTGCAGCGTTCCCTCAGTGCAGACTGAACTTGGCAAAAAGACCTTTTCCTACTCAGCTCAACCTGGAACACCTTGATTTCTTTAAGAGGTTTCATACATTTGATAATGTCATTAGAAAAATTAAGGCAGATGTGTTGTTGTTTTTAGTGTTTCACCCTGTTTTACAGCACTCTGATTTATTGTTTTATACACTACTCTGATTTTAACTGCATTTTTCCTGTAGTTTATTGTTGTCATTGTTTCCTGTTATTGTCTGTACTTTATATGTTCTGTCTGGAACAGGTCTCTCTTGTAAATGAGTCCTCGTGGCTCAACGAGACTAGCCTGTATGAATACAGGTTGAATGAAAAATGCATGTACTGTACAATTAATTCAATTATGGAGACACCCCAGTTCAAGATGGCCGCCACAGTTAATCAACCTAAAGTCAGCACAAAAATGGCTATAACTCAGTCAGTTTCACAGATAGAGGTGTGGTAGTAGCTGAGAGCAGTGGTGGGATGTAACTAAGTACAAATACTTTGTTACTGTACTTAAGTACATTTTTCATTATCTGTACTTTACTTTAGAATTAAATGTGGGTAATTTTACTTTTACTCCACTACATTTCACATGACGTATCTGTACTTTCTACTACACTACATTTCTATAATGTGTTGAGTTACAAGTTACATTCACGGTGCAGCTTTTTGATTTGTTGTTAATTTGAAAGTAACTAATGTTGAGAGAGTTGGTCCATTGAATCATTGCAAAGTGGACAGGTAACATTAGACCCACCTTCAAGAAGAGCTGGACCAATGACATATATTCTAGTATATGTCATTGAGTTGGGAGTACCCACAGCACCACTAACACACCCATAATGGATTCCACCACAGCGATTCAGTCAGAAGATACACACCACCCATGGCCTTATAGAAAGACCATTGAAAGACTATTGAAAGACTATTGAAAGACT
>JARVLU010001354.1:18052775-18069662 GCA_031762415.1 Simpsonichthys santanae
CGAGGGACGCGGTCGAATGCCTTCTCCAAGTCCACAAAGCACATGTAAACTGGTTGGGCAAACTCCCACGCACCCTCTAGGACCCTGCTGAGGGTGTAGAGCTGCTCCAGTGTTCCACGACCAGGACAAAAACCACACTGCTCCTCCTGAATCCAAGGTTCGACTATCCGACAGACCCTCCGCAAGACGGCCGAACAGGTGAGGAGCAAGAGGAGAAAGCTGAAAATCGAAGTGGCCGGCGATTGCCCACACATAGCTGAGGAGGAGGGTTGCATGTTGGTGGGTGACCCTCCTCTCCAGAAACAATTACACAGATGTTAAACCATGATCAGGCTTTTATTTTATGTTACAAATAGTAAAAAATATATATATATAATAATAAATAAATAAATAAATTCTGACAGTCTGTTTACAAAGATGGATAGCAACACTTACAGGGGTGAGGGTGAGTAATTCTATTAAGATTATGGCTTAGATTATGGTACCTAGGTTTATTTTGTAAACCAATATTATCATTTAGAGTATAAAGATTCATCACTTCTAGTTTTAAATAAAAAAAATTATGAGCTTAGACACATTCATTAAAAATTTGGATGTGTACATTCTGGGACAAAAGATTGTTTAAGTTTAGATGTTTGAACTGTAAGAAGCATAAAGTATACAGAAGTTAAGAGTTTGTTTGAACATATGTTGCAATGTTTAGACAACTTAAAATTAGTGTAAAGTTATTGCAATAAATTGAACATTCTGTGTTAAAATCTCCAAAAATCATAAAACTTAGTGTAGGAAAAAAAGAAAAAAAAAAAAAAAAAAAAAACGTGAAGATATTAAATTAAATTAGTAATTAAATTTGGCAGCAGTATGGAATGACTCACAGTTGAATATATATTTCATAAAAAGGTGTTAAAAATTCATGTTTGGCCCTCCATTAAAATTAAATCAGATTTGAATCTTTTAGGAAATAAAACTGGGAATTATGTCTGGAACACAATTTTTTTTCCCCATACTTTTTTTGTACCCATACTTCTCCAGATATTCATTCAACCTTTGGGCAGCTGTGGCTGAGTGGTTAGAGCAGTTGTGCTCCAATGCAAGAGTTGGGGGTTCAAATCCACCAGCAGTCACATGCCAAAGTGTCCCTGGGCAAGACACTGAACCCCTCGTGGCCTCTGATGTGTGTCCCATCAGTGTATGAATGTTATAAAGCTCTGATTATTATTTTTAGAATGATTTGTTAAATTAGCTTTGTATAGATCTTGTAGAGTGCTGTATGAACGGGTAAATGAAGCACAGATTGTGGTGTAAAGCGCTTTGAGTATCTCAATAAGATAAAATGTTGCTATATAAGTATAGTCCATTTACCAGAATTTTTTTAATGTCTTAAATCATGTCCTCGGGTACGAAGAGATCTTTTTTGTAATGCCACTACCCATCTCCTCATGGCTTTGTCCCTTTTTCTATCTAAAAAAATGTATTCCAAAACGAATAAGAAGGCCGCGCTATGTAGCAGCAGCTTCGTGCACTCCGCCCATCTTTCGGACGACTGTACGTACACATTCTCGTTGTATCTCGGTGCAATGATAATAAAGCTTATTCTGATTCTGATCTTATCTTTAGGTTCATATCACATATTTGAAATGCAATGGAATGTGATTAAAAAAACAGACCTTAAAACATTTATTTAACATTTACCATTCTGTTGTTGGGGGAAAATGTCTCCTGACAAAAGTGTTGTTCAACACAATTGTCAGGAACAGTGTCTTCTGGAAATTAGTGGATATATAAAACGATGAGTTTTTGTGGGTCACAGCTGTAGGACTGGTGACTCAAAATTGTTTGAAAATACACAAAAGTTTGTTGAAGTCTTACTGAGTTTTAGGTCTTAGCGATTAAGCACAGTTTGAGTGGATATTTTCTTTTAGATCATGACCTATTTTTATGTGCACGGCTTGCAAAACTATTATAATTGGTGCACATGATTTCAATGTCCATCTCCTCCCGTCCCATACTCATCTCAGCTGGCTTTGTACCCACCTTGGCAGCTGGCTCACATTTATGATTTAATCTACACTTTATTTATTACGACGGGTAAATTTGGACCAATTTTTCAATAAATATTAATTATCATCTGCATCGTTTTTAGACTTGGGCATTTGTTTCTGTAGTCTTTGATGTTTTATTTCATAAAGAAAGCTACATGGGGATGAAAGTGGTCTGAGTTAGCATGACATCTAACTGTTTTGAGAGAAATGTGTTGGTGTAAAAGCCATGCATCCATCCATCCATTTTCTCTACCTCTCCTTCATGGGGTGCTAGGGCCAATCTACCAGTGGCAGGCTGTGCATTTTATACCTTGACCTATAGTGGTGTCCTGCCTGAACCTATCCACCTCTTAATACTGTCATTATGATGCCATGGCTAAAGAAACCATCAATAACACAGAAAGGTATAACAGGATGCTGCATCACAGACCAGTAACATGAAGCAAGAATAAATGCCATTACTAAAGCAAGAAACCCACTTAACCCAATTTAACAAGTTTTCTTCCACTGCATCCACAGCTGTGCTTAATACATATTTAGCAAATGCATTAATGTTAACATACTAAAATGACAAAAAATATAAATAAAATGCATTTTACTCACCAAAAGCTGATTATTAATCCACAAACTCCTTCCTCCTTTTTTCCCCTCAACACAAGTTCAGTTTCTCATGGAGTCTGTTTCAACAAGAAGTTATTTCCTCAGTATAGAAGCTAACACTGAAAGTCCAGTCTGCTCTGTCGTGTTTCTGGCATGAGTTTTAGTTCACGTCACGTCTGATGATGTCCGCTCAACATTAACTTCTGCAGATCAATACTGATGCAGTGTCCTAGCTCTGACCAGTACGCTCTTTGACTGGCCAGTCAAACATCATTAAAAGGCTGATGTCATCTAACGCCTGCTAGAAGGCCCTGATGTCACCAGCTCAGCATCTGATTGGTCAAAGCTACAGTTTCACTGCCATTTAATGTGAGCTTCAGAGGCCTGCACTGTTGATTCTGAAGGCCTTGGCAGATTTTTTTTTGACCCCGGCAACACATGATGATTGAAATATGATTGGATGAAAGCTTTAAACGAACATCTTGTCACATCTGTGTTTTTGTTTGATTATTCAGTGATTCTTTGAGTTTCTTTGTTCGGTTCTTTGAAAACTTTTGTTTGTGAGCTTCTTTTATTTTTATTTTTATTTTGTGTTCTGTTAGTTTACATTCTTATCCACGTTTCTGTTTCTGTTATTTAGATTCATCCTTGTGTTTTCTAGTTTCATATCTCATTTACTTTTTGTCAGCTTCCTCAGTACTTGCCCAGTTAGTCCCCCCACCACTCACCATGGTCCTCCCTCCCTCAGTTTGTATACTACCAGTCCCTGCCACTCCATTGCCCAGAAACGTTCAGATGTCTCGGTCCCCCTCTTGCCTCCCTCTGTTGTTTCCCTCCAAAGCTTATGTGTTTTGTCGCCACAATGATATTTTGTATTTGTTAATTTAAGATAAATAATTTTTAGCTTAGTTTTGAATTCTTTCTGTGTCTGCCTGCATCTTAGATCCAACCAACCCCACATCGAACAACCTAACACATATACTGCTGGAAACTGCTCAGCCACGAGAAAAGCTATGAAAAGAGAACATTTCAGAATAATATACAGGTAGTCCTCGAGTTACGGCGCCCCCGACATACGGCATTTCAGACTTGCGAACACCTCCCATTGACTGTTTTATGCAGTATTTTATGTGTTTTTTGAGGGTACTGTGTTAACTGTGTTAGCTAACTGCTTGGAAATACAGTACTGTACATGGTTAAGGTACAGAATGTACGCTGGTGTTGTGTTACGTTGAAAAAAACGTGTTTAAAACGCCGTTTACCGTTCTTTTTTCCGACTTACGGCAAAAATCCAGACTTACGGCCGCCACGTGGGATGAGCTCTGACTTACGTTAAAATCGGGTTACGTTCGGCCCGTAGGAACGAAACTCGAACGTAAGTCGAGGACTACCTGTATTGGCTTAATGTAATTTCATTTTTTTCAAATGTAATTCTGTTTTTTTGTATTTATTTATTTATTTTGTATTTTTTTTTTTTGTATTTTTGTATTTTTATTTATTTATTATTGTTTTATTTTATTTTATTTATTCATTTATTTTATTTTTTTCAAATGTTAATTTGCACCTCAGGGCCACTGTAACCTCAGTGTGGAGCAAAAATGTTCATGCCATGGTTTTTATTTTATTTTATTATGTGAGCTTATTACATCCTTGCATGTGCAAGGAACAATAGGAGTCTTTTGCTGACATTTATTACAAATAATAATAATAATAAAAAAATAAAAAAAACCTTTGTAAACACTGATCCACAAACAGCTTTCTTGAGACCAGGAAACTTGTGCTGTAATTTCATTTAAACACAGTGGTGTAAAACTCATTTACAGAAGGTGGCCAAAATTAAAACCTATTTCAAACTAAGGGCCGGTATCAGAATCTACATTAACTCAAGATAGATACCAAACATCTTTTCTTGGTTGCAGTTTCCTCAATAAGAGTTTGAGTGGTGTTCTCTGGTGCACTTTTTACATCATAATCAAAGATTATTGAAAAAAATTCAAGTACCAGTAATACAAATATTTTATGTTTAAAATGTCATCTTGGGGGCCAGATAAGATGTCACTGAGTGCCATATTTGGCCCCCGGCCTTGGGTTTGACACGTGATTTAGAGAGTAAGCGGGCAAAGTATAGAAGAGAGAAACCGAGGGAGAGTGAAGGGGCACAAACATATGAACAGGATGAAGAGGTTGGGTACACAGGTAAGAATTTTTATTTTATGGCACTAAGCCAGGAGGCAAGTAAAAACAGTATACAGTGGAGCTAAGAGCTGGGCAAGCTGCTGCAGGGATGGAGGATCTCTTGATTTAATACGCAGCTGAAACATGTCCTCGTCTTGCCTCAGGTGGCCTTTCTGCATTTTACTAATGCTAACAGCTGCAGGAGAAAAGGGCCAATAATCTTCTCTGCTCTCAAAGTATCTATTAAGCCCATTTTTTTAAAACATCCGTCACATATTCAGCACAAAACAGCCATGCTGTGATATTGTTTTGGAATTGACACCAACCAAACAGGCAGCTCACTGTGATATTTTGTGCTCACAAGAGTTATGGAATTGGCTGACTGACAACACTGCTGCAAAACATGAAATCATTTTCAGTCCATGACCACTTTTACTGTTAAATCCCCCCCAAATAATATATATTTTTAAAATCAACTGGACTTCTGTTCTGCAGTTCAAGATGTTTTGCCTGCCTTTAATTGAGAAAGCTTGTTGGATGGGAAGAAAAGTGTCTTCAACTACAGGAAAGAAGTTTATTTGGGGGGCAGTTATTTTTGTATGTCATGCCATGGATGACTGAGAATCTACACCAGCACACTTCCACTATTGCATCAACTTTCATTCTTCATTCCACCTTTTATACTTACACATAGAACACCAACAAACACCAACACACCAAGCACTTCTTATGTGACACGTTTTCTGAGAGCATTTGGTGAGTTGTACTGCCTTACTCCATTACCACTTTACAAATGCACACAAATCTAGCAACAAAAATTATGTTATAGAATATTTATAGACTATTTTCCCCCTATTTTTTTTGTCTCCTCAAATTTCTGATACATATACTGTATTAAATATAGTAATTCCTATATTAGCTAAATTATCTGCTGTATTTGATGTTTTTGATCCAGATGCTATCACTCATTTTCAACAGCAGCTGTCTGGTATGAAGAGTGACGAGTTAAATCAGGTAGCTGTGGGCCATAAAACCAAAACCACGTGATAACATCAAAGATATTTTCATGCATCAACATGAAGTTGTCTGCAGACCTTCATTCAGACACAAAACTTTGAAGGGGGAGTTTCCCCACTGAATGAGCTCTTGAACATGTAAAATACCCCAGAGTTTCATGCAGGGGACAAAACTACCCTAATCCTCAGCCATGTCTGATGGGTATATTTCTGTTCTCACACTCAGCAGATGTAGAAAATGATTTTGCAGGACACAGATGTGAACACAACATCAAGGTTTCCCTGTGTACATCTGTTTGCAGACTGTGTGCAGGCATTTTCAGCCATTGACAGACTTCCTATGTTTCTAAAAGTTTTGTCCTTGGTTCCCCAAGTGAAAGACACAACGAAGGAGACTGTGCAGCAGTGTTAAGCAGTCAAGGACAACCCCCAGTGTGTTTATATATTTCTTCCCCCAACCAGAAGAGAGAAGCAGCAGGGCAGAGCCAAGGCAACTTCCTATTTTGGGAAAGAGCTGCTATATAGCAAGCTTGGAAAAATGCTCAGAAAAGTGAGAAAATGACTGATTTTCCATAAAGTTGTTGAAAAAATCAGTCCCAACTATTTCAGCTCTGTGGTGTCGTGACAGGACAGATTGAGCAGTGGCCCCTGGCAAACATCTGGCAGTGCTGTGTGACACCCTTAACTTTGAACAAAGTGTGGGTGGGCTACCAGTAAAATCAGAGATGTGAGGGTTGTTTTTTGATGTTAATAAATGGCGTCTGATCTTGTGAGCGGTGGGGTTTAAGCCATAGCAAAAGCAACCTGAGCTCCTGATACTGCATGTCTGATCAGTGAAATTTAACAGCTGCACGTCTGCAGCTGCTTCAAAAGGCGTCAGCTCAAACCCTGCTTAAACACAGATTAGAGAGATAAGAGTGCATTAATAACAAGACCATAGATTCCTTTTGCACTGTAGATTTTTTTTGTTCTAATTTACATACTGAACCTCTACATACATACATGTATAGCATAGTTGGGATACAGTGCTGCAGAAAACAAACAAAAAAATCTTTACAAGTATGTTATTCCTTTAAAAGTTGTGTCATTCCTTGGTGATTTAATATCTAGGCCAGGGGTCTGCAACCTACGGCTCTGGAGCCACATGTGGCTCTTTGGTGCCTCAACAGTGGCTCTTTCAAGCTTTGATCAAAACTAACTTTAAACTGAATTTTATTTGTTCTTATAACAACAAAAATGGTTAGTTTTAGCAGTTTTTCCTGTCATTTCCTTTGCAAATGTGTGAATACTAGAACAAATAGGAGTAAAACATACTTGATTTATTCCAAGTAGGATATTTAATTTTTCCACAATTAAAATAATTTACCTAGACCTACATAGTTTTTTTAATGGGAAAGAACATATAATTTTTCCTTCTTTACAATAAACCTGTCTTTTTTTTTTTTGTCTTCAAATGTAAAAATATCAACAAATCATTAGATATTTTCAGCTTTACAATGGCCACAAAACTACCCTACTGGTCGGAAAATTGTCCTCCAACAAACTTAAAGTGGTCCATGGGACACCAGTTGAGAATCCCAGTTGTAGCAGGTATTGTGGCTCCGGACACGTTTAATTTAGTGACCAAAGGGGCAGAAATGGCTCTTTTGATTGTAAAGGTTGCAGACCCTTGATCTAGGCTAAATGGCAGGTATGGCAGGGGGTGTTTGGATGTTTGTAAAAGCATTCAGGATTTCATATGTTAACACATACCAGCCATTATTCAGCAAATGCTAAATATTGAGCCATGACTTAGAAATAAATCAACATAAGCAGCATTTTATGGAAACAAGCTAGACTGGTAAGTAAATCCATGTCCCAGGAGCCAGCTTTGGTAAGCCAGGGTCAGAGATGGATGATTGAGCCTACAAACCTTTTTTTTTTAAGAAGGAGTCCTATCGGGCCTTGTTGGTCCAGTGGGACTGTGGAGGCAGCTGAGGAGTACTGGACAGCCAAGCGGTCTGCAGCCTTGGTTGTTGCTGAAGCAAATGCTTGGATGTGGTAGGAGTTCGGTGAGGCCTTGGATGGAGAATCTCGATTGGTTCTGAGGAGATTCTGGTAGACCATCATGTGGTCGAGGAGGGGAAAGCAGTGCTTTACCAGCACTGTGTTCAGTGAAGGTGGGGTGCTATTGACCTCAACCAGTGATGTATTCAGGAGGTGGAAGGAATACTTCTCAGAACTTCTCAATCCCACCGGCATGTATTTCATGGAGGAAGCCGAGTGAAGGGACTTCAAGGCTGGTCTGCTCATAACTGTGGCCGAGGTCGCTGAGGTAGTTAAAAGCTCTGCGATGGCAGGGATTCGGGAGTGGATGAGATTCGTCCTGATTTCCTTAAGGCTCTGGATGTTTTGGGGTGGTCTTGGTCGACATGCCATTGCAACATGGTGTGGGCATTGGGGGCAGTGCCACCGGATTGGCAGACTGGGGTGGTGGTTCCCCTCTTCAAAAAGTGGGAATCGACGGTTGTGTTCCAATTATAGGGGCATAACATTTCTTAGCCTCCCTGGTAAGGTCTGAGTTCCGTTCTGGTCATCGGAGTTTGCCCATCCAATCTAAATGTATTTTGTGGACTTGGAAAACACGTTTGACTGTGTTCCTGAGGGTACACTGTGGGGGGTGTTCTGTGAATATGGGATTTGGGGCCCATTGCTACGGGCTTTTCAGTCCCTATACAAGTGGTGCAAGCGTTTGATCCATATTGCCAGTAAGTCGGACCCCTTCATGGTGGGAGTTGTACTCTGCCAGGGCTCAGTTGCCTGTTGTCACTGATTCTGTTCATAAATTTCATAGACAGAATTCTGCAGGTGTCTGCAGTATTGTGGACTCTGTGCTGATCTGTTGTGGTAAGGAGGGAGCTGAGCTGTAAGACCAAGCTCTCAGTATACCAGTTGGTCTATGTTCCTACCCTAACCTATGGCCACAAACTATGGGTAGTGGCCAAAAGAACAAGGTCACAGATACAGGTGGCTGAAATGAATGTCCTCCGCAGGGTAGCTGGACTCTCCCTTAGAGATAGGGTGAGAAGTTCCGTTACCCGGGAGAGATTTGGAGTAGAACCACTGCTCCCCTACATCGAGAGGAGCCAGTTGAGGTGGTTCGAGCATCTGGTAAGGATGTCCCCTGGGTGGAGATGTTGACAAATCTTGCCAACATCTTTTAATATAAAGCATCATGAAACAATCAAGACAACACCTTTTTTGCTTGTAATCACTGCTTTGTTGCTCACTGAGATGAACAAGACTGAATAATTTTGAATGTGAAGTTAGCAATTATTTTCCCCAAACAATCTGAAGTAAACAGAATATTGTCTACAAAGTTAGAATTGAATTATTAAACAAAGACCAAACTAGAAAGTTGTAAATTGGTTTCAAGAAAATTATGTGATATTTATCCAATTAGAATTTTAATCAAGAATGCTAAGCCCAACAGATGACAAGCCAATGCATAATGTACCCAAGACATGCAATTTTTTTATGAAAAGATAAATATTACTATTTTTACTGAACTAAATATGACAATAAATGTATTTTAAAAGGTAATAACTTCTTTTCAACTTCTACTTCTGCTTGTTTTTTTTTTTTTTTTTTTTTTTTTTTTTTTTTTTTTTTTCCTAGAATAAAAGCACCATCTGCATGATTAATGATGTTTGTAAGGAAAAGCAGCATACCAGTAACCATTTTTAGTAGGTATCAGTGAAGTATTTAACTGTTTTAACATTTTGGTCTTCAGGATTCATTTGCAGTGTTAACTAACAAAACTTGATACAACTTTATTTATTTATTTTTTCACAAAAATCATTCGCCTAAGCTCAAATTTGTGAAAACCCAAATAAATAAATAAAATTAAACTTTCAATGTTTGCTGATCCCCTTCAAGTACAAACCTTTACACATTTGCCTATCAACTATTCAGTAGCCTTGTTTGATATTTTCATGTAAAATTCATATAAAAAGCTTCATTGTTTTGCTATCGTGGGCTTCTGGTGAGTACACATAGAGTAGGACATTTTTTGCAGTAGGAGCTTTGCAGTGATGTGATTAGAATACATTCCAGCATTTAAAGTCTGTCCATTGTGCCACACCAATCTGTTCAGAGAATTATCAGAACATATACATTCTCTGACATTATCTGGAGAAATTCCGAGTTTTCAGACAACAAACACATCTACCAGACTGAGGAGGGCCGTGCCACCCAACTCTGAGTTTGGCTCTACAATGAAGCAATGCTACTGAAGTAAATGTTTTGCTACTTGTGCTGTCCTTCTACTGACAATTTTTCTTGAATTCTGCAGCATGTGGAACAGATTTTGTCTCCCCAACTTTTTGCAGTTAATGCCAGATTTTCCATTACAATCCTTTTATCCACTCAATAGTGATTTAACCATTAAAGTGCATTTATTAAGGAAAAGTTCAACTGAGACACACTTTTGATATAATTTCGAGCAAACAAATAATTGTTTTTAAGTGTTAATCTTGTTAAATTCTTGTTAAACTCCTTTGTGCATGCTCCCGCAGCTACCATTTGACAGCCAATCGATTTTTGGCACAGCACCGGCCTACGTTGTCAGTGATAATGCATAGTAGATGCAACTTATAGGGCAAAGTGGCTTATTTATGTCTTTTCTACTTTATTAGATATTTTTGGATTGATGCAACTTATACGGCGGTGTGACGTGTACAGTAGCAAATATGGTAATTTTGAGAAACAAACTCAAACATTTTTCTTCTGAAGCTGTTTACGATCTGTTTGGCCTCTTTGAAAATAAATCCTAAAACTTTTAACATGTTTTAATAAAAGCCACAACAGGCTGGGTCTGAAAACTAATATATTTTTCTCCAACAGAATGATTAAACCCTTTAACAGAAGCCATATTTAGTCATCATCTACTCCACAGATCCATATACTAAGTTGGGAATGTGCTGCACATCCAAGATCTCTGTCAGACTTGTAATATTACAAATATAAACAAGCTCCTCAAGCCAGAACAGTGAGGAACTGGTGTCTTGATGGGAGAACAGGGGAGGTCTGGAGCCTTTGAGGAGCAGCTGTTTCTGTCGTCAAGGCAGCTCTTTTCTGCCTATGCTGAATTTTTGCCTGAAACCAGACCTAGACTGTCTCAAACCCCCTCTGACACCACACCCTCAACGTTACACAGGAGCCCACTTGGTGACACTGACAGACATTTTCCTGTCAGAGGTCTGATGGATGAGGGGGAAAGCTTTCAAGTCCGGGTGTAATCAATGTAATAGGTACGTTTTAAAAACAGTGAGAGTGCTGCAAAATTAACTAACGGGACACTTTCATAGATGTGAACCACAGCCATCTTTTGAGATTGGTTAGTAATACTATTACACTTGTGGTTTAAATAATAAACACTGGAGACCCTCTCTGGGACTTCTCAATCTCAATAAACATAAGACTAGAAATTTACTCAGACCCTAAGGTCATGTTTACCTAAAGAATAAATCACTTCTTTTTTTTTTTTTGGTTGCTTTACAGTCACCTTGAATTTAGCTCATGTGTTCAAACAGACAAGCTCAGGTCTGTTTGCTTTAAAATATCCTTAGGTTTATGCTGAGCCAGCTAAATACTGAGCTAACATGCAAGACACTGACAGTTTGTAGCAAGCTCCAGTTATGAAAGCACTCATTCATGACTGCTTTCCACATAAAGTGGAAGGACATTCACCTAAAAAACAAATTTATCCCAAATGAATGACGATTGTATATAAAGTAGGGGTCTGTATGAGCTTAAAAGGTGCTTTGCTCTGGTTTTGCGTGACTCTGTAACTCATAGATATTCCTGAACGCCCTGCAGCCATTACCTGAGCTCGGCTGGGGTTGTCTACTACTCACTTCAAAGCTCTGCGGGCGGCTTGGCTGGGACAGAACAAAGTACTGAACAGCCAGGTTGAGGTAAGCTGTGCGGTAGGAGCTGATCTTCTTGTGACCCTGGACCAGTTTGAACAGCTCCAGGCACATCAGGCCTGCAACTGTTGCTGTGGTGGTGGCAATGGCAGGAATAATCCTTCCAGCAATGCGTTTACTCTGAAGAGGAGACAAGGAGGAGGAAATTATGTAAATACTGTATAAAAGGTTTGATTTATAGAGCAAATATTTAAAACCCGTAGAGATACCTTTCAGATGTCCTAAACACGTGACCAAGAAGCGATAATTCACTGTTTTTAGAGAAAACTTTTTAAACATGTGTAAATACATAAATACTGTTTCGTTAAACTATTAATGGTTGTGTCCATCATCTGGTGACTTTTAAGCAAAAAGCATGCACCATTTCTTCAAAATGGAAATTAATGAGTTTTTCCTGTCACAGATGGAAGTAGAAAAATGGATTAGCGTGTTCAAAAAAGAAAAAAGAAAAAGAAATTGCTGATCAAACAAAACAATTAAAAATGCAATTCGCATGCTATATTGCACCACTACTCTGAAGCAGCATTCTGATAAGTGCATTTTACATGAACACATTTAGATCATTTTACTTTTGTTTTCCATACATGTTCATAATACAGCCTTGGCACTAAAACACTGTCATGATCGATGTGTAATGCGTTGGTAACAACATTTTACAGCATGTGAGCAGGCTTAAAATGATGTGGAAATGTTTGCTTCGTTACACAGGGGGCAACACTCTTCTGTCCATCCCTCACTCAGCCGCACCCCTCCCCCTCCCTGTAAACCTCCATCTGTCTGCAGCAGCGGCGGGCTCAGGTGTCACCTTCCAGGCAACAGGTAAAGTGCTGTGATTAGTTCTGCACCAGGAACAAAAGGTGAGGAGGCTGCTTCTATGGCTTTGGGGCAGGTGTGTGAAGAGCCAACTCAAAAACATGACCCGGGGGTGGGGGGGCGCACGTCTGTTACTGCACCTTTTCTATCCAATCCCCGTCTTATATTACCCCTTACCCCAGCTGCATTAGTTTCATCTTTCTACTAAAACATCCCTGTCTCTAGACATCTGTGTAGATGAGATGCATGTGATCTTGACCTGGTGGCGATCAGCTGGAGGGATGTCGTAGTTCTCTGCTCTCAGGTTAGATGCAGCCACAACGTAGTCCATGTGGAAATTGCTGTCATCATCCTGATGATAAGGTAAAAATACATTAGTCACTCTCATAAAACATCCTGTGCAACTATCAAATAATCTTATTGTCTCAAGTAAATATGACATATGTTAAAGAAAGACCAATGTTAAAGTCTCATTAAAAAAAAAGTTTAAAGCTGCACATTTAGGACTGAATTCATTATACTGGAAGCTCCAAAATGGCAGATCAGAGCCAAGTCCATGCCAGGTGATGATGTGATGCTCTTTGTCCTGCCTGCCAGTTTTTGCTGCTGCTGTTATTGCGGTCATCACATCAGAATTTAGTGAAACTAAGATTTTTGTTGTGATCTACGTGGCCGCTGACGTCAGGCCTCTGCTTCTGCAGCTCTACAAAAGCTTGGAGACAGGTTGTCACTCTAAGGTGGCTTTAGGGGTGGTGTGGAAGCTCCAAGCTGGCAACCTGATGCCTTAAAAACCCTCCTACACACATTCCATCTATCCACGGCATGACCAGGGCACACAGGGCTCCAACTGAGACTTTGGGAATCTTTTTATTCAAGATGACATTCAATAGGGGACTGTCTTACCTCATGCACCTTGATTTACTGCCTTTACTGAGTCACTGTAAGATTTACCACAATTTCAGACAAACTTTTTTAATTTGTTGAAATTCTTCCTGATTTTCTCTTCATAACAGTTATTGCATCCTCCCTGACGTTCTTGGTGTTGGTCTGCGTCTGATATAAAGGATTTCTCAAGCAACAAACCTTCAAAACAATGTTTCTTTTAATCAGCTTCAGCTAATTTTCCAGGCTTCAGTGCTGTATGTTGAAACTGAAAGTGCTGTTTAAGTCTAAGTTTTGAAAGATTTTAGGAACACTTGTGCAGAATTATCCAAACGCAGAAGATAAATTAAATGTGTTGCTTCAAACCTGTATTAAAAAAAAAAAAAAGACATTCTCAATTATTTAAGAAAAAAAATTGTTTGCATTTCCAGAGATGGATTTGTTTTCTTGTTATTCATTTCATATTGAGAAGGCTGGGTCTACGGTTCTCAACTATCTGACTAAATTTTCAAAGAATGAGGGACTCTGTCATAAAATCTATAAGTCAATGGTTGCTCCAATTAATCTCAATTTAAGATTATTTCAATTCAAGTGTAAAAACGGTCTCGGCCACAACACATATTCTTTGATTTAGATAGAGAAATTCCTGCTCAAAATCTACAGGCTGAGATGATGTTTTTTCTTCTTATCTCTAAATAATACACAAAACAAGAAAGTCTCTTCTGCGCATTAATCACTATAATAGAGCTAAGACAAGAAACAGACAAAGGAAACGCAACAAAAATAACTTTTTAACTGAATAAACATTTTGCATGCATCCATCCATTCATTTTCTTTCTGGGTCATTGAGCAGCTAGTGCCTGTCAGTAACTGAGTGAGTGTTGGGTTACACCATGGACAGGTCCAATATAGGGCCACTAAACTTTTTTTTTTTTATCATTTCCATAACTACTAGAGGAAACAAAATCCTATTTTTTGAATTTACACCACAAAAAAATCTGAATAATTTGTTTATTTTAGGTTGTAATATGGGGATTTTTAAGGTTCTTATTACAAAAATGGAGTACTTTTATCACAAAAGTAAATAGTGCCTGTGACGTAGCTGTATAGTGAAAACATTTAAGTGTACAGCAAATGGTCGAACGTAGAAACAAAACACTACAATTATAATAATAAGAAAAAAAATGTAATCATTAGAACAACATCTGCCATGTATGTTTTTTTTTTTTTCTTTCTTTGAAGAATAACTTTTCACTTCAGTATCACTTCAGCTTTCTTATCATCATTGTGAATGTAAACAGACAAAAATACTTTAGGGTATGTAGACATCTGGTAACTCCTGTTACACTGCGCAAGTACCAAGAATTGAAAAATCCAAAGAAACCTAAAGGTTGCTATTGGATTAAAATCCAAAAATCTAAATGTTTACATTCAAAATTATGATAAATGTTTTTGGACACAGTTCTAATAAATAATCAGCAACTAGGGAATACAGCCACTGTATCTCTCGTGCTGGTTCCAAGCCCAGGTAAATGGTGAGGGTTGTGTCAGGAAGGGCATCTGACGTAAAAATTTTTTTCCAAAACTAACCTGAGAGATCATCTAAGCTACATCATATCGGATCAGTCGAGGCCTGGGTTGACGACTGCTACCAATGCTGTTGACAAACAGGGGCCCAGCAGAAATTGTGCTACTGTTACGGTAGTTGAAGACCACGAGAAGGGAAATGTGTCAGAATGTAGGAATGAGGGTGGCAACACACAGACAAAGGTAGAGAGCTGGCTGACATGATGCAGAGAAGGAAGGTAGATGTTTTATATGGCTAAGAGACCAAATGCAAGGGCTGCAAGGCTTTCAGCATTGGAGCAGGATTTAAACTGTTTTACCATGGTGTGGATATAAAGAGAAATGAAATAGGGTGGTCCTGAAGGAGAAGTAAGAAGTAGAAGGTCTGATGCTAAATGTTGTCAGTGGTTATGCTCCACAGGTTGGATGTGATGTAGAGGAGAAAGATACATTTTGGAAGGATCTGGATGAAGTAATAGAAAGTATTCCCAAGGAAGAGAGAATGGTGATCGGAGCAGAATTGAATGGGCATGCTGGTGAAGGAAATAGAGGGGATCAAGAAGTGATGGGTAGGTTTGGTGTCAAGGAAATTAACGAGGAAAGACAGATGGTGGTGGATTTTGCTAAGAGAATGGAAATGGCTGTAGTCAGTACTTATTTCCAAAGCAGGGAGGGACACAGAGTGACCTATAGGAGAGAAGGAAGGAATACGCAGGTCGACTACATTCTGTGTAGAAGAGGAAACCTGAGGGAAATTGGGGACTGTAAGGCTGTGGCAGGGGAGCACGTAGCCAGACAAAATCAGATGGTTGTGTGTAGAATGACTGTTGTTGTGAAGAAGAGATATAGAGTAAAATCAGAGAAGAAGACAAAATGATGGAAGCTGATGAAGAAAGAATGTTGTGAAGAGTTCAGAAAGGAGCGGTTAAAGGCTCTGGGTAGTAAGAAAGAATTTCCAGATGACTGTGCTACTACAGCAACAGTAATTACAGAGATAGGTAGGAAGGTACTTAATGTGTCATCTAAATAGGCAGATGATAAGGAAACCTGGTGGTGGAATAGAAAAGTGCAAAAACTTATTCAAAAATAAAGGTTGGCCAAGAAGGAATATGAGAGTGAGAGAACTGAAGAGAGGAGACAGAGATATAAGGTGATTCAAGGTTGAGTATAGAGAGGTAGCAAAGGCAAAGCAGAAGGCATATGACGAGTTGTATAGGAGGCTAGACAGTAAACAGGGTGAGAAGGAATTGTACCAATTGGCAAGACAGAGGGATCAGGCTGGAAAGGATGTGCAGCAGGTTAGGCTTGTTAAAGATAGGAATGATTAAGTTCTAACAAGTGAGAAGATTGTGATGGGAAGACAGAAGGGATACTTTAAGGAGCAAATGAATGAAAAGAATGAAAGAGAAAGAAGAGAAGAGGTAATATAAACTGTGAACCAGGAAGTAGAAAATATTAGTTTTTTTTGTTTGTTTTTTTTTTGCAACTACCCTGAGCTTTAGACTTCATCACCAGCCTCATGCGGCTGACAATCAAATTTGAATCACCAGCCGCACACGGCCGGTTGACTGTTTACTGACTGGCTAGTTGAAAGAGGTTAAAAATAAAGTTCAGTTAAGCTTCAGATGGATCACTACCAGCAATCTGTGCAGGGTGTCCTGCTGGACACGGGCACCGGCAACCCCCATGACCCAAAATGGAAGAAGCGGGTAAAGATAATGGATGGATGGATGGATGGATGGATGGATAATAATTCAATGACTTGTTAATAAACAAGAAAGCTTACCGTATATCTTCGTTTGAAATACGTTTTTAAAACAATGT
>JARVLU010001354.1:18085398-18097487 GCA_031762415.1 Simpsonichthys santanae
GCTGATCTGTTTCATGTTGCTGCTGATCTGTTTCATGTTGCTGCTGATCTGTTCATGTTGCTGCTGATCTGTTTCATATTGCTGCTGATCTGTTCATGTTGCTGCTGCTCTGTTTCATGTTGTTGCTGATCTGTTCATGTTGTTGCTGATCTGTTTCATGTTGTTGCTGATCATACAGACTCATGTTTGTACTGCTTTTCGACATAATGTTTTTATGCTACTAGTGCTTATCATATTTTTAATAGATGTTTTTCTTAGTCCATATCTTAGATGTTATTACCGTTTTTCTTTTACATTTTATAGTTGTATGTAACTGGGACCCTGTGTACATAATTTCGTTCCACCACATGTACCACACGTGGTGCGAATGACAATAAGGACTCTCTGACTCTTGACTCTCTGACACATCAGGCAATCATAAAGCGCAGACTGCTCCAGGAATAAGACAAGTCTGCCCTCTGATGGACAAATGTCTAAACTGTCCTCACCAGGAAATACTTCTGCCTCCCGAGCTGCTCCTGGAACTCCGACCCGAAGACAGCGATTTGTCCATCGTACCTTGAGCCTTTCTACCAGAAAGATAAACAAAAGAACTCAAATTACATCTCAGTCTTTGAAAGAGCGTTTGATAACATCATTGTTTAAAGTGGAGAAAGAGCCAAACATACTGGTAAAAAGGAGCTCTTTGCCAGAGAAACACTCTCCTCCTCAGGGAGACACTCCAGTGCATCAAAATACAGCCACTGCTGAAGAGGGGTAAACTTCCCACTACATGCCTACAAGGACATTACAGCAACAGAGGGAAATAAATACAATATTACAATTAACGTACAATATAACATACATAAAAAAAATTATACAACAGCAGTTCAGTAAAAAAACAAACAAAAAAAAACATTAAAGCTATACTGTATACTAATCAATCACAACAATAAAACTACTGAGAACCCCACCCCTTCCCCCAGACCTAATCTGATGGAGCATCAGGGTCAAACAACCGTATTATTGTTTAACCTTTATTTAACCAGGTGAGTCCCTTTGAGTTTGAGATGACGAGATCTCTTTTAAGTTGTAAATCACCATACAGTGAGTTAGACAACTCCCGGGAGCATTTTAGGGACTACAGTATAAAAAAAAACCAAAAAAAAAAAACACATCTATACCGGTAAATGTCTGAACTCTTCTTAGAGATCAAGGCTTGAATTTGACTAAATTTGATTAAAATATTTCTATAGATGTCCAAACCTTATCATAAGTGTCAAATAAAGATCTGCACTTAGCCAATTATCCACCCATTGTTTTCAGCCCATTGTCCTTTCTGAGTCATGGAGAGCTGGTGTCCAACTCTAGCAGGGGGACACAGGTCACAAGTCCATCACAGGGACACACGATGAGAAACAAGATGGTCACTCACATCTAGGGACAATTTAGAGTTACCATTTAACCTAACATGCACGTTTTCAGTCTATAGGAGGAAACCAGAGTACCTGGAGAAAACCCACACATGCAATTATTACAAGCAAACTTTACTCAGAAAGGCCCTGTGACCTCCTTTTTCATTCAACCTTTATTTAGGCAGGTTAATCCCATTGAGCCTCGAGGACTCGTTTACAAGAGAGACCTGGCTACAAACAAAGAATGATGACAACAGTGGACACCAGCGACAACAATAGACAATCATAAAAGAGGCATACAGATACAGTATACTGTATATTTTTTTAACAAGTTAAAAATAAGATGGCAAAAAAAAAAGTAGCAAAAACAGTTAGATTATAAGGCGAATGTAGAAAACTGAAAACAGGAACATGTCTGCACTGGTTCTTGCCAGGAGTCCAACAAATTCTTAAAGCCACTTAGAGAGGTCGAGAGCTTCAGATCTTTTTGCAAGATATTCAAAAAGATCTTCTTGCTGAGAGCCAACAGCTATGACCACTGCACCACCATGCTGCCCTCTGAATTTAGCCAAGATGGTAGATTTTATTCACCCTAGTCTTATTCAAACTAGACTTGCATTTGGGCCCCCCAAAAAAATCCAACCTGACAGCCATCAAAACACATTAAATCCCTGTTTCTGCCTACACTCTGCATTATTCAGACACGGACCCTGCTTTGACATGTCAGATATCTTGTGATCTCATCTGTTTGGTTCATTGACCGCATGTGTCCGCTGAGTGCAGCGGCTGAATGAATGTCCATTGGGGCTTTGATGGATCGCTGCCTGGCAGTACAGTCCCATCTGAAGCTTAACTGAACTTTTTTTTTACCTCTTTCAAGGCCGGTCAGTGCGCGGTCAAATGACCACTTGCAGCTGGTGATTTTATGGCAAGCCATGTTGCCATATAATTGGCTCATCAGCCACGGGAGTACGCTGACACAATAAAAAGGCATGACACCAGACGGCCTGCTCATTAAGCACATTATTATGGCCCGACCCTAATCTAGGTCGAGCCGGGCCAGGCTCCGGGTTAGAAATGACAGCCCTAATCTAAACAAGACAGTCCTACTGAGATACAACACTTCTTCTTACATGGTCCAGACCGTCCAGACTCAATCATGGCCATTGTGGAACTACGATCCAAAAACTGATTTTAGACCTCACCTTAATAACTTCCTGAGCAGCCAGTCCTCCAAAGAATGCATTCATGGGAGCCAAATCCCCTCGAGCGGTGTAGGAAAAGCTTCGAACTGCAGCCTCATCGAGCTCTTCCAGCTCTACCGCCGCATTCAGCTTTTGTACGATGGCAAACAGTGAATCTGCATCTGACTGCACGAGATTATCAACAATCAGTAAAAACGTTCAGCTGAGCGAGATTATATTCATCCAGTCTCATCACATCTGAAACATACCTGACACCAAGAGCAAGGAAGACGCTTCTGCTCCTTCACAAACATGTGAAGGGCTTGGAACGCCAGGTGTAGAGTGTTATGTCTGGATATTTTTCCATAGTCGTTTGGAGTCAGCAGCTTGTGCTCATTTAGAGCATTGCACAGTGATTTCTGCAACACATGGTTATTATTTAACAATCAATGTTTGTTTTTCTCCTCCCCAAAAAAGTGATGTTAAAGTAACTTACAAAATTTAGCTTATGTGGCTGTTTAACTTCGGTTACTACTCCACCTCGTTCGTATTCAGAAAACAGTGAAGTGTCACAAATGCTGAATGAATACGGGTCTGGGGGACAAAACATGAAGCAAGAGTTTATTCATGATGATCATCTTCAAAGGAATTGATGGAGGCATGAGGAGAATGTCATGAGATCTGAAGGGACTCGTTGGGTCAGGAGAGGCCCCTCCCCAACCTTCGAGGTACAAACAAACAAACTATACAAAGTATTGGGAGTTGGGCAACACCAACCACAGACTTTGATCTCCACGGGGCCCAGAGTGTTGAGCTCCGTCATGCCTTGGACTTCAGAAAATGTCACTTTAGAGCCATCTGAAAGGCCATGTTTCTGGTCATCTGTGCAGATGACAACTCCAGGATTGTCCTGAAACAAAGTTAAGCAGAAAAACCCAAGAGAAATAATCAAACGTGCAGTTGTGGTCAGAAGCTTATGTACAGTATATACTCAGCATGGGCAGGAATGTCATAATAAATTTGGGGTTTAACCAATTTGATTGAGCGGCTCTCTGTCCAGGATGGAAAATATACAACATGCAACTTCATGGAAGCTGGGCGCACTAATCCTCACTTGGTTAGAATCTAACATGCAGGCTCAAATGTAAACATATATCTATCTAAATAAATATTATATACTGTAATTGTACTGAAGGTTATAGAATGTCTTAAAGTATATTACAGTGGTGCTTGAAAGGTGGTCAGGCTTTTAAAACCTGAAAACATTGTTTTAACTGTCAGGCATGGTGGTGGTATCATCATGCTGTGGCACTGGTGCATTGCACAACATGGATTCAACAATGTTAGTAAGACAGGTGCATCTAAAAAAAATTAGAATATTGTGGAAAATGTCAATTCATTTTCCCCAGACACTTAAGAAAGTGAAATTCATATTTTAAAACAGGTTCATTACAAAGAGTGAAATATTTGACGTCTTTATTTCTTGTAATGTTGATGATTTTGGTTTACAAATAATGAAAAATCAAAATGCAGTGTCTCAGAAAATTAGATTCTTATGAAGATTTTCAATATTGTAAACTCGAGTCACACCCTAATCAATTGATTAACTCCTGGACATGAGCTACAAATGTCTCATTGCACAAGTCCAGCCACTCCTGGACCAGAGACGTTAGAAGCGTCTTACCTGCTGAGAAGAAAAAGAACTGGACTGTTGCTCAGTGGTCCAATGTCCTCTTTTCAGATTAAAGTAAGTTTGCATGTCATTTAGAAATCAAGTCCCCAGGGTCTGGGAGAAAAGTGGAGAGGAACAGAATCTACGTTGCTTCAAGTCCAGAGTGAAGTTTCCACAGTCAGTGATGGTTTGGCTCCATGTCCTCTGCTGGTGTTGGTCCACTGTGTTTTTTGAAGTCCACAGTCAACGCAGCATCTACCAGTACATTTTAGAGACTTCATGCTTCCTTCTGCTGATGAGCTTTATGGAGATGTTGATTTTATTTTCCAGCAGGACTTGTCTCCTGCCAACACTGACAAAAGTACCAAAAGCTGGCTGTGGAATACTCTAATTTTCTGAGACACTGAGTTTAGGTTTTTTTATTTTATTTTTTTGTTATTTGTGAGCCATATTCACCAAAATTACAAGAAATAAAGTCTTGAAATATTTAACTCTGTGTGTAACCAATCTATATAATACAGGAGTTTCATTTTCTAAAATGACTGACAAAATATTAAACTTTTTCACAATATTCCATTTTTTAGATGCACCTGTACATTTTAACCTGTATGTATAATTTAGAGTAATCTCACAATAATAATATTAATAATAATAATAATAATAATAATAATATGTGGACGCAATTTTTGTTTTCATAAATCATTGAAGTTGTATAAACATTCCACCTATAGCTGTGGCGGCTGTGGCTGAGTGGTTAGAGAAGTCGTCCTCCAATGCGAGAGAGGTAGGGGTTCAATTCCACCAGCAGTGCATGCTGAAGTGTCCCTGGGCAAGACACTGAACCCCTCACTGCCTTTGATGTGTGTCCCATCAGTGTATGAATGTGATAAAACACTGATAGATGTAGATGCTGTATGAATGGGTAAATGAGGTTGTAGTGTAAAGAGTTTTGAGTATCTTGATAAGATAGAAAAGTGCTAAACAAGTACAATTCATTTACCTACAGGAAATAAAAAAGTTAAAAAATAAAAATAAAAAAACATCAAGGGTCCAATCTGACATTTTTGGCCATGGATATGAGCCTCTTAACAAATTAAGACCCCACCTTGGCACATTTTTGTTTCAGCGAGTAGTAAGAATCAGAAAAATTAGAGGTGGCTTGAACAAGATGGATAATTTTGGATTTCCAACAATGCATTTAGTACAGATTATTTATGAATAAACAACACTTACAAGTGTAGAAGTTCTCAAGTGAAACTTTAAGCAGAGTTTGCTCAAGTAACAAAACTTTTACCTTCGTGATTCGTTCTATCATCAACGACACGGGCATCTCTCCATCCCGGTCCAAGACTTCGAATTCTTCCCCAAAATCACAGAACAGCTGTCTGGAAACACACAAACACAATTTTATACCTCTCTTTATTACATATGCAAATGTATTCTTTAAAGACGGTCTCCCCCACTTCTTACCCACAGAGACCCTTCGTGTCTGCGACTATAAACATAATTCCACGTGAATGACAGAATTCACCAAAACGCTTCTGATCGTCTAGTGAGGAGTCAGTGAGGACCACCACCTGGAAAATAAATAAACTGCTCGTTTGTTATTGTATTTATTATTTAGTTTATTGTACAAACATAGACATCCAAGAACCTTTTGAAACGTTCATTTAATGAAAGTGGAAAGTTTTTTTGTTTCAATAATGTTCAGTCAGGTCATCTGGACGGTTTCTGTTTTTTTGTTGAGACGTTTCACCCTTCTTCTTCTTCAGTCCGAGGAGCCACAACAAACTTAATCCCACAAGCAGCACCCTCCCATAGTGGACCAACCAGTTTGTTGGTGATATGATGGTTTCTGGGGCCCGCCCTCTCCCCTGTCGACTCCTCTGAGGCAGCCATAGCCAACTGGTTCAAAAACATCAAAGTTGATGCGCAACAATCCAGGTTAAGAAACCCAACAAAGTTCAATCAGGTCATCTGGACATCCTGATGCATACTCAATAATCATTGGACTGAAGAAGTCTTTCGGAGGAAAGATGAAACATTTCTACAATTTTTTTTTCTTTTTTCTGAATGTCCAGAGAGGACCAGATTTAACTTTTTTAGAGTCATCTGGACAGTTTTTTTTTTTTTCTGAGACATTTTGTCCTTCATCCAAAGGGTTTCATCAGTTCGAGGAGCCACAGCATCCTTTGGATGAAGGATGAATTGTCTCAACAAAAAAATGAAAAATAAATAAAAATGTCCAGATGACCTGACTGAACATTGTTGGATTTTCTATCTGGATCACTGAGCATGAACTTTGATGTTTCTTTGTTTCACTTTTAACATTAGTTGACGTCTTTACTTCCACCATGAAGAAAAATAAGAAAAACCTGATGTTGCTCAAGCAGGTCTTCATCTAGAGGTCCGGTGTGCGCAGATACCAGCACATGTGGGTTTAAGACAGCCAGCTGTGGCAGAGAACATGTGGCTCGGTTCTGGCCGAGATGAGACTCCTGCAGAAAAAACTGAAGACGGGGAAACAACAAGCTGTCAAAGAAACAGTTTTATGGAACGTTCACAGTGTTTTTCGTCCTGTCTTGTGTCCTGAAGCAGAGAAGGATGTGATTTTACAGCTGGATCTGGAATGTTCAACAAAATGAAAGCTAAAGCTGTTCTCAGTAACCAACATAGCTATTCTACCTTTTCCTTATGTAAAAACAAAGTGAGTCTTGTGTTAAACTCTGATAATTACCTGGTCTCACATTTGAATATAGGGAACAGACATAAGGAGCAACTTGTTGCTCAAACATAAAGTGAAATCATTGTATATGTTTATGTTTATTTGTGTGTTTGTCCTTAAAGTACCTGTGATGACAGGTCAGACCAGTCAGCCTGGCCCTCATCCTGGACAGTCACGGCCTTTACTCCGGACAGGATCACATTCTTGGCTATTTCCACCCCCAGCCCCCTCATTCCTGCTACGAGGACCTGAGCTGCTCCCATTCGGTGCATGGCCTCGTGACCCAGGACGTACCTGTGCGAAGGTTTCATGAACAACACGTGCGAGCTGAACAATTATAAAGCTCACCTGCTGCTCGTACTTACAGCTGCCGGGAGTAGAAACCCTCGTCGATCTCACCGGGTCCTCCTGCCATGTTTGGTCCCGCAGCTTCCTGCTTCAAACGATTCCGTGATTTTTAAGGTCGAGTCGAAGCCGGAGGAAGGTTTTCCAGGCGGGGAGCAAACAAAACAACAATAAACAAACAAATTAACAGAGCAAAGCAGGAAGAGAGAAGCCTACCAGCAGCTCTGGTGACAGCGCTTTAAATGTACCGGGATTTTCGCTTTCGTTTCTGAGGGTTTTTTTTTTTTTTTTCAGAGGGGCGTGTCCAACAGAGGAGAACATGGCGCGTGCAGGAGCGCGTCAGCCCGCTAGAGGGCGCGTGTGAGGGGATTTACCCCCTCACTAACAGGTGCTGTGGAAAAGGTTTAAACCTGGTGATCAATTAATTAATTTAACTTTAAGACTTTGTTGTTGCTGCCTCTCAGCGAGCAGATCCCAGTTCAAATCTCGGTCTGGGGCCTTTTTGAGTGGAGTTTGCATGTTCTCTCCGTGCATGTGTGGTTTTTCTCCAGGTACTCCGGTTTCCTCCCACACACCAAAAACATGCATGTTAGGCTGATTGGTAACTTTTAATTGTATCTAGGTGTGAGTGAGAGAGTGAATGGATGTTTGTTTCGTTTGTCTCTGTGTCCCTGTGATGGACTGACCTGTCCAGGGTGTCCCCTGCCTTGCACAGTGATGGCTGGACATGGGCACCAGTGAAACAAAAAGGAAGAAGCAGGTAAAAGACAATGGATGGATGTATGGGTTTTGTTGTTCTCATCACTCTCTCCTCTTTGAGGTCACCGGGTCATGTGTTGCCATGGAAGCGTGCCCATGAGCATTGAGCAGTGCTGACAAGGAACTGGGAAAATCCATAATGATTGAGAGGGAGGGGATGTTTTGGATTCTGGTTGTGTTTAGATTGTTGTTTAGCTTTAAATTAAAACTGAATCTGAATATGTTTTTTTTTCTAGAGATTTAATTTAGTGTGTGTTTATTTTCATATAGAAAATGTAAATGTTAGCTCCACCCCTCTTAATTAAAAAATGGTACAGGCTAATGTTTTAAAAGCTGGGGGGAGACTCTTAAGCTTCACACACATTTGAAATCAAACCTGGAGAACTTGTGAGGAATAAAATAGTTCTTGAAAGCTCTTTTGAGCGTCCTGCTTCATTCAGACAGATTTTTAATCCAAGTTCTGCAGTCGTCTCTGTAGGAGTTACAGGGACTGGTACAAACTTGAACTGAATTTGAACTCCTTGAAGTTGCTTTTGTTTAATAAGTCACAATCGAAGAGTTTAATCAAGCCAAGAATTGTCGTCATCAAATAAGAACAACAGGTTTTTCATATCAGTCTTGGTTTTGCTCTTTCAGTTTCTGTCAAACCTTTTTTTTTTTTTTCATTAAAATTCAACACATGCTCTTTGTGGTCTAAGGTTTTGAAAAGTGAGAGTGAAAATAGCCACTAGTCTGTGTATCTTAAGGCAACAGCTCTTGTGTTTGCTGAACTTTGGAATCAACAGTAGATGTTTAACTTTTGTATTCAGATTTTCCTCTGCATTTACACTTGCCAGTTGATGAAGGTGACAAGGATTCTTAATAAGATACAATACCGGGCTTCAATGTTGAAAATAATTAACTTATTTAATCACTTTTTCCTTTATTCAAATAGGATTTTTTTTACATAAAATCACAGATTTCCTCTTGTACCTGCATTGCTTGTGTCTCTGCTTTCCCCTGCATGTTTAAGAAAAGTGTTTAAGGAATGAAACCATTCCTGTCATAACTTCACGGCTGCAGTTGCCTGCATAACCCCAGACCTCATGTAAAAGCAATTCATTTCTGGCTGAAAACCAACAAGACTTTATTTTTGTTTAAATGCAGAGGAAGATTTTCCAGTAAACTGAACTCAGTCATGGCTAAGTTGGAAAGTGAACTAATAAGTTAAGGAAACATTAGGGTCATTTTTTTTTTCTTATTCTCTATTTGGTGAGGGGGGTGGTGGGGATGGGTGTAATTTCGCAACAACTTTATACACTTCCTTGTGGTGGGTGCGGCTTGACAGAACAGCACCCAGATTTGAAGTATTAGTCAAGTAAGCAGAAGAGATGAAGGTTTTTCAAGTCAGTACTTTTCAAATTAAATGTAAAATTTTTGCTGAGTGGAAACGTTCCCTGTTAAATGGTTGGATTACAAAAAGGTAATATTATAGATCTCTCTCTATATGTATATTGTATACTGTAATGTATTTTATATCATGTATAACATATGTTGTATTTTTTTAATCAAACATTTACTTTTATACATAACTCAAAAAAAGTAAGACAGCCGGTTTGGTCTTTTGTCGTTTTTGTTGCTGTAACAATACTTCTTGGCAATAAGTGTTATACCACTGGAAAGCCTGTTTGAAATGCGTTGAGCAGCAGAGTTGTGGGTGTGGACTGTTCCCGTGAATAACTTACCAATTGTTTTCAACCATTGTTAAACAACTTATTCTGCTATTAATATGTTTGGACTTTTGGCACCCCAGCTATAGACGATCAAGTGTTTTATTGTAAGAAACCAATGACAATCCCATATCTCCACAGTCTGGGACCAAACTCTATGCTCCAAAACGGCAGCACTCACCTCCACTTAACGAGGTTTATCCAAGACTACCACCAGATTATTGGTGTGGAGAGTATACTGTAGATTGACCTACCTGCAGCCCTGATCTCAACCCCATTGAGCTCCTGTGGGATCAGTTTGGTCGTATGGTTTGTTCCAGAGTGGCCAACACAACCACATTGGCAGACGTACATTGCAGATTGAAGAATGGGAAGCCAGCTCACAGCAGTGCGTGACCAAGCTGCTCAGCAGTCTGAGGAGGAGGTGCCAGTATGTTGTGGCTATATGATCACTTGAGACCTCTGTAAATTAAATCCATCCATTATTTTTTACCTGCTTCTTCCTTTTTGGGTCATGGAGGTCACTGGTGTCCATGTCCAGCCATCGCGAGAGGCAGAGGACACCCTGGACAGGTCTCCAGTCCATTACAGGACCACATAGAAAAACGAGACAAACAACCATTCACTCTCTCACTCACACCTAGAGACTATTTAGAGTTACCAATCAGCCTAACATGCATGTTTTTAGTCTGTGGGAGGAAAATGGTGCACCAGGAGAAAACCCACACATGCACGGAGAGAACATGCAAACTCCACCCAGAAGGGTCCCCAACCAGGATTTGATTCGTCGACTTTCTTGCTGAGAGGCAACAGCTCTACAGTCTGAGCCACCGTGCGCCCACTAAAATCACGTTTTACAATAACTAGCAACAACGAAACAATCTTGGACCCCGTTGAACAAAACAACCATACAGTTGTTCCCTTTTGGAAAGATGTTTTATTAATAATGTAACAGCAACGTGTTCTGCATAATTCAACACTATTTGATGTTGATATGACAAAATATTTCAAAGCAGGAAATCTATGGCTAAAACTTGTCACTTCCTGTTTTCAGAAGGCGGGATTAAGATGATTGTGATTTGTGGATTTTAACATGTTTTTTTCATTCAACCTTTATTTATAAAGGTTAATCCCATTGAGCCTCGGGGACTCATTTACAAAAGAGGCCTGAAATTTGTGTTTCATGGCAAGACATCAAACTTGAGGTCTTGTCACGCCCACAGGGAAACTCAAACTTGTGTTCACTTTTGATCGCAAATGCCCCACGACCACATTGACAAACTTTAAGGGAGAAAAAATTAAACCACCAGAAGGAATTTATAAAATGCAATACCTGTAAAATGTTAAAATGATGTCTTTGACTCAAGATAATTGATTATCTGTCAAGTTTTATAACTTTTCATGTATGAATACACCTCCATAAAATTTAATTTTCAGAAAATGGAAGAAAAGTGAACCCTTGCATTTCAACAGACCTTCAACACCTTTAATGTTTGGGCTTTAAGAAGTGCTAAGAGCAGATCAGTTACTAAATACAGAGGTAGGGAGATGAGCTGTGTAGTATACAACTATCCAGGCGTAGAGGAAAGGTTATATTACATTTCAATAATTCTCAGTCGGGTCATCTGGACAGTTTCTTTTTTAAAAAAAAGAAACGTTTCACCCTCTATCTGGAGGTCATCATCAGTCAGAGGAGTTACATCAAACTCTTTCCCCACCAAGCAGTAAACACCTTAAGTAGACCAACCAGTTTGCTGGAGCTAAGAGCAAATCAAAAAAGCTTTATCATAAATATACAGTACGTTTATATGCATATATAGATTAGCCACCGTTGCACCTAGTCATGGATAAAACGTCTCTCTCCACTCATCAGGATCTTTCACTCTGCACTGCTTAGGACAAGGAAACAAAACCACCTCTGCTCTTCTACACAGAGTAACTACAACCCATAGCATATACAGGTCAACCTCGGTTTACAGCCCTCTCGGTTTAAGTTTTTGCGCGTTTACGTTCATATTTGTACAGTAATTATTAATATAATATTTAAAAAAAAATTATTATTATTTTTTGTTTAATGTGCTTTTTTTCATGTGTATAGCACATTGTTGCAGCTGTGGTTGTTTTAAATGGCTTTATAAATAACGTATTATTAGGCCCGAGCAGCGAAGTGCTGCGAAGGCCTATTGTAATTGTAGTGTTTATTATTTTTATTTTATTTTTTTTTTTTATTTTTATTTTTATTCTTCCGCGCCTTCAAATGGCTTTTTGGGGGCTTTATCATATCCGAAAACTCACCAAATT
>JARVLU010001354.1:18215949-18227778 GCA_031762415.1 Simpsonichthys santanae
TACCCACATTTAATTCTACTTAAGTAAAGTACAGATACATGAAAAATGTACTTAAGTACAGTAACAAAGTATTTGTATTTAGTTACATCCCACCACTGGAAACCAACGAGTGCCTGCAGCTTGCTGGACAGTGAGATGTGTGCATTTGTGTTTAAGCAGAAAAGCTAATGTTGTAAAGTATAGCACGAGAAACGCATGCCAGAGGTCTTGGGCAAAGAAGTGAGTGTTTTCTACCACTTCATGCTCTGTTAGTAGAAAAACAAACACAAAAAAAAAACATAGCAGAATGTGAGAAATGCATGAAATAGAGTCAAAGGTCATATAAAGAGTGGTTTAACTTCCATGGTCTCAATGACGACCAGTTAATGTGGTGTGACTGGAAATGATTGTGATGAGGTGTGAGAGGACAAGTTTTATTACTGACTCAGCAACAAGTTAAGAGCTAATCATTAACAGAAGTAGACGTAAGGTTTGTTGTAACATTCTGAACTAATAATACTAATCAGGGCTGTTAATGTTTCTAAACATTCTTACGTAAAAAAACATGTTTCAATAATGCAGAAGTGTCATGCGCAAATGTTTGTTGCTTTCAGATCCTTTGTAGACTGAAGGTAATTTGAAAGTCTGTGCATGTGCAGGAATTTTCCATCAGCCGGGATAACGTTTCTCTTTGGTCCTTTCCTGTTATGATTTCTCCAGATACAAACAGTTTGTTTCTAGAAAAAGTGTGCGACTGATATGTATGCACATCTGGAAAGACACAGTTTGTGGCTTGTGAGTATGATCTTTTGACATAATAACTTCCTTTCAAGAACTGTTCAAATTTCCAAGGTTGTCTGTACGAGTAAATATTATCTTGTATGTGAAATACCTGTGGTTTTTATGCTTATGTCTGTATAAATATGAGTTTTTACTTGTTATGCACTGTATGTTCCATTGGTAAAATTAATTTGCATGCGATAAGAGGTGACTTGAGTTTTATTGTCGTTTTGCAGTCAGTATGACCAGTTTCATCAAACCAAACAAGCTCAAACCTTCTTTTTAATTTACGACCCACTCCCGGATGAATTTAAACGACTGAATCAACTTTCTTTCTTACTAAGCAAAAGTCACAATACTTTTCCACCCAAGAAACAAAAGATAAAAAAGACGTTCAGTGGATTTATTCCAAGTTCCCGTCTTTGATACAGAAGATTGGAGGTTGAAATGGAAACTAATCCAGTGTGAAATGGGTCTTGAGAGCAATCTATTAGACCTGTCTAAAGGAGAACCTATGGCTGATGTCTGCAGGATCTTGGGGAAAGAAATCGAGCGTGTTGTTTACTCAATTGACTGTTGACAGCCCTCAAATTTATTGTGGACCCATTACGTTTGTTCCACGCGGAGGTATCAACAATCTCAATAAACACTCATAAATAATGCAACTGTTTGAACGGAGACGTCGCAGGCTGCAAGTCTAAAGTGAGTACGAGATCTCACAGACTGAGTTTAGAAAGGTTAAAAAGCCTGTCAACAGCATAAACAACATCCTGAAAGATGAAACAAGTGCTGGTGTTTAAAGTCAACTTTTTTTTTTTTCCCTCTTTAGTTTCTGATTTTCAGCTTTCACAGAAATATGTGCTTATTTTCTATGTCACCACTTGTCGAAACAAGGATCTGTCACCTGTTGCTGAATTATTTAAATCCTAATCCTCATCTGAAGTGACTATCCAAAAAGCTTAAGGGAACTGAAAGGTCAAAAGCAGGATTGTTGACAAAGACTTTGGCATGGGGCTTAGAATCAAAGATGTCGTGTAATTTCAAAAGTCTTAGAAAAAATGTTATGTCACATTAGATACATTTATTGCATACTGTATAAATACAATTACCTTTTTTTTATTTGAGGTATTTTTTACACATTTGGATTTGGCCCAGGATGAAGCCATCTATCGCCTTTTTGTTTTCAATCGCTCTCAGCTCCTCCGTCCATCTCTCCAAGCAATCAACTCTACGTCAACAAAAAACTTGATCTTAACAGAGGAATGTGATATTGATTACCAGATCTCTGTGTTAAATGATGAATTTATGGCAGGCTGTAGAAGCTGCCAGGTCATCAGGTTTCTGATGTTGGAGGAGTAGAAAACTCATACTCTCCTCAATAAAAATGAATAATTGATGCTAGAAGCACTTTTTGCTCCTTTCAACCCTCACTCTGCCAAACGTGACTTGTTTACCTGTGCAATGGTGGTTTTTAATTGCTTTGGTTAAATCAGATGCTTGTTTGCAAAAGTGGCATTTTTACTGTCCAATACATGTCACTGTGTTACATGTATTACCGAGTAGTAATTATTTCACAGTACTGCATTCAATATGTCTGGCAATGTGAAGACACTGACGATGTGTGTAGAGAAATAGACTTTAATTATTGGCATCTTGATTAGTTCTAATTTTTATCCTTTACTGTTTCATACAAACACCTTTTAAAGGAATAATCCATTGATTTGATCATGCACTTTCATAAAATGAGATGAAATGAAATGAGCTAGTGGCTCTGGTTGCGATGGATGGATGGCGCAGTGCCACCCAGGTGAAATGAAGCTGTTTTGTCCATTAAATAAATGCCTAATAAACACGTTGTTTCAGCGGTGACACATAATAAATGCAACTTACACGTTGAAGTGACTTACATATGTTTTTTTTTTCCTCTTCATGATGCTTTTTTTTTTTAACTGATGCGACTTATACGTCGGAAAATACGGTAAGTCCCATGTGACTGTGAAAACATACTGAATTGTGTCTTTATCTTCCACATTATGAAACATTTTTAGAATCACATTTGTATTCTCCTTGCAGAAAGATAAACGTCATACTGGAACACATTAAGCTAAATGAGGGAGTTTTCCCACTTCACAGTAGCAGATGGGAGCTTCTTTCTATCGTAGTGTCTTTATTTGTGCTAGCCTTCTCCTCTGAGACCCTCATTAACAGAGCAGTGATGACTGAGCTTGAGTGCGAGCTGTGTGATGGAGATCCACTGGGGGCCTCATGGAAGTGAAGACTTGAAAAAGCAAGGGACACAGTGAGTGTGGAGATTCTCTTCAGTGGCCCTTTTAGTCCGTATCAGGTGTCATCACTGCATGCCAGAGTTCATATAGCATCAGACAACAAGTTGTGAGGAAATCTGATCTTCTTAGAGACGACGGCTTGGCTTTCCTCACACCCAGGCAGCCATGTGGTTATCCACCAAGCCATGGTTTCTCTACTACTTTGAGGTGTGTATTACCTCCCTGATGGTGCCAAGCCAGCCCTCTCTCACCTCTTGCCCTCCAGTATGAAGTCTGTCCAGCAACTCTCAGGTTTCACAGACACCGCTAGTAAAGCCCCCCTGACGACAGCCCTGTCGGCGGTGTATGAAGCAGAGAGCTGATCATCTGACATGAGCCGCTCCCTGGATCTAATGTTTGTGGAATGCCCTCAAGGAAGAAAGGGGCATCACTGCTTTTAAGAGGAGGACACCGCTCCCTCTGATGCTCTCATCTCTGCATGTAACACTATATGGACTTATGCACTCTGGGAATGTACAGTAGTGACTTCCTTCACATAAACTTGTGCCTTATATCAGGTCAGAGCAAGCTCCAGATGCACTCACTGGCAAAAATGAATAAAAAGTTAAGCATCTAGCCCAGGGGTCTGCAACCTGTGGCCCTGGAGCCACAAGTGGCTCTTTGGTCCATCTACAGCGGCTCTTTCAAGCTTTGACCAAAACTAACGTAAAACTGAATTTCATTGTTTGTTATACTAAAATAAAAAAGGTCATTTCAACAGTCATTCTTTTCGTAAATATGTGAATAGTAGAACAATACAAAAATAAAAGCACACGCACGTTGTGTTTTATCTCTTCAAAGTAGATACTTATTTCCACAACCAAAAAAAAAGTTAATTGTTTAAAATTTTACAAATTTGTTCAAATCTATATTTTTCTCTTCTTTCTTTACAACAATCTGGTGTTTTCTTTTGTCTTAAAATGTACAAATAAATGTTAAAAAGACATTTGATATTTTTAGTTTTATAAAGTCACCCCTACTGGCCAGAAAACCCCACTCCAACAAATTTAAGGTGGTCCACGGGCCACCAGTTGATGACCACAGTTGTACCAGACTGTTGTGGCTCCAGACAAACTAATTTAATGAACAAAGGAACAAAAATAGCTCTTTTGTTCATAAAGGTTGCAGATCCCTGATTTAGCCAAAGTAGTGGAGATAAAATGAAACTGCATAAAAGTTCATGTTGCTATAATGGAATAACTGCATTATAACATCAAATAGATATATCAAAGTCATAGGGTGTTGCATCCCTTGGACACGAATACAAGCATCAGTTTAGAGCAGAACAGAGTCATGCAGATGTTGCATCCTCTCCTGTCGCAATTTGGACAGCTGTTCTAACTACAGGTAGCTCTCAGAACAGGGTAGATTTGGACTGGCGTTGAGTTGTAGTTGATATCCGAGCTCATCCCACAGGTTTGAATGAGTACACATCGAGGAGGATCTCAACGTAATGCAGGCAGTTCATTAACACATGTGTTGCATGTGGATGGGTGCTGTCTTGATGAAAAATTATATCAGAGTGCCCGTCTCAGGAGAGTTAGGACATGCAGACACAGGATGTAACTGATGTAATACTGGACTGTCAGGGTACCGCAAATCACTACCAGAGGTGAACTGAAGACAGACCCTGTAAAATTCCCAACACTATGATGCAAGGAGCTACACAGTTGTGTCTCTTCACAGCGCTGGTAAACTTGGTTCTCTCCCCTCAGTTTTACTATGTGCTCATATAATAATCATACATCTTTATTAAGATTCATTCCTAAACATGAAGTTATGTCAGTTATTATCAGTTCCAGCCTCATTGTTACATCACCTCTCCAAACACAGACATCTCTGCTCTGGTCTTAATGCTGGGACAGAGAGCCCATGTATAGTGAACCCCATGGTGTGTTGGAAAAAAAAATCCAATACCTTTGTCAGAATGGCAGATGCAGATGTTCAGTAATGCTTGGCACACGATACAACAGTCCTCCCTTGGTTTGGCCTGTCCTCCACAACCAGAACTTTTACTATGTGTTTTCATGTAACCCATTGGTTTCAACATTGGGCCACTGGGAAATCTGCACACATCACAAGCAAGACGAGTGCACAGTACACATGCCCTCCTGCAAATCCACAACACAACTTCTATCAAACTTCATCAGGTATTACTAATTTTGTCTAATGCATCTGCAAATAATTATCTGTGCATGGTGATTTTCACTCCCTGTTCTGACTGACTGTTGGATGCTCTGGCAACTGCCTGATAACACCATTGACAAAACCTGTGCCTTGGGTGTTTTTTGTTTTGTTTTGTTTTGTTTCCATTCAACTCCTCAAAAAATGCATCAGTTGCCTTGGCATAATCAAACAAAACCAGAAACTTTGATGACAGTATCCTGGGCAAAATAAAACCTATTGTTTCTAGATAGGGTAAAATATTTCTCGGGACATACTATGAAATTTAGATTTGAAGCTTTCAAAAATGTTTTACGGGAGTCATTTTGATAGTAATCCATTTGTGTTGGTGACGATAGAGATGACTTCACTGGGGTCTTTTGTGATGTGAGGAGAAAGAAATCCCTCAGGACACTTGATCTACACACTATGACGGTGGTTTTACTGAAAAGCGAGTGAAATTCCCATGATTCCTCACTGGTAATGAGCTCATACGGTTATGCTTTTGCTCCTCAGCGAAGCATGCCCCAATAGTGGGAGATGGATAAGCTGTTGAGTTTTCATTGCTTTCTTCTTTTCATCTGGAATGAGTCTTCTTCACTCTGAGAAACAACCCTTGTCCTTTACAGGACAGTATATGGAAAGATGCTTTGTATTATTAAGATGTTTGAATCAGACCTAGATGTCTCCTGTTTACTCCGTCTACTCTGAGACAGTAGAGTACATTAAATGTCTGCTGTTTTCAACAAACAAAACATTTGATTCGTAACAGGAAGTTGTGTAAATTTTATTGATGAAAATCAAAAACAGTTTAATAAAACAAATCCTTTGAAAGACGGCATCGACGAGATTTCTCAGCTCTTTCCTCCGACAGGAAGTGTGCTGGTAGAGATTTTGTAAATATTGCTTTAAAAGCAGTTTACACATGGAGGTGAGAGTTATTGGTTTATTCAATGTGAGGGTAGAAATGTGCAGACCAGAACTTTGCCGTGAGGTGATACATTATCCGACCAAAATATCTGTTTCCGCCTGTCACGACAGTGTTCTCTTTATGATTACATTTTGTCCATATGGCTTAAATTAGATTGCAACATGTGAGTAATACGTTTCAGAAAGACTGCACACTATATTTATAAAAGCTGTGTGGGATTACCAAACCTTTGATAAATGATACAAACTGTCTGATTAATAGTTTTTCCTTGGCTGGAGGAACTCAGCTTTATCAATTCACACAGTTTCTTCACATCTGAACAAAGGATCTAAGGAAGTTTGCAATGATGTGAAAGTTTTACTCATTTTCTTCATAAGATATTTAAGAGGAAACATTCGCAAAAGTCGTTTGTGAGCTCAGAAATCACCGGGTGTCTAGATAATTTGAACATCTGCTCATATTACTCAAAAATTTTAGAACTTAAAACTATAAAATCAGTGGACCATGCAGAAATTAACTTTTTTTCCCACGTTATGACAATCAAGTACTGGTACTCCCATATTTAAGTACAGTATGTGTACTCAGAAATAAAATGTACATTTTGCATGTCACTCTAATTAATGCCAACTTGTGAACTTGTGCAAGAATTTCTTATTTTAGCTAGTTAAATTAGATCCATTTGAAACATTAAAACATCTTGTGGGATTCTTAGCCACACTCACCTTCTCCACACCTGCACCCGATATGGAAGACTGCTCTGCTAAAAGCTCCTGCCAGATGTTCTTCTGACACTGGGACTTTACGATACCTAACGGTGAATAATGGACAGCCGGTAAACTAGTTCCTAAACATGTTTTAATAGCCTTTGCTATTCTTCTTCAACGATTTTTGAGTCCTCTCTTCGAGTCTTCCAAGACGTCCTAATTCATTGTGACTTGTCCCTTCAACCATCCAAACCAATCTGAATCAGCAACCTCCAAACAACACGCCACCATTATCTTCTGAGCAAAATACATTATTCGTCTAAACCTGAAGACTCACTTTGCCCATTTTTCCTTCTCAGCCCTGAACATCACACTTGTAAACAAAAATAAATTTGGTTCACCTTACGCTGTCTCTTCTTCAGTCCGATTATCTAAAATCATTTTGCATCTAGCTCTGTCCAAAGACAGCAAAGCCCTAAAGCTAACATTTCTGTTTCTTCCCTGTTTTTTCCTGACATCTTCACAACAACAAAACAGTACTGGAATAACTAGACCAAGCCAAGAAGTTGCATGATATTATCGGCATGGTACCGGTATCGGCTGATATTAAAGTTAAAGGTCAACATCGGACATCGGCCATTTCACTAAAATAACTCACCGATATAAAAGGCGCTGTTTTTGCCTGCAGTGGCAGCAAAACGTGATGATGCAGCACAACATGATGACGTTGCAGCACAGTGTGATGACCGTGCAGCGGCAGCACAACACAATGTCACGTGCACCTGCCTACCTGATCTCACTGTGTAACAGTGAGATCAGGTAGGCGGAGAGGAGAATTTAAAATGTCTGCGATGTGAAAGTTTTATTTTTTGTTGGTGAGGATGTCAGATTCTGAAGAGTTATGGACTACATTGAGCCTCACTACATCGTCCGCAGTCAGAGATCTTTTTCCAACGTAACGGTACCCGAGTTACAAACTGTCATTTCCGATGTCATTGAGAAGCTAATAGCTGATTGCACCACTTGTGTGAGTTTTACCACAGACATTTGGACGTCGTGTTAGCCCTGTTAGCATGATTAGTTTTACGCACATTGGATAGACAAAAACTTTGAACTTAAAAAGGCTGTCCTTCATGTACAAGAGTGCAGAGGATCACACTCTGCAGCTAGGAATCTGGAACCATCCTCCACACGTGAGACAGCATCGCAGGTGACTAATGCTAATAAATAACATTTAACACGTTTAATTTAAGTTAAAGTGCTATGCATTACTGAATATATCACCAACTCTTACAGCTGTTGCACAATTTTTGTAGCAAATAAGTCTAAATAAGAGGGATATGTTCTGACAAAGGAACATATATAAAATATCAGTACCGGCATCTGTTATCAGTCAAATAAGTTTTAACATATCGGATATTGGCCAAAAATCCAACACTGTGCATCCCTAATTTAGACTAATACAGTATAAACTAGGTATTTGATAGCAATCATAGTTTTATTTATAAGATAACTTAAAGTATAAACACATAAAGTAAAATAAAACATTTTTTCAAAGTTCATCAATCAACTTGGTGTTCTGAGGTTTTATACAGTAAGGAGAATAGTTGATCGAAATAAATCTTCATTCAGCAGTATAAATGAAAAAGACAGCAAATCTAGTTACTGTGTCAATATTTGGTGAGGTAACCATGGAGACAGATGCATGAACTGCTGCCATGTGTAACAGCATAGCGTGTTGTCTCCTCTGGACGTTACGTCTGCGTCTGGATTCCACCCAACTCGTGCAGAGATAAGAAGTTTGAGGAAATCAAAACAAAAACGCAGATCACATCTCTCTCTTCCCAGTCTGTCATCTTTACCAGAACCACAGATAAGATGAGTTCATCATGCCTTCAAAAGCACTAACATCTGTGAGTTGTCTGTCTGCTAGACAATCCTTTCTACATCCTTATTTGCTTTTTATAGTAGACTCTCAGTAAACAAAATGAGACCAAATCAGCTTAGAAGCATGAGAACAAAAATATAAGCGCTCAGGCACTTGAATGTTATTACATACAGATGCTTTTCGAACCACATGGAAGTTGATGAGCTTGAAATTTACTTGGCTAACTTTCCCAAAACTAATAAAACCACACCGGTATCCCAGTGAAGGAGCAGAGAAAGCCTCACGTGAAACGATATCTGGGACTGGGCGCTTCAAATGTTATCCAGAAGATCTAAACCAAATACCCCTATCCCCTCCATTCAGCAACAAAGAGAAGCTCTGCTGATAATCTGCATTCTGTGCACTGACAGTGAAAGGGAGGGGGAGCTCTAAGTGAGTCGAAAACAGCGGGGGCATCTTTAACAGCTGTTAGATGTGTTTTTTTAGAAAGAGAGTGACTTTTTGTTTGAAGTGGGAGATAAGAAAAGCACATCAGAAACAAGAAGGATGGGAGTCCGGGAACATCTTTATAAAAAATATAGCGTGCAAAGCAAAGGCAAAACATAAGTCGCATGTCCCTCATGACACATGGTGGTTGTAATCTGTTATTGAATGCATCATGGCCATAATAACAGCTCAAATACAATGAGACCTGCTGAATAGTGTGCATTGAAGCTTGACGATAGCAATGATTTGCACTATCATTGCTTTCAGGTCATTGATAATCATGTAATTAAAGATCTTGACAGACACATGATGCTGTCAAAAAACATGGCATTGTTGCATTGGGTTTCTGTAAAGGACAGCTTTTGATCTCTAATTACAAACGTCAGTGTGAAAACATATATGCATTTACTGTAACCGTGATGATCCTTTTTGAACAAATGACAAAACTGGCAAGTGAAATATATTCTTTGACTAAATATATTAAAAAAGACACCACACTTTTGAATTGCTTCCTAGAGTATGTGATCGTTTCTGCTCATAAGATGCAAAAACTATTTCAACTCCTGGTGACAATAGTGCACATGTATGTTCACTTCTTAAACTGTAGATGTAACAAGCAAGCGTCTGTACAGTGATGTCAGTTCTCAATGTGCATTCTATAGGATAACAAAAGCCACACACAAACTGAGAAAATGTGAGACACCAGTCAGTGCAAATCAACACACCACCATGCAGACCCCACACCTCTTTCTCAGACCCTAACATTCGTGTTTGCCCTCACCTTAACACTATTTCAGCTTTAACTTTACATTTGCAATAAGAAAATGATTTGGTACATGTAAAACTAAATAAAGTTCACAGTACAGTATTCCCTCGTTTATCAAGAGCTGTTCAAGTACAAGTAAATTTCAGTGTCATTACCATCTCATGGAACAAAATTATGTACACAAGTAGTAGTTTATTTCAATATTAACAATAGTAGTAGTAAGTTGTAATTTATTGCAGTATTTATAATTTATATACAGTATATATTAGGGCTTTAGAAACCCTTCCCACACTCTTGAAATGTTCTAAACTCTTAAACCTACATCATTTTAACAACATAGAAAATTTCACTTACTATCTCTGCAGAACAGCAACAGCTTTTGTTCTGGTCTGACTCGGTTCTATTCCAACTTGGTTCATTTCTGCAGACTACCCTGCAGCGATGAAGCCCACAAATCAGTCCTCTAACTCTTAAACCCACTAATTTTAATAACATGTATGTATGCATATGTATGTAGCTATTAAATTTTACTTACCAGGCTCTGCAGAACAACAGCGGCTCGTTTCCATCTGACCCGATAGATAAAAAAGCCTCATTGCAGCATGATGAAGCCCCATCCAGCTTGATATGCACGTGCTGACGCTCCAGGAGCAAGGCTGCCCAGGATTTAGTCCACCACCTCTGGCCTGGTCTGGACCAGCACTTTGCAACCAGAACCATGCTGAACACAGCCATCATGTCGCCTGCAGCTCCCAGGATCCAGGTCACACTGAGTCCAGATCACCTGCAGTCCAGCTACTCAGCAGTGAAGATACAACATGAAGGATGAGTTCAGCTTCAGAATAATTTGCAACTTACCTGCCAGCTCTCTGAGCTCATCTTTACAAAATTTCAGACTTTGGTTGCAAAGCGTTCCCTCCATTTGCAGAAAGCAGCAGTTGGAAGCAGTGCTGACTTCTGGGAAGTGAACTGATGGCTTCTGGGAAACGTAGTTCTTCAGACTGGCAAAAGTAGTGAGGGACTACTGTAATTTGTTAGGGAACCCCTTTTCATAGAGTTAGTTTCTGAGATCAGTATGTGTCCCAAAGCAGAATGGTTTTAAATATGTTTTTATGTTTATTCATTCAACCTTTGTTTATACTGTTTGATCTCAATGAGCCTCAGGGACTCATTTACAAGACAGACCTGAATTAAGACCTGTTTAACTGACAAGATTTAAATTACAAGAACAACAACAACAATAATGATATAATAATAATCAAACATGATTCTTGTTTCAGAGTGGCATGGTGGAACAGTGGTTAGACCAGCCGCCTCTCAGCAAAATGGTTGCAGAATTGCCTCCTGACCTGGGGCCTTTCTGGGTGGTGTTTGCATGTTCTTCCTGTGCATGGTTGGGTTTTCACCAGGTACTCCAGTTTTCTCCCACAGACCAAAAGCATACATGATGGGGGGGTCTGTTTCTTCTCCTTCTGCCCTTCACTTGTTCACTTTTTTCAGGGATCATTAGTACTTTCAGTGCCTTAATATGTTTGAAAGATCTGTAGATCAGTGTTAGATTCAACAAAGAGACAAAAACAACTTTTTGAACCAAAAGTTTCTCGTCAAGTGAAAGTTTCTCAAGTGACGTTGCAAGTCTCCACAAAGTTTTCACAAGCTTCCCATCAAAGCTGAGCAACAGTTGCCAGAAACAGGATAGATCTCGAAGCCAAGATTAAAATAGTCTCCTCTGATGAGAGAGAGAGAGAGAGAGAGAGAGAGAGAGAGAGAGAGAGAGAGAGAGAGAGAGAGAGAGAGAGAGAGAGAGA
>JARVLU010001354.1:18232468-18243288 GCA_031762415.1 Simpsonichthys santanae
CCTGTGGTTCTGTAGTTCATACCTCCAGAGCAGGAGGCCGGGCTGCCACAGAGTTAGTCCGAAAAGAGGAGGCTGCCATCGGACATATGAGCTAGCGGCCGAAAGTGGTACTACACCATTTTTGCCTAAATGAAAAACGCTCATATCTCAGCCAAAATTTGGTCTAAAAACATGGGGAAAAAGCCATAAATATGTCACTTCGCCCAATAAGTCGCAGGGCATGCAAATTAGGGGGAAAAAAAACTGTGACTTATACACCGGAAAATACAGTAATTACATGCTGATTTCAAATAAATCAACGCAGATAATTAAAAACCTTTTGTATCTTGACAAACTTTGTTAGGCCTTTTTTGTATTTGTCTGCAACATTACCTCAGTAAGGTATTATCTATGGGTGAGCCGTCACTGAATTCTCTGTTTTGACAGTCACATTGGACCAGCTGCACACTCCAAACAAAAGCAGATTTGCTTGGTCTCTGGAGGGCCAGTGAACTGTTGTTGAATAAGACTATAAACACATTCCTCACTTCTCTCTGCATTGTGCCTGTTTGTTTAATGGCAGCTTTGGCAGCTGAAGGAGCACGCATGCTCAAGGGGGAATGGCCCCCTTTTTTTTGCAAGCTCAAAGTAAATACAAGACTAGAAATTAAACAAAATTTAAAAACTGCTGCAACATTGGAAAACACACTGACTTGTGGATATTGTTTTATGACGTTTCACTTGTATAAAGCTTGTTTGAGGAAACCTTGTGTTTGGTCCAACCTTTGCTTGTTGACTGTCTTGTCTGAAACGAAGCTAAAGGAAAAACGCAGTTGAACCCGTGTATGTTTAAACATATTTTTAAACTATTTTATTTAATCTCAGGTACAAACAGTTTCTTCAAACATTTTACTGCTTCACTTGTCGTCTAGCTGCTGAATTCAGACTTAAAATCTGTTGTTCCACATGCCTCATGATGTTTATTTTCTCCAGTGGTCACAGGTTTACAAAATTATCTTTAAATGACAAAAAAAAAAAAAAAAAAAAAAAAAAGTATTTGTTATTTTAAGATGCCTTTTAATGTTGCTTGTATGTCACCATTGTTCAATCTTGAATTTAACACTTTGATTTTTCATTTCTAATCTGCTGTGAGATATTAAAGCACCCGAATACTTCTAAACTACTAAAGCTCAACTGCTTTGTCTGAAATAAACTACAGTATTTCTTTTATTATAGCTTTTAGCTTTGATCAATTGGGAGACACAAATCTGTTTAACCCATTGCCATCTATTGTCTATTTGTTGAGAATAAAGCTTCAAGTAATTACTGGCTTTTCATTCAAACAATCAAATTTAGTGGAACTAGATGACAAACCTGAATTTAAATGCATAAATAAAGTGAAGTTACGCCACAGATTGGAAATACATAGAGCTGGGGTACAGAGCAGAAATAGTGTTGACAATAAGAAACTGAACACAGCTGTGTCCAAAAATGTGATAGAAGATTAATAATAAATAAAATTAATGATAAATAATAAGAATAAGAATTAATAATAAAGATTATTTTCCAGATGTTTTGTGTTTTGTTTATACTTGTGTTTTGATTTGATTAGTCCCAGCATATTCCTCTGTACCACCTGTCACTTCTACTTCAGTCACTTGTTCAATCATCCATGCCACGCCCATCTACACCTGCCCCCAGTTACACCTGTCACAGCTGCAGCCACTCTTCTCATCAGTTCCAGTCCTTTTAGTCTCAGCCCATGTCACACACCACCAGTTGGGCAGTTTGTTTTCACGCCACCTCCTTGTGGCTCGCTGTGCCTTAACTCCAGTTCTGTACGTTTTTGATGCCACGGCAGTTTTTGGTTTTGTTTCAAACAAAGTTTTGTTTCTTTTTATTGAAGCATGTCATTTCAGTCTGCACCTTCGGATCCAACCACCTCCGTTCACAGTGACAAGGAGAACTTGGAGCCAACAAGAATTGCATGAAAGCAACACAATATGTTTCATTGTCTCAAAGTTGTCTTGTTCTTTTTGTCGTGATTGTTAAAGTTGTGTAATCTTGCAAAAAATACATAACCAGAAAAACACCGTAAACAATAATTTTTTGAAAGACTTATTTCTAGTATAGCTGATTAAAAATAAGAAGCCGCTCAGACGTCACCTTTACTTCAACTTGTTAAAAGATTGGACAAAAGTCAGACTGGATTTCAGTGTAATTTAATAGGTAAATACTTGAACCACCACAGCCACTGGCTTTATTGGTTAAATCTAATTGCCTTAATTTTATTTTCAAGAGAAACTGTTTGGGTTCCACGCAGCACGTTTTGCTACTTAGCAGAAAACTGCAGGTTTAAAGCGGGACCTGATGTGATGGTCATCTGATTTCAGGAGCAGAACTCGAGGTTTTTGCAGCAGATTTATCTGATTATGTTTTCCCCTGAGGTTAAGTTATTCTTTATGTTGGCTTCCTGCTCCCCAGTCATCTCTGACTGTAAGTGGGGGCTTGTTAAAGTTAGGCAGCTCATATAATCACACTCTAACAAGGTCAAAACAATCACATGTTGTTATAGCAGAGGTCAAAGGTCAAGAAAGAAATGTAATCCATTTAAAGAAAATACTCCAGGGCTCTTTGAAAGTTTTGTTGGTCCAACTTTCAGTCAAAACAAAAACGGATCATGACCATCCAAACACACACACATTAAAAAAAAAAAAAATCACATTTGAGTTAATAAATTAACCCTTACAAAAATAAATGTCTTTTAAAAGATCATGCTTTTGTGACATAGATCTAATCTGTGTCGAAAACATTCAGTTTTTATATTTTATTTTAAATATCTTTCATTTTGTAAACGAATGTTCGCTCAGTTTTGAGACTAAGAACATCAACTGTATATTTATTTACTTCTTCATTCCTCCTTTTAAGATGAATATTGAGCTTGTCCAGAAATATATTTGTTTTATTAATGTTTAACAAATTCATAAATTGTTCCTTATGGCGTATACTTTGTTGTGATGGCACAAAAAAGATCACAATAAATGACAAACACGATTGTGGTTTTGTTTATTTGCTTGTTGTCAATAAAATGCTAAACAAAATCAAACTAGTATAATGAAATGTGACGTGAACTAAAAATTATTTTGCATAATAGGAGTGCATGTTTCAGATTGTGTGATTTAATAGTTGCATATTGCTCTGCACACCAAGATGCTTAACAGCTCCCAATTTCTGGGAAACTGTGAAGACTGCGAAGAGTTGTAGCCACAAAGACTCAAAACATGATCAGGGACAGATGTTCGGCTCACAGTTTGCACTCCAAATCATCATGAGGAAGTTGAATTATGCTGAAGTCATCTGTGCAGGGCAGTCAAGTACTTTATATAAATATACATAATAAAATTAATTTATATTAAATTAAAAAAACATACCTTCAAGATAAACAATAAAGTCTGAAATGTGATTGGAATGTTAAAGTTTAATTACCCTCAAAACTAGTGTAACCACTCGAAACTGTCAAAACATTTCTGAAACCGCAGAGTGAAGATTTCTGGCATTTCCAGGTAAACATGAACTCAGCCGTCTTTGACCTCTGACCTCCTGCTGCCGGATGAGACTGATGACACTGCGACAGCTGTGGCTGCTATTCTATCAGCCTGCAGACTGTGTGAATGGAGCAGTATGTTTGAAGCGTGAGGGGCGCGCACGGACAGTATGTGAAGGACTCTGAAATCAGAGACCTGCAGAGGACAAGACGAAGTCAGTAGAGCTGTAAACACTTCCAAAGATTACCCCTCTCTCCAGACTGCTGCCAGTGCAGAGAACTGCTTCCTTGATGCATTTAATTGAAAATGCAAAATAAGTTGCTGTTATTGCGTCTTGGTTTTTATTCTCTGTGTTGCAGAAAAAAGGGGGTGAGTTCCATCTAAGAGGGGCTTCATCAGTACTGAGGCTTAAGGGTATTTGTTTGAATTTTATGAATGTGTGGATTTATGATTGTGGGTTCTTGGGTCTGTGTCACTGAGGTTGATTAATTCTAACACAGCTTGACAGTTCTCCTGCAGCGCTGATGTATTTTAACACACATGTGCAGCCGACTGGAGAACATTTCAACTGGCCACCTTTCCCCCGTGTGAGTATCCTGTTGGTTTGATGGCTGTGAAGCTGCTTTGTCTCTCCCACCGTGTCAAAGTATGACTAGAGCTGAGTATGTGGCTGCAGGAGTCGTGTCAAGATCCTTAAAAAAAAGAACGTGTAAATCTAAAGCAGGCTCATTGTGGTTAATGGTGTTCATGATATTTATTTTATTTGGAAGTAGATAATTATAGGTAAGGAAACAGTTGCTTATAAAAAGCAGATATGATGGTTTTAATTTTTTCATTTGTTTTTATTTGAATTGTTTAACACAAATCAAAACATCTGTTTTTGCAGCTGCACTCACAAAAGTGTATTTTATTTAATATAAGCTGTGCTGTAAATTTTAATTTATGTCATGATCAGCAGCCCCTGCTGGTCCCCCATCTGCTCACTTCACTGCCCCTACATGACATGTTCATGTTCCCTGTCTCACTCTCAGTCCCTCCTGCCATTGTTTCTGCCACTCATGCCATAGTTTCTCTTCCCCTGCTTTGAGTTGCCCATCACCCATCCCCAGCTCAATCCTGATCCTTCCAAGCCACGTGATGCCTCCTTTGTTTCTCACAGCAATCTGCCCTGATTCCACTCACCTGTTGAGCTCACTATTTTAGTTCCTGTCTCTCACTCACTTTTTGCTGAATTATTAGTGGTCCCTGATAGAAAAGCCTTTCATAGTTTCTTGTGCCTTGTCTAGAACCCTCGCCTGTTTTTTGACTCCTCACCTCGCCAGACCCTTTTGGATTTAATCTGCACATCTGACCACGGTTTCTGACTCTGCACCTTCCCCTTTGATTACGCTTTTGGATCACAACTTGGCTCTGGTTTCTGCTCTCTGCTTCCCCATGCTTGACCCCCATTACTGTACAACCATCGGACCACGTACCTGGATTTCCCCTGCCTGGATCATGCTTTCAGTCTGCCCTGCTGTAGCAGCTCACTCTGCCTGAGTGACGTCACCAGCTGCAGATCGACAACAGCTCCTGCCACGTATCTGAGAAGGTTAGCGACTCTTACTATATCCACAGAATCTTCTCGTCTTCGCCAAAGTCACTAACCTCTCTGTCTTTTAAGTTTAGACTCCTGCCTGGACCATGACTCCAGCAACCAGCAGCCGAATAAATAAAAATTGTTCTTGTTTTTGCACTCCTGTGTCTGGCTCAAATTGAATCCAACACCCATTCTTGACAATTTTATTTTATTTTTTGGAATCAAAACACATCTGGAGAGGCAGATAAGGGAGGCAGCATAAAGAGTATGATGTATTTTAATGAAACATTCAGAAGTAACTTTTGGAGTTAGTATCATTCAAGATGGCTGCCACAGCTAATCAAACCAAGGGGAAAAAACTGGTTATAATTTAGACAACTTTAGAAATGAGTTCAAGTTTGTGTTTGCTGCTTTGAGTCATCTTCAACACACACACTTTGAGTGCTGACACATCATTGTAGGTTTTTTTTTTTTTTTTAAATCAATTTTTATGGAGCCTCTGTCTGATTCTCCAAACTCCCCTCTCCATCTCTCTCCAGCAACAAAAACTCTTTAGGACCACAATGTTTAAGTTTACAACTGTTTTCATATAAAACAGAAAAACCACATATGATACATGTCCATAATCTAAGTATAAACAAAGAAAAATACAAACTAACACATTAAGACAACTGAGAGAGGTAGAGAGAGATTCATGGTATGGATCCAACCTGTCCACATGCCAAAATATGAGAGGCCTTTTAGGCCGTAATTTATTACAAATCCACTCCTGCTTTATCAACCAATCAAAAATGTCTCCTTTATCAAATATTTTTCCAAAATATTTATTAAAACACACAAATACTAATTTGCATTTAAATCAATAAAGTTTTTTTTTTTTTTTTTTTTTTGGTCATATTAAAACTTTACTAAACAAAGCATTTAACTTCTACAATCAATTACAGTTTAAACTATGGCATGTAAGGTGGAGGGCAGTATGAATACTTTCCAGGAATCCAACAATGTTCAGTCAGGTAATCTGGACAGATGACCCATCTGAACACGTCCAGAGGACCAGATTAACTTTTTTTAGATTTTTCTACCTGGATTATTGAGCATGAATCAGGATGTCATCTGTTGTTGAGATGTTTCATCCTTCATCCAAAGGACTTCTTCAGTCTGAGAAGCCACCAAACCAAACTGAATGCCACAAATGGCTCACTCCCAGAGAGGAAAGAAAACTGTTTGCTGCTGATAAGATGGTCTTCGGGGCCCACCCTCTGCCTCATCAACTCCCCCAACGCAGACCATGCCAAAGTGCTTCAAAACACCAAAGGTCATACTCTATAATCCAGGTATAAATCCAACAATGTTCAGTCCCGGAGGCCCTCTTATCACCAGCAAACTGTATTTTTTTCTACTCTGGGAGTGAGCTGTTTGTAAGATAAAGTTTGGTTTGGTGGCTCCTCAGATGGAAGAAGTCCTTCAGGTGAAGGATGAAATGTCTCAGCTACAAAATAAACCATCCAGATGATCTGATTGAACATTGTTGGATTTATCCCTGGATTAATGAGCAATGAGCATTGGTGACGTTCCAGGAATGCAATTTTTGCTCTCCAAATGATCTTGTATAACTGGTTTAGAAGTAAGAATAAAATAAAATAAAATAAAATAAAATAAAATAAAGGCCTGAACAGCAACTAACTGGATGTGTTCTGATAGGTGATGTTAGAATAAACACGCTGATCCAAACAATTTGAGCTATGTGTCTTATTTTTATCTAAAATAATAATAATAATAATAATAATTCTAGAGTACCCTGATGCATGATCAATAATCCAGGTAGAAAAATCTAAAAAAGCTAAGTCTGGTCCTCTGGACATTCAAAATTCTAGAGTCTTCCTGATGTACAATAATAATTTCTGCTGTGACCCTAATGTTTTTAACTGACTGGTAAAATTAAATAAATCTGATTTCCTTAGGTCTAATGCTGTATAACTGTCTGTAAATTCTAAACTTAACATTATTTTTAGGTGAAATAACTGACCACAACTGACTGTAAAAATCACTATACTGTATATTGTTTTACACATATTGTAATGGAAAATACTTGGTTTTTTACTTGCACAATGAAAAGGACATTTTAACATATTAGGACTGCTGCGGTGAAAGTTAACCAACTTACCATTTTAAACTGCTGTTGAGGATTTATTTCTAACAATATCCCTCTGAAAACAATACTTCCTCAGGATCACCCGTCACATTGTTTCACTTTACTCTCTCGGCTCTGGACGCCACAGAGCATTGTCTTAATGGGATTACCTGTTTTGTCTTTAAGAAGAAAATGGCCTCTGCACCCAAACTCCACCTGAAAGTCTGAGTCTTTTAATCAGCTTGCAGAGGGACGTCAAAACTTGTTCTCCTGCAGTAGAGCTTTTGATTGTTGCTGATATTAAAGCATGACCCAAGAGAGACATTTAAAAACACATATTTTAACAAAAATGTTTTAAACGATGAACAACCTTATGCATTTCTCAAGACTCTTTTAATAAAGTCAGAATCATTTGAGATGTGAGTTTTGAAGGGTTTTAATTAATTTATGTAACATGCTCCAAACACCTGCATGAGGGAATTCATTGTACAAATATCTATCATATATTTGTAAAATTTTAGAAATCAGAGCTCACCACATTGCTACCAAACAAAACAAAAATATGAAAATAAAAACATTAAAGCCATTATCGGTTTTTTTTTGTTTGTTTGTTTTTTTTTTTTTTTTTTTTTTGTATTTTTGCACACATTTAATTTATACTTCTAAATAAGCATTTTCTCAGTAGCTGATAGAGTTTCCCACTTTCTAAATGGACCAACGATCAAGATTTGCCCACATCTGACTGTACTGATGTAACTTAAGTAAATATATTTTAATATGAATTGTAAAGTAATCCTGGATCTCTCCGGTATGCCAGCTGTGCCTCACTGCTACTGTGCCCCTACCAGGCTGTGGGACTGAAGGACCCTGAGGGATTATGAAATGCAAGATAATATGCCAACGTGTTGACTGACATAATTAACTGCCTACATCTGTAGCGTTGCACATGTCACACGTGAAACAGTAATTGCACACACTTTTTCTCTATAGAAGCTGGTGCATATCATGCAACTAACATATTCACACATACAAAGTAAAATATACACGTTTCTGTGTATTCTCCTGCCACTTATTTAAAAACAAAGTACGTTTTGCACATTAATAATAATAATAATCATAAATAACTAAGTAGCCAACCAGATGTTGGTCCGGTCTGTCCTTTCCCTCACTGTTTCTTGTTCCCCACAGAGGTCTCATGACCTTCATCTGAAGACTTTTGTTTCAAAGTCTCACACATAAATTGCAAGAAAATCTAAACATGTCTCAAGAGCGTGCCGTTTAGGAAGTGGAAATCTCAACATGGTCATCAGTGGTGAACTGTACGTTTCTACATTCATCTCTCACGCTGCCTAGAGGCTGCTCGGCACTCCACGGAGCAGATGGACTTCCTTCAAGGTGCAAAGGGCAGAGAGTTTATTGAGCCAAAATCCTACGGGTATGCGCCTGACTGCAAAGGGGGAAGATCGTTCTTCACTTCCATGCACACATATGCTCACACCATTGAAACAGAGGAGATATGTTTTTTTAGTTGTGTGGTCACTGCACCTGGGGTCCGTCATCCTGGTCTGGAAGAGGGCCTCTACTTCACAGATGGCAGAGCTGATGCGGGATGTGGAGTTTTTAATTACATGAGCTGCTTTCAAGGTTCCAGAAAAATGTGTGGGATGTGAAAAACAGCTTTTGGCTGAAAAATGTGACCGCACAAAAAATAAAGCCCAATGGGCTGTGGTCATTTAAACATTTGTGACTTTTTAATCACAAAATGATCTAAATGAGAGCCATTTCAAAACTCTCAATAGTGAAGTGTCTCAGCTCTGACTTATTTCCTGAAGTTAAAAGTTGTTTATTTTATTCATCCATTTGCCTTATCTGCTCCCTCGTGTTTCACTCAGCACATACAGGTCACAAACTCCCACCTTCTGAGAGCATGTGGTACAAAACTGACAATATGGGATTTAAATCAGCACATACCAAGCAACTTAAACACTGTAAAAAATATTTACAAAATTATAGTTGTGTAAAAACTGATTCAGCATTAAGAACATTTCCCTGTTTATTTTTATTTCTGTGCATTTTGCAATTCAACTTCTTCTGCATGCTTTGTGCTATTTTAGTTTTCAATATTGTATACAGTATTAAAACATTAATTTATGTTTTACTTTTACACTTTTCAAAATACTGTATATAACTATTTACAAATATTTTCACTGTAGAAATACTATGAGATATATCTTATTCCATCAACATTGTTCTGTTTAAAGTCTACTGCAGAATAATTCCTCTATTTTTGTTTTGTGATGCTATTTTTTAGCTACCATTCTGCTACTTGTAGCTTCAGTTACATTGTTGCTACTTTTAGATAACTTTTCAATATTTTAGCCAGCTAGCCTTTTCTATACTGTATTTGGATTTTAGCCAGACCTTTGCTTTATTTTGCCTTTGGTTTAGATACTTTTATCTTCAATGATAGTGTTTTGCTACTTTTGGCTATTTTTGTCCTTCTTTCGGCTGCTCCCTTCGTCAGGGGGTCACCACAGTGAACTAAGTCACATGAAGACGTGTTTTTACTGCGGATGTTCTCCCTGACACAACCACAGACCACTGAGCTACAACCGCCCTCTGTGTGGAGCAGAGAGATACTATCTAGGGTGCTCAGGGGAGCAGATGGGGGGTGTTAAGGGCCTTGCTCAAGGGCCCAGAATGGGGCAAATGAGGGTGGAGGCAGGTGTGGGTGCTTCACCAATCCCACCCACATTTTTGTGTTGTCGGAACCGGGAGTTGAACCAGCAATCTTCCAATCACAGTTCCACCTTCTCTAACCTCTGCTCCACCACTCCCACTTTGGGCACTTTTGACTATAAGGTTCCTTTTTTAAGTTTTAGCTTTGTGTTGGAATTCAACATCTGATTTTCACCAAAGACATTCAGCTGCTTGTATTCACACTGCACTTATGCACAAAATGTAATTCATGCAATTACTTCTTATTTGATTTTTTAATGGTTGATTACAACTCCCCCCCCCCCCCCCCCCCTCTGGTGGCCAATAAAAAGCTTCAAGTACAGTATTTGCATGTTGTCAATAAAGTATGTCCTCAAGGTTACAGGAGTCGGTGAAAATCCTATTTTAGCAGCCAAACGAGCCATCTGCCTTATCCCCACTGTTAATTGGCTGCAATGTTTTCTACTTTTCTGTCTGTCTGGATAAACATTTTTTATGATCATTATTAATTATTTATTGAGATCTGTGTCTACAAGCAAATCAAAAACATGACTTTTCCATTTATAACAAAACAAAAACCTGGACTGTTGCCTTCCACAAACATTTGTGAGATTTATTGTCTTTCTTTTTATATTATTTAAAGGTTTAGACGTCTCATGTCAGTCTGGTGAAATGCACCCACAAAACAAGCAAACAGACGGTTTCCAATACTGTACCTGCCTTCCTTCCTAATTATGGTATACTTGTCCCTATAAACACTATCCAACACACACACACACACACACACACACACGCACAAACACACACACACACACACACACACACACACACACACACACACACACACACACACACACACACACACACA
>JARVLU010001354.1:18279611-18294351 GCA_031762415.1 Simpsonichthys santanae
TCTGTGGATAAGAAGATGTCATTAAAAACCTTCAGTAGGACAGTTTCAGTGCTGTGGAGAGGTTTGAAGCCAGATTGGAATAACTGAAGGATAGCGTGATCCTCCAGGAAGCACTTCAACTGGGACTCGACTATTTTCTCCAGAAGTTTAGAAATAAATGGGAGTCTGGAGACAGGCCTGAAGTTGGATACAACTGAGGGGGTCAAGGTTCTCAATCTTGAATCTTGAATCTTGGAATGACAGATTTTAGCACTTTTTTCACAAAACAAATGATATTGGTGATTTTTTTTAAATACAGTATATATTTGCAGGTTGCGGTTTGAATCACATACATTTTGCTTCTTTTTTGTGAAAATATAATCTAACGTCCTTCATTTTAAACATTCTCATTCGTTTTCATGGAGAGAAAAAAAATCCCTTATTTCATGTCTTGATTAAAATACAATAGGATTGGAGCACTAAAGTCCTTCCTATGAATCCTTTTGTTTTACTTTGTTTGGGTTGTGTAGTGATGCACTTGTTGGGTATTTTTTTATAGTTTCAATCACATAAATCAAACTCTATCAAATGAACAAAAAGGTTTCAGGCCAACAGTCCACATCAGCAATCTGCGCTCAGACCAGCACTCAATTTCTTCATCAAAAACGTAGCTTTATGTTATCTACAGTTTTGTTATAAACTGTTAGTAAAAATTATTATCTTAATATTGCTATGGGTCATGCATGGGATGTGCCCAGGTTAATAAAAACTGAGTCACCAATATAAACCATAAGAAATTGACCAACTGAGCCAATAATACACTTTATATCACAAACAAGGCTAAATCATATGTGGACAGATTCTTCTTGGAGGAAACGTTTCATCTAGCGTTTTATATTAGCTCCATATGTTTTTAAAGTTTGCTTTTGTTTTGCGAAATACAGCACAATGCCACCAGATTTTCTTATTTTTCAAAACAAAATTTTGCTTTTGAGTTACTTTTAAACCCTAATTGTTGTTGTGTCAGATATTTGTTTTATTAATGGTGCAAACAAACAAAGAAACTCAGAATTTCCATCTTCCAGACAGGAAAAGGTTAATACCGAGTATATTGCACTATAGCTAAATCACTATGGGACTATTTGTGCCTTATTTTATTTAGAAGTTATGTGAAATACTAAACATCTGACGGTGTTATTATTGTGATCATAAAGCTGGAAAGCTTGGAATTCCCATTTCATAAAAACAGTGAATGCAGCATAGTTAAAGCTGAAGGTAAATGGGGAATTTATTCTAATTTGGAAAAATCTCTTCCCTAAACATTTTTTCCTATAATAACATATTTAATTAGAATGAGGGAAACATCTTGTTATTTTAGCTGGTAGCAACTTTAAAACTCCAATTACTATAAAATAGTCATATTTTTTCACAATATCTCTTCAAAGGACAAAAACCCAGTAAATAATCTTTTGGTGAAAGACAATGTAGAAGAAGGTTTACATAGTAAGCCACCGCTTTGAACCGAAACAGGCCATTTTTGCCTTGAGCAGCTACTGAGTATGTTAGTGCAGGCTGAGTTATTATCTGTGATAAAGACTGAGTGAGCAAACAGAGGATGACCAAAGGAATGTCCTTTTAAAGCAACTCATGGTCCCAGACTTCAAAAGAACTGAAAACAAAATGCAGACGCGTAACCCCCAAAAAAAAAAAAAAAAAAAAAAAAAAAAAAAAAAAAAAAAAAAAAAAAAAAAACTCCAGACAGCAATAAATCTCTGAGAAAAGTCAAATTTATCATCTTCTCAACTTCCAACTTTCTATTTGTTTAGCAGTAGAACAATTCAACACTTGTGAGGTTATATATGTTTTCATGCAAGCTTTGGAATCCTAAGAAGTGCGTAGACGTGCACGTGAGTTATGCTCTGAAGACCAAATGAGACTGGCCTGCATCAGCTGCTGAGAACTCCTATATTTACTTAGAAACAAGGTCTATAATCACTCGCTATTTTAGTGCGCAGGGCCCTGCGAGGTTGTGACCCTTCAAACAGAAGCCAGTCACTCTCGAGGTTAACTGCCTGCAAACTGTGGGAGAATGGCACCATATTAACAAGTAATAGCTTGTCAGGGTAATCCTCAGGCACATTTGAAAGTGTTTAACGCTGTTATCCTTCAGCCTCTGTAGAACACCTGGGCACGAGGTTAGTGCTGAGAAGAAAAGCCCAGAGAGAGAAGACAAAACCAGGCAGTCCTGTAATTGGAGTAATTTTCATGGACAGTTGTAGGGTTCCTCCAGCCTTTGTAGTCTCCTCTCTCTCACACAGTCCTTTTGGGCCTGTAACGAGTTTAGTTGTCATGCATGAACAGGAACATCAGTATCTTCTCTGGCTGGCTTTGAGGTTTAAATAGTTCTTTAAATAACGAAGAGCTGCGAGTATAGGGCTGAACTTTCTCCACAACAATAGGCAGCTTTCACAGATAATGTTCCATAGGCAGATTTGTAGGAGATTAGCTTCCACATGTTAGGTCAGTTTGACATTCCTCAGTGTAGGTGGTCCCGTACTGTTGGCATCTTTTGGACAGCTCTGGTGAAAGAAAGTGTTAATCAACCTTGTCATGACAAAAAGCGTTATCTATAGACAAGCGTTATCTATAACAGAGATGCCAAAGCCAGTACCTTTACCAGTTTAAATCACTTTGCCATTAGAGTCGCAGATGAGAGTTTAAGAAGTAGCTAAAGGCCTAAATGATGAATAGGGTTTTGGTTTTGGCCCGCCACCTTTCAGTTTTAAACTAAGATGATTGTATGATGAGAAGGGCCAGGGTTTGGTCAAACCGTGAACACGATGTTGTGCAGGACCTCAAGCAAAATGGGTTCAATCTGAGAGTGTGCATTGGGGATGACTCTCACCTACTACCACACTAAATCCTAGCTCAGTGTCTTAGAAACTGACAGAATTAGAGCCATTTTTGTGTTAGACGATGTCTGTGATGGCAGCCATCTTGAATTGGGGTGACTTCACTTTTAGATTACATTAGACACAGGGGGATCCGCACTCTTGCAATATTCTAAACAATGTTTCTAAACTCTAAATGCTCTAAAAGAGCACAGAATGTCATGATTTTCGCTCCCTGTCTCAGCTGCATTCAGTCATCTGCAAGCGCTCTTGGCCACGCCCACTTCTCTGCTCTGCACAGAAAACAGCTGATAAGCTGCAGCAGGAAGTTTATCCTGCTGTGTGGGCTGCACAAAGATGCAGCAGGTGCTAAATAATTTAAAATAATTCATTTTAAATAAAAAAATTCCATGCCAATCATGCAGCTCATCCATCAATCAGCCCATTGTGTGTCATGTCCAGTCTTATTTTGAAAAACCACAAGAAGAGCGCAGTTGCGATAAACGAACCGCGAAGTAGCGAGGGACTACTGTATATATGTATACTGTACTTGTGTATATATATGTATATGTGTGTGTGTGTGATGAAAAAGAGATGAATATGAAACAGATGACTTGTGAGATATTTTACTAATATAACACAAGCACACAGACACACAGAGCAGAAAACTGTTTGTCCTTCCTCATTCTGCAGTGTGTTCATTCAGTATTTGCTGTCTATACATGTTGATAATACTCAATACTGTACAGTCCTAGCATGACTGTGAGCGCTCAAAATACAGAAACCACCTGCTATTCAGATGCATGTAAACCCGGTGTGATTAATGAGCTGCATCATCACTCTAATTATGATCTTATTATGCACAGAGTCAGAGGAGGAAAACACACTAAACTCATGCAGACATGGAAAAATCATCTATTTTAAGTTTGTTTGAGTATTTGACTGTCATGGTGGGGATAAATGAGCCATTTTTCTCTGAGGTTGCTGCGATGTGAACTCAGGACTCGGATTGATTCAAATGACAAAGCCAGAACACAGTTGTTGAGATGATGAATTATCTTAATGGTTAATACTTGAATTGTTTTTTCACTCTAAAAATGTTTAATTTCAGTTCAGTTTATTGTGCTACTTTAAAACATTGTTGTCAAAAGATGTTCTGTAATCTCACGTATTTGATGTTTTAGTTCCTGGATCACTTGTACAAGATACCAAATCCTGCAATAATCACATTTTTGCTGCTGTTTTGACAGTCATTGAAACAAAATGCAGGTAGAAACATTTATAAATGGTTTTAAAACTATGTTTTGAATCCATTATTTCTTGGAGACGCTTGTTTAATATAATTGACATCTATTAGCATCTTCTGGATCCTGCTACATCCCTCTACCACAGCCAAGTCAAATAGACACAGATATAAAGTCAGGAGTATTTTCATTGATCTGCATTAATGTTATTCTAACGATGGAAGGTGTTAAACTTTAATTCTTTTGGTTGTTTTACTTCATATTTGATGCAGTTGTTTTGGTTACATAAATTGTACCTGCTAAATGGTCTGCTTTGTCACCTCAAATAATGTGTGATGGCTGCCAGCAGTTATTACAATACTTAGGTACTTTTCCCCCAGAGATGCTGCTGGTGAAGAAGAGGAGGTGTATCCCAGCAACCTCTGCTCCGTAGGAAACCTTGTGTCAAACTCGGATTATTCAGGAGAGCAAAACAGAAGGTGACAGCTCCACTGCTAAATATAGTGCCCCTCCTGTCTGTTTCATTATACAGACCCTCTCTGCCTCGTCATCCTCCTCCTCAGCCTTTACTCTATGCTTACCCTCTTTAGCTGCCGCTTGATAAGAGGTTGGTAGCGTGAGCTGAAGAAGGAGAGCACCCAGTATGCCGCCCACAGTTTTAGTGCATGCAAACAGAAAGAGCAGGAAACAGAGGTTGTCAAAGTCGCCACTTTCTATTAGAGAGGAAACCAGAAAAAGCAGAGTATCTGTAAAAAATTAAAACCCGAGGGCTAAGAAAGACTTTCCTTACCAGCTCAAATGAAAGAAAGAAGGAGCTGTGGGTTTTGTGTTGGTGTCTGTAATGAGAGTATGTACAAGTTGACTAGCACATTTTTTTAATCACAGTTTTAAAAACATCTACCTTTTTAGTGGCATTACTCGTGCGTATTGTTGCTCCTGATGAAAGACACTTTGAAAAACATTTTACCTGATTTCTTTTTTCTTTTTTTTTTCTTTTTTTTCTGTAAGCTGACCTGCAGAACCTAAATGCTCATTAATGACAAAAATTCAGGGAATAAACATGCACAAAAGTCAAACAAAACCCCCACTCCCCATGATGTTTCCTGTTCCTATGTTTATTGTTGAGCTGATAATTTTTATGATGGTTAAAGGATGGAAATTATTTAAGACTCTGTTGCGCTAAAAGCAAAAGTTTTTGGAGATTGACTTGTCTTTTATTCAAAAAAATTATGTCAGCTGTTGGCATTGTTAGTCACGTTACAAGTAAATATGAAGCGACCGATTGTCAAAATTTTCCAATAGCCAACAGTCTTCAATCTTTTGTCGTAATTGGACCCAAGTCGACGTAAAAAACAAACAAACATAAAGCAGCGGAAAGGAGGAAGAATTATAAAATAAATCTTGTTTCTTGTAATTTTTTTTATTACCCTAAGCACAGACACTTTTCACTTGGTCACTTGTTAGGAAAACAAGAATCCAGATCAGAGAAAGAAAGTTGGCAGGACCACTTCTTTAGATTTTTAAATAGTGTGAATGTTCATGAGGCATTCACACTATTGTGATCCACTTTTCTATGTTTGTTGGCATCTTTCTCGTTCCACAATTTTTTTTTTTATTTTTTTTTTTTTTATTTTTTTTTTTGCTATTTCAACAAATCAAATCAAAATGTTCAAGTCTTTTAGGACAATCCTGCTATGTATTTTGGTATTGGTGCACCTTTAGCTTTTTGAAAGATTCAGATTTTTCTGCCACTTTTTTCCTCTTAGAAAATGAATTGAGCTCATTTTATGTCCTTCAAATCTTAAGATCAGTTTACAACCTTTTACATTTTGTTCTGGTTCAGCTTCTTTCAGCAAATTTAAACATTTTTCAACTACTTTCAGCTGTTTTTTCTGCTGTTTTATCCTTTCAGGATCTTTCTGCTAGCTACAACATTTGTTGTGCTTCTTTTAACTTATTTCTGCTTCTTTCAACTTGTCTATTCAAGTTTAAGCTTTTTCTGCTATTTCAGCTACAATTTAGCAGTTTTTATGCTAATTAGAGCTTTTTCAGCTAATTCCACATTGTTTGCACTCATTTCAATTTGTTTAATCTTAATCCAGCAAAAATATGCTCTTCACTTCCTTCTTGTAATTAAAGATTCTTTCTGCATTTTTAGCTGCTTTTCAGCTTTTTATTTTTTATTTTTTTTTACTAATTTAATCTTTTTTCAATTTCCATTTTTTGTGCTCATTTCTGCTTCTTTCAGCCTTGTTGGACAAATGTGTTCTTTCTGCTTTCTTCTAATAATTTAAGCTTGTTCTACCTTTTCAGCTTATCTCTGCTGTTTTCAGATCAATTATGTTATTTTCAGCTCAATGAACGTTTTTGTTGCTAATTTCAGCTTAATGCTTATTTCCTATTTTTTCACCCATTTTTTCACCCATATTTTTTCTGATAGCTTCAACTTTTAGCTACTATTTAGCTTTTCTATGCAGATTTAAGCTTTTTTTAATTTCATATAATTTCCACTTCTTTGAGCTCATTTCTGTTTCTTTAAGCCTAATTAGCCAAACATGCTTCTTCTTCTTTCTTCTGCTAGTATACAGTAAGCTTGTTCTTCCATTTCAGCATGCTATTATTAGCTATTTTCAGCTGTTTCTCAGCAAGTTCTTCTGCTATAAGCATTCACACTGCATTTTCACAGGAAATGCAATTTCTATTTTCTTTTAGCTTTTTCCACCTACTATATTTGTTAATCATTTTAAAGTCAGCATGCAGTGTTTGCATGTTGTACGCACTGTTTAAAATAAAAAAAAATTAAAAAATAAGATGTTTATGTGTTTGGACTTCTCATGCACACATGGCGATGCTCATGCTGAAATAAAATATTGTGCTGCTCTTATTTTAAGCAAAGGACATTTTTCTTCCCGACCTTCAGTTCAAACCCAAAGTCGTTATAATTTATTTTATCTTTATTAGTGTACACTAATCATGAGCATTAACTTTGACCCATTGTTTGTTTTTCCACATGTATTCTTGATGATTTGGTCAGTAAAATACTTTGCAGCAGTCGTTTAGGCAGGGGCACTGTTATAGATGTGAGGCTGCGTTGGGTGAGTTTGATGTGTGTGTGTGTGAGCGTTTGTACATCCGTGTGTGTTAGTGTCTCCCAGTCCCTGCTGTAGCCACTTTTTTAGATCGAAATGTGGCAGACGGGATAAAAATAGATGTGAGCTACAGCGGCACATCACACTCCAGTCTTCTCATTTCCTCGTGTTTCAGCAGCTTGTTTCAGAATACTGGCTGGTTATTGTTTTTTTTAGGGTTTTTTCTGGTTTATTTGCATTTCTGAACGTTTGTAGAAGCCAATTTTCTGTAAGTTGAGTTTTAACCATGAAGAGGAGAAGCTCATTGTGCAAACTGTGCATCAAGTCCATGTGATTGTTTCTTGCACGTGTGTGTTGACATGTGTGTGGATGCTCACATACTTGCAGACTGTGTCACTGCTTTGGTTTGGTTGCCATGGCAGCCCCTACCTGTCACTCCTCACAAACTGAATCAGGTTCACATGATTCTCTGAACAGAGAGGAGGTGGGATGCAATAACTGCTTTGTGTTATTTCCCCAGATGTCTGCGGTCTTGTTTGTTGCAGGGGAGGCTGACGCGGAGCTGCACCCGGGTTTTAGGCTTAGTTAAGACAATTCCGAAAACGCATTTGCTTCAACAGTAGAGTTTGACGAGGCCTGTGGTTTGATCTTCAGAGTGAAGTGAAGCTGGACTAGTGAGGGGATGTGAGGCTCCAAGTGACTGGACATATCTCCAGATGTGTTTGAAGTGTGTCTTGGGGGCACTCTGTATTGAAATTAAGGAGACAGCAGGTCAAGGGCACTTCTCCACGTTTACTTTTGACAGCTGTCATTCATTTCCATTTGCCTGTCAGTGTTTGGATCTCGTTACTGCTGGGCCAGCGACCTCATTGTTAGGGTTGCCATTTTAAACATTTCCTTCAATATTATTCAGTTTTATATAAATAATACCTGAGTACGTTTAGTTGGAGGTGTTTTTAATAGTAATAACGTCTTAATTAGGGAAAAATCTGAGAACATTTCTTCAACACCTATTAAGCTACTGTACTTCAATCATTTTGTTCAAAGCTAAAGAGAGAGATTTTAATTCAAAGCTTTAGGAGAAGAAGTATTTGTTAGCAGAGATACACAGAAAGACTGAGTCAGTCAGGCCGGTAGAGAAACCAGGACTGCAGGGGAAGCTGAGCTGAGAGGTGGAAAATGCGAGGGGAGCAATAGAGCAGAATCAGACGGTGCTCCGGGAGCGCTAATGGACTACAGGGCATCAGTGTCAGGTTTGCTATCTCAGCCAGAGCATAGATAAATGGAAGAATTTGAGAATGAAAAGGAGGAGAGGAGCATGGGAGCACAAAGACATACTCAGGACAAATTGTGTGTCTGTTTCCCATTAGCTGTGTGTGAAGGTCGGAGGAGATGGTTTACTTCAGCTGGTGACTGCTCAGACAGCCTCCACAGGTCAGCGCTCTGCCAGCCCAGGCAGTAACCCTGCGCCGCAAAGGTTCTCGTTAGTCACTGCAAACTGCAGACTTCATTACTTTTGCAGGAAGGTTGAGTAATTCGACACGGGAGGCTTCGTAGCCAAATGCCATAAATGCGTTTTGAACTAGATGTTTCTTTGACACAAAAAGTTTTTGAAGTTGAAGTGCAAACTGTCTTTACTTGATGTCTGAGTGATTATAGTCCAGGAGAACGCAGTGTTTTATTAACATGAAAGATGATTGTATGGGGGAAGATGAAAAAAAATCTTTGCAGTATCATGAGATTTTTAGAAGGTTGAGAACTTCTTATTTCTTTTTTCATTGGTTGGATAAGGAGATGACTTTGTGACTGTGTTCGACATAAATCGTTGGATGACCCTGATCCTGATCTTGTGGGAGTCTTTAGTGGTGTTGTCTCAGTGTTGGTCTTAAAATGCCACAGAGTTCCTCCTTCTCTGCATGCTTCCTGTCAGAGCTGCAGTTCATCACTTTGGTGACCTCTCTCCCCCACCTTCATATATGCGCAGCATGCACAAAGCCTAAATGATGAAAAGAAAACCGTACAGCCCTACAAAAGACACTTTTTGAACTTTAAAATGCAAATGCTTGGTAATTACCAGCCTTCCTTCTCAAATTGACTTCACTCAAACCAGATTTGTGTTCGTTCCGTTAATATGTGGCCTCGGGCAAGATCTAGCTGACTTTGAAGGCAAGAAACTCTGAGGGACATCAAGCTTGTGTAGCAGAGAACCTCCTGAACTCCTCTAGTCCTGGAAAGAAAACACAAGACAAACTGAGCAGAAAAAGAAGGGCAGCATGTGGTCAAGCATGAAGTTTCCAGACCTTGTTTCTTGGTTGTTACACTGCTGGGGGTTCCTGAGACAAGATGGCCTCTCGGTCCTGATCTTTGTGGACGTTGCATTGACGCGATGCCAAGATATTTCCCGTGCCTGCCCCCGTCACGCCTCTTTGCCTCCAAGCTTTGTTAGTCGGCCATGTTCTCAGGAACCTCCTCTAGGTGTCCCTCGGTGTTTGTGCCATATGTTTGTCTCTGTGTTCCTGCATATTTAAATGAGAAATGGGACCAAGGACCTCCTCTGTTGCTGTTGTTATTGTTGTTGTTTTTGTTGGCGTCGACGCCTCTCTCATCCCTGTGAATGGACCGCTTGGACTGAATAGGAAAGGAGTGTTTGTGTGGGTCAACTCCATCATTCATTTAGTCCATTCGGGTCCACGGGGAAGCGGAGGGGGGAGTGGTGCACAACTTTGGCACAGCCTTAATGCTCAGGGCACCTCTGTCTGTCCTTTTCATCCCTCTGTCCGCTCTCTGTCTATCCCTCTTCATTTGTGTCTCTCTCCTTTCGTCCTCTTGGCACAAATGGTGAAACAGTCATCAGTCTGGATATGATTGTAGGCTTTCATGTTCTGTTACATCTGATGTTGGATGAAGCAGCTCCTCTGGACATTGATGGACGACCACAGACAGTATTTCTCTGAACATCCAAGAGGCTACAAATATACAGGAAGATTTATTTATTTTTTATTTTTTGGGTGGGGGTGGGGGGGTGGGGGGGTCCAGTTTTAATTTGGTCTCAGCTGAGAATCAAAGAGAGGATATACAAAATTTAATTTGGCACTGGAAAGATCTCCAACCAAAACTAATGACTGGAATTCATTAGTCGACATCATTAACAAACAGGATTGGTGCACAGTGTGAAATTTACCTTTTCTCTGCTGTGTCTGGATTATCCCACCCTACTGAGCCATCTGTGGAAAATTAATTAGTCACAAATCACTGCATTATGAGCTATTCAATCCACAAAAACAGGAGCAACTTCATTTATCTCAGCTTTGCCACACAATCTGCTTTCCTGTTTGACTGATTGCTGGCGTGTTGTCATCAGAACTGGTGTAAACAAATATGTTTAGTTTGACTTTCTTACTAATTCTTATAGCATTTCAGGGTGGAAATAATATAGTAAGGGTATTAAAATTTGAATTTGTTTTTATTTTCTATTACTTGACCATCAAATGATTTTATTGATTTATTTATGCTCTTTTGGGACAAAGCTGCAGACGGTTCACAAGTTCTAAAGATGATCGTCATCAGATTCCTGGAAAAGCTATGCAGGCATGAAAATATGGCAAGCTGTCTTACAAGCTAACCCAGAGCAGAAAAATTAATAAATAAAAAAATGTCTGCTGTTCAGGTGAATAACGAGACCAAAAACAGACAAGAGAAAGAGTGTGAGAAGATGTTTGTAGAGAAAAAGTATTGCTCCATTTCCAGTATGGAGCAATTTGCAGTTGGGAGTCTTAGTGCATAGTGGATTGATTTATGATGAGGTATAGCTGAAGATAAGAGGCTTTAAGTCTCCATGGTCTCCATGGGTCTGTGTAATCGCTGGCCTCCTCCTGCATCTCATGTGAAGATGGATGGAGGGTCAATGTGACCAATATTTCCCTGTCATGCATGTTGCCTCTTTCAGACAGATAAGACTCCCACCTTCTGCACATTGTTATTCACATTTTAGTATTTCTCACTGTGGTACATGAAACAACTACTTCCAGCTGAAGCCTTCTGTTGAAACTTTTAGGGATGTATGCACCTTAACCACAAAAAGCAACTCATAATATGTGGTGCTGTAAAGTCAGCCATAAGTCAAAGGTTATCAAGAAACTTTGTGCCACATTCTTCCAAGCCTTTGATTAGCAACATTTGTTCATTTTATCAATTTCCATTTCTGCTGTTATAAATATTTACTCTGCCTTTCAGTTCCTAAAAGTATTCAACAATTGTCCACTTTTATTTATTTATGATGCACAAGTTTTGACATGTTTTTTTTTTTAATCCTAATACATGTATTCTGATTATGGAAAATAAATATAAATAGTGCCCTGTGATGGACTTGCGACCCGTCCAGGGTGTACCCCGCCCCTCACACAGTGATTGCTGGACACCGGCGACCCCCGTGACCCAAAATGGAAGAGGCGGGTAAAAGATAATGGATGGATGGATGGATGGATGGATGGATATATAAATAGTCTAAAAACTACATGTACAATACAAGACCTTTGTTTAAATCCTTGGCATGCAAGGAGGCGAGTAGTTCCTTCAAGGAGTTTTATTTATTATTGATTTAAAACTTCACAGGTTAGAAAGATTAGGCTCACACAGCAGATACTTGCCAGTAGTCATCAGTTGACAACTATTTTGAAACTATAGTTTCTTGAAAAATGCATATTGTCTGCCAGGCTGAAGTTCTGAAGAAAAATCTTTCAGGATTGGTTATCACTAAAACTATGGGTCCATAACCTGAAAAATTACTGCTATTTTTGTGTTCGCTAAAACTGGACATCTAGAATTACATTAACAGCTTGAAGAATTGGTTCAACTTTAAAATCAGTCTCCTTTGCAGCCTAGATGCAGCTTTTCAACAAAAACGTACCATCTAACCCAGAGGTCTGCAACCTTTATGATCAAAAGAGCCATTTTTACACCTTTGTTCACTAAATTAAATGTGTCCAAAGCCGCAACAACCTGCTACAACTGTGTGGAGGCCCATGGGCCATTTTAGGTTTGTTGGAAGAGAATTTTGTGGCCAGTTGAGGTGACATTATAAAGCTAAAAGCATCTAATGATTTTTAACATTTGATATTTTAGCAAAGACAAATGAAAAGACCAGATTCTTGTTTTAAGAAAAATAATAAAAAGCGTAGGGCGTGTGTAGTTTTTTAAAATTAAAAAACAAAAGCTATGAGCTGTGCGGACATTTTTTTTTTTTTTTTTTTTTTTTTTTAATTTACTGCGGAAAATTTTAAGTATAGAAATAAAACAAAAAGTTAATTTGCAAAAGAAATGACAGGAAAACAGCTAAAACTAGTACTTTTTTGTTGTTTTTATAACAACCAATAAAATTAAGTTTTATGTTAGTTTTGGTCAAAACTTGAAAGAGCCACTGCAGAGGCACCAAAGAGCCACATGTGGCCCCAGAGCTACCGGTTGCAGATCCCATGGTCTAACCATTCATTGTTGCATGCCTAGTTTTGTTCTCATAACACATAAAGTCTAAATGGAGTGGCCCCGTTTGCTCCTTTCATTCCTGGAGCACATGACATGACAAGTTTATGAGAAGTCCAGATGTGGTTTGCTAAAATTCAGACACATTGTCCTGAATCAAGTTTGAATCATCCATCTGTTCGATTGCACTGCCGCTGTTCCACTAAATCTTACCATCAAAGTCAGGATCTCACTTAAGAAGCTTATTAATATGAATTTGACCCAAACTTTGGCTATTCACACCCTCTCCTGGGTGACGTCCTTTGCACGTTGACCTTTATCGTCCTGAGTGAGGGAAAAGGCCATGGGGTCAGGGAGTAGGATGTCCCAGCTGTCTGTCAAACATAAAAGACACCAAATTAACAGCCACTTGGCGTTTTTAAAAGGTAAGGGTGAGTGCATCTGTCAGTTTTAAAAGTTTTTTTTAAAGGCTTACACAGACAGACAGTAATCTACAAGTCTGTCACTCAGTCTGACCTTGGGGTAGCTTTGGTTTAATTGCAGGGTACAGATGGGGGCCCACCTTTAGAAGACAATTCATATTATTCCTTAAAGATGAGACAGCTGACGGCATCTTGTTGCACATATCTTGGAATGTAAATGATTGTCTTTAACTTTTGATCATGTTTAGTGAAAGGGTGTACTTTTTAGTTTTTACAGCATTTTGTCCATTAATGTTTGGAAGCATCAGAACACTGATCCCATGGTCGCAGAAATATAATGTTGTGTTGTCAGCAAATACTCCAACAAGTACACATTCAAAGCTGATGATGTTGTGTAAAGATAGTCATAAATAATTTGTACTTTCTTCTAAATGCTTCTAGTGTTCAAGTCTCTTCAGAGTTCAGATTAAGAATGAAACAATCCTGCTCGTCATCGAAAGTAACGCGTTCTGACATTTCATTGTTAAATACATAAGAACGCGTGAGTTTTAAAAGGTTTCCACGTTCCAACAATTTTCACAACAAAAGCATTCCCACTGACTGCCTTTCATTCACCCCACCCCCACTTAGGTCTCTTCTCCCCTTACGGCAGTTTCCTCTAAATCCCCTTAAGGCCACGTCCGTCTCGTAGGCGCTTAGAGAAAATGATTGCCCTTGACTTACGGTCATCGCTCCACACTTCCTTTTTTATGGTAAGCAGAAAGGGAGGATGACAGAAGATACAAATGTTGACGTAAACGTACAGCTTTCGCTCAGTCAGCTGATTTTTCACCATTCGGTGTCTCAGGTTTGTTTTCATTTCAATTTCCTCTTGATTTTTGTTAACTGTTCAAATTAAATCCTCCTTTGTGTGCCTGTTTGTGTGGATAAGCTGTGTTGAATCCCTGTCATGACTGAAAAGTCTACAAAAACTAAAAAAAAAAAAAGTTTGGCTCTAAGGGCAAGACTGACAAAACAATACAATACAAGAGTTAGATTTACTATCAGGCATTATTAGTTTGATGAAGATTAGTTGTTTCTTTGTGTATGGCCACAAAATTAGTTTTACTGTGAACTTTTTTCTCGAGCGAAAGCTGGATCTAATGAAACTTTCAGGACAAACAGCCTCATTTGACAGCTTATTGGTAAAGCTCAATGATCAATCAATTACTTTATTTATTTAGTTTTCTTACAGATGAAAGTAGGACAAAGTGCTTTACAGCAGATAAAAACAGAAAAACAAAGACATCCACAAATACCAAGCAATATTAAATAAATCTCAAAGAAATATGGAAAAGAGAGAAAGAAGAAGTAAAAATTAACTGAAAATATGATTTGTTTTCATAAAAACTAATGCATAGTAATGATCACTAAACAAAGTAAATGAATAATCACAGTAAAAAATGTATTGAACTCTATCTGAATAGAAACAATTAACTTAAGAGTTGCGAAAACTTGTTAATAAATAAGTTTGATAGTTAAAATCAACTAAAGTTTAGTACAGTACAGTATGAACTAAAGTTCAGAACTAGTTTAAAGGGACAATCTACCTCAATCCAAGGAATTGGATTATGGAATGGTTTGGAGAATGATGTTAA
>JARVLU010001354.1:18312185-18326101 GCA_031762415.1 Simpsonichthys santanae
ATAAATATATTATTTTAAATAAATATATCAAGACATAGATAAAATAATGTAAGTTTACATAATTTGTGGCTGTCAGTAAAACTGTTTTGCATTTATTTGTCACTGCAGTATAGAGTTGTTCTCCATACAAGCGTTTGAAATAAACACTTTGACTTCAACGTGACATTTTGTTGATGCTGATGTGGCATTTTAAATGTGGCACTTGGGTCATTAGAGGACATTTTGAAGCTCTTCCCAGCATGCAACTTGCTGTGAAGCTCTTATTCACTGTCTGTGCATCGCTGATTGCTGATTGCTTACAGCTGCCACCAATTAAGCTCTTGCAGCGGCTCAAAAATGTGCAACATTCAGTAACCTTAAAATAATCTGCTATTTCCCATCTACATCTCTCTTCTTTTTAAATATCTCCAAACAGTACAGTATTATTTATCATAAAATTAATTTTGCACAATATAATTTTATCGTTTGTTTGCCCCTAAATGAACTGACCAGTGGACTCAGCGGTCCTGTCTGAAGTAGTAATAAGGTTCAGACATTCAAATGCAGCCTCCGCCTGTGCAGCCCCCACAAGTGAGGGAAACTCATCATTGAAATTCATACAAAAAGCAGATCCATCTCTTTTGATTTGATTCACACATCGTAACCCCCCCGTGCAGCGAACAGTGAGCGCCGTACAAGTGATGCAGCTCTGGCTAATCGCCCTGCTCCACCCTGCTGGGAGCGAGCGCAGTCCGCTCCAACTAGAATGTGCATTTATGCGTGTTTGTGGCCCGCCGCTGCCCACTGCCTGCGGATACATTGTCTTCTGCCTATTTGCTTGTTGTGCACGTGAGCCGTGCATGTGTGTGTGTGTTATATTTAAAATTTAATCACTAGAAGAAGAAGAAAAAAAATAGATTAAATTGCAAGATATCTTGACACTGGTCGCTTCTTAGTGAATAAAAGATGATGACAATTCAACGGTTATTCAGGAGGGACATCGGTTCAGGCGGGGGGTCACAGGCAATCATCCCTGCTGCACTCGCCGTGGGGGGAGCACAACGGAGCACCAAATAATCCACATAGGCCCACATGTGGAAACACACTCACACTATCCTCTGAAACCTCTGTGCATCTGTCGTGGCTCCAAAAAGGCTCATCCCCTCGCCCTTTGTGTCTTTTTTGCTTTTGTATTTTTGGTGCATTCAGTCTTAATCTCCAGCGGTCATTAAAACAGAAAACATGAACATTTGAAGAGATAAATTCATTTTTATAGGTGACAGTGATTAAAACCAGAATGACAAACAGATGCTCATTAGACTTGAACCACTCAAACAAACAGCTAAAAACATGAAAACTGATTCAACTAGAGAAACTGCATTTCCTGCAAAAATGCATGCAGTGTGAATACTTATTGCAGAAGAACTTGCTGAAATTTAGCTTAAATTAGCTAAAAAAAAAAAAAAGCATGTTGAAATGTAGCTGAAATAGAAGAACAAGACTAAGTTAGCAGAAGAAAGCAGAAAGAACACATACCGTACTTTCTTAATTTGGTTTAAATAAGCATAAATGAGCACAAAAATTAGTAAACTGAAAAAGAGGAGATTAGCAAAAGAAACAACTGAAAAGAAGCTAAAAAGTCAAAAAGAAGCTTAAATTGCCAGAACTTGGAGTGAGCCCAATCGTGCTCAGTTAGGCTTAAAGAAGCTGAAATGAGCAAAAAAAAAGTTGGAATTATCTGAAAAAAGCAAAAACATGAAAAACAACTGAATATTATAGCTAAAAAAGCATAAAGAAGCTTGAATTACCAGAAGGAAGTAGCAAGAGCACATTTTTGCTGAATGAGGCTTAAAAAAGTTTAAATGAGTGCAAAAAATGTGGGATTCACTGAAAAAGCTTAAATTAGCATAAAATACAGTAGTTAAATACTGTAGTAGCTGAATTAGCAGAAACAGCCAAAACGTGCAGAAATAAGCTGAAAGGAGCATAATAAACTCAAATTAGCAGAAAGAAGATGAAATGAGCACTAAACTGTTAAAAAAAACAGCTGAAATTAGCTGAAAGTAGCTGATTTTTTATATATTATTATTACACAAGGAAGCTGAACGAAGCTGAATCAGAACAAAAAGTGAAAGGAGCAGTAAAAGGTTGTAAACAGATGTAAAGATTTGAAGGATGTAAAATGAGCTCAATTCATTTTTCTATGGGGAAAAAAATGCCAGAAAGGGCTAAATATTTCAAAAAGCTAAAATTGCACCAATACCAACAGTCATAACACGATTGTCCTTAATGAGCTGAACGTTTTGATATACAATTTGTTGAAATAGCAACAACAACAAAAAAAAGAATAGTGGAACGAGAAAGAGGCCAAAAAACATACGGAATAGATAAAGTCGTCGGAAGAATAATAAATATAAACAGGATCACAATAGTGTGAATGCTAATAAGCATTGACACACTAAAATTCAGTTGTCTCCTTCAGTATGCTCACATCATTGTCTTGGTCCTCAATTATCATTTTTATGGAAAACCAATATTTTCTTTCAGTAGCCTAACTTGGTTTAACCAAAATGGTTTTCGTTCGCCAAGTTTGAATTGCGTTTAACCTCAATCCCTTTAGCAAATATCCCTCACATCCCAGAGGTACCACTTTCCTGGGCTTCCACCACCCACATATATGATGTTTGGAAACAGTAACAGTGTGGTCTGATGTGAAGTCAGAGCAGCAGAATGTAAGCCAGGCCAGCAGAAGAAGTAATTTTAATCCTGGAAGGGAACCAAAAAAAAAAAAACGATGGGGCATTTTGTCTTATGTAGCCTTTGTTTCCCACTGCATTTTCACCATCAGATTATAAAAAATAAACACACGTCTAAGTCCAGTTGTGTTTTATTTCCCTGTCTCTTAGGGGGAATGTGGAAACTTCATCCGTCTGATTGAGCCGTGGAACCGGACTCACCTGTATGTTTGTGGAACAGGCGCATACAATCCCATCTGCACATATGTGGACCGAGGACGTAGGTCACAGGTAACCAAAGACACAACTAGGCATCCATGGAGACATGTTGACCTTTAGCTTTAAGTTCTTAAAGAACCATACTGGTCAGTCAAACCCAAGTCAGAGAAACCTTTTAGCTGCTCAGGTTCATTCTGGTTTTCATTGATTTGTCCACCTCTTCCCCAGATTTCCATTTTAAAATAGCTCTTGGTAAGAAACCCATCACTGCTTGGATGGATCTTTGACGTCCCTTCCTTGGGGTCCCTTTATCCCCATTCTCACCTGTTTACACGCAGCAGGTCATTCGACCTGTCTGGGTGAGAGCAATCATAGCTGATGGAGCTTCTCGTCCATCATCGGCCTTGTAGCTGCCCCCTCCCTCTGTGGCAGCCGGGCAGAGCCACGGCAGCTGCCCGCCAGGTTATAATCAGCACACTTACATTCTCCGCTCTGTCTGTTTAGTCTCCCTGTTCAATTTAGAGGCTTCAGATTTCAATGTAAAGGTCAATCTGCCTCTTGTCATTCTGCTCCTCCCTGGAGGCCCAAACGTTGTGTTACTTCACGCTGTAAAGATTTTCCTCTGTGAGAGGAAACGTAAACGCAAACGGCTTGTTTGCAGACGTCGTCTTTTGTTACGCAGCGAGCTTCACGGGGCTCGGTCCTCACTCGCAGTCAATTTCTGTCCCCTTTTTTATGATGTTTAACACGTTGCCAGGCAACTTTGTCAGGATGTGATGTTCAAAACCATAAATCTGAACTCGTTCTAAAATGTAATTTAGGTTTATATTTTATTTGAGAATGCAAGGGAGCGGTGGCGCAGAGGTTAGGGAGGGTGGGCCTGTGATCAAAAGATCGACAATTCAACTCCCGGTTCATACAACATCAAAATGTGGGTGAGATAGATGAAACGCTGCCTCCACCTTCATTTGCCCCACTCTGGGCCCTTGAGCAAGGCTCTTAACCCCCACCATCTGCTCCCTCGGGTGCCCTAGATGGCAGCTCTCTGCTCCACACAGAAGGCTGTGGTAGCTCAGTGGTGTGTGGTTATGTCAGGAAGAACATCCGGTGTACAAATATTATGTGCAGCTTAGTTCGCTGTGGCGACCCCTGATGAAGGGAGCAGCCGAAAGGAAAATTTTTTAAAATTGTGAATGTGCCACAATTGAGCAGCTCAGTTTCAAAACAATAAGTACTGCCAAATATGGCCAAAAAATTAGCAAAAATATTAAAATATTAATGACGTGACTGCCTTGCTTATAAAAGTGCTCATCTTTTTTGTTGCTGTAAAATAAATATGGTTGCATGTATGATTTTTAACATTTTTAAAGTCATAATTTTAGCGGTAAGTAATGTTTTGCCTTTGTCTTTTTTTTTTTTAAGAATTATATTTTTCCCCTTTTCAGCTTGATTTTTTTACTCCAGCATGGTTTAAGTTTGAACTTACCAGTTGTGTTTGCATGACACTAAATTATATTTAAAAAAAAAAAACACTTTTTGATTTTTGTTTTGCCTCTTTGAACATCTTTAATATTTATCTTTCCATCTTTCAGAAGTCTTCATACTTGATTTCTCCAGTCCCTTTGTGTTTGCTTCCTCAGTTATTGTTATCTTCAGTTAAACCCAACCTTTGTTAATTAAAGCTGAAATGTCTAACAAAGAGGCAACTGTTTCTGTTTTTAGGGGTTCCAAAACCTTCAGGCTCAGTCAGGAGGGAGAACAAATCGAGCAGCAGACTACAGCACTACATCAGAGCCCATGAGCACAAAGGTGGGCTGAAGGAGTTTCAGAGTTTGGTGCCCACCTGCAGCACAGTTTTTAGGTCACAGATGGAGGTGTGGGGATGGCAGCGCTAAAGTTATACATGTAAAAAAGCTTCCCATGTAAAACAAAAAAAACTCAATTCCCATTCTAGGTTCACATTTCTATACTTTGATCTCATAACAACACAAATTGTGCATTTCAAAATTTTACTCCCCATGCTGTGATTACCGTATTTTTCGGACTACAAGGCACACTGGATTGTAAGGCGCATTAAGCGAAATAAAACAGTCAGATTAATCAAACTTTATTCAGCTCATTCACAATAACCACATAAAATCAGTTCAAGGTCAGTAAGCACAACCAGAATTAATACATAAGGTGCATCTGATTATAAGGAGCACTGTCGATTTTTGAGAAAATTAAAGGATTTTAAATGCGTCTTATAGTCCGAAAATACAGTAACAACTTTTTTTTTTATTTTTTTTTTTTACCTTAGATGTTTACCAAATGTTCTTCAGTATTACGAAGTGCCATACAAACACAGAAATTGAGTGAAGAAAGTTTTTGTTGTTCTTTTGTGTCTTAAATCAGATCTACAAAAATCTTTGCTCAAACAGCTGCTGTTATTTTGGTGGTCGGTGAAAATGTTCAAATATTTAATGAGTATCTTTATGCATCTTTTTGAGTTTTATTGTGTCTAAATATATCTGAAAAAAGAAAAGATTTTGCCATCATTTTTATTTTTATTTTTTATTTTTGTCACATCCTGTGAACACCACTGTTGACACCGATGTTTAATGTGTCCTGTTGCGCTGTGGAATAATGAATATTTGTTATGGTGACTAACATCAGAAGCATGATGGATGAGTTTTGGGTTGCTCCAAGTCACTGATGCATTTTTCTCCCTTTAGCAAACCAATAGTTCTTTGAGAACGTGAATTATTAAGTGCCTTAAAAATTAACACATCTACTACCTAATCAGTGCCACACATTAAAAACTGTTTTTAACGTTTCAAAATAATATGTAAGGAACCAAATAAATATTTCTCCACATTTTTCTTCATGGCAGGAATATATTTTCCGTCTCGAGCCTGGCAAAGTGGACTCTGGGAAAGGAAAATGTCCTTATGATCCTAAACTCAACAGTGTCTCCGCTTTGATTAGTGAGTATCTTGCTTTTTCAAAATGCATAAACATGAACAAACAGCTTAAAGAGCAAAATAAAATATGTGGCTTATATTGAGTTAGTATTTAACCCTGTCATGGATTGGTCATTTTAAATCTAAATACTGTCAATCTTTAATTAGAAAATATAAGCACTGAAAGTGTTAACTTCACAAAAATGAAAAACAGTCTTTGCAGGCTTAAAGTGATAAACGCATCTGTTTTAAATAATCTCATTTGGACCATTTGTTCAAAATCCAAAGACATTTCTTTTAACCACTGAAGATGGAAAACACCATCATCACATGTGGCAACTGTAGCAACATTAACAAGTTTTTAAACGAGTGACATGATGAAAGCAGAACACAGTGATAATTGTTTAGGGGCAGTAGTTGTTTGGTAGTCACTTATCTGTTCAGACAGATGTGTGTGTGCTGCCATTTCAGTGGGTGGTCCTTTAATGTCAGCAGCGTACAGGTGTCAGGCAGACCTGCTTATATAAGTGACCTCCTGCCCTCTGTGTGTGTGTGGGTGTGTCTGGGGGGGGGACTAACTGAGGAAAACTATCTACAGCTGTGTGTTATATGCACAATTTGTAGACAAAGAACGTTTCTGAGAACATTTTTCATCTGTGCTGCCATCTGATATTCTTATAGAGCCTTACCACTGGACAGGAGAAATATTGAACAGGACAATCATTTTGTTGTGCTCTTGGTTTGTCTGGTTGGGGTCAAACAATGGTCTGGGTGATGTGATGTTAGCTCAGTAAGAGCAGCTATTCTTTTCATCTACACTGCTGTCATGCGTATGAGTGTCAATAATAATGTATGATGCAATGACAAAGTTGACATTGTTCATTTAAGACGACACCTGAGTTTGGTCAGAATGGGTGTGAAGTATTTTAGCAGCACTAAGTAATAAATGACTTTAATAAAACCTTGAGGGATTAATCAATTGAAATAAAGCACCTATCATTTTTAACATATTGTTTTGTTTCCATCCTTCATGTTTAAACGTGATTTTTTTTTTCCTCCTCTGTGACTGACAGATGGAGAGCTGTATGCAGGAGTCTACGTGGATTTCATGGGGACAGATTCTGCTATCTTCCGTACTCTGGGGAAGCAGACAGCCATGAGGACTGATCAGTACAACTCCAGATGGTTAAATGGTGATGTCTCAACTCACTGTTTGCTCCGGCTTCTTTTATTCCCTCCTTTGTCTTCATTTATTATCATCTTTTATTTTTCTGGAACACTAATATAAAAAAAAAAAAAAAATGATTGTAGCTTTAACACCTCCTGATACATTGCTCACTCCTAAAGCTGTGTTATCTGAGATTTGTATAATTGTTGGACTCAGTTCATAAAATTCACTTTTCTAATTATCGTCTGCATGCCGACAGAGAGTTTACTGCAGGGTCAATAACTCTGAGTAGCCTTCACTCTGAAATGCACTGTGATTGTCACTGTGATATTACTGCTGGTTGGGTGCTTTTGGTTGATGTTGCCCAATCAATAACCCACTCTTGTCAGTGTTGCTGGCTCCCAGATTATCCACTGACCCTGTTACCCAGACAACAGCCCCCTGCCAGCAATGCTCTGATTCAGGACACCTGAGTCCTCCTAATCAGCCATTTGAAATGTCTCGGATAGCACCATCCCCCATGTTTTAGGGTACTCCCCCATCATCATGTGTTTTGATTTGTCCTATTTGGAACTCCGATTTCTCACAATAGGGAAGAAGATTCTGTGTTGTAAATCCAGCAATGCACTGGTGAATCGGCCTATGAGCCTGTACTGTGATGTCACACCTAGCCTTGACACTAGAAAGAAACCGACAAGTTTCTCTGGACTCATATTGAGTTTTTAAGTGTGTTTAGCATTTAGGAACGGAGGTAATGACTGCTAAAATTCTTAGCAATTGTCTTGTTTTCTTTAATATGAATAATTTTCACCTTCTAGGTCATTTGTCCTAACACTTTTTACACTCAAAATAAAACATGGCGCTTGTGTCGTGGGGAAAAAAGGGAGATTTCCAAACAGACCAAGGTGTAGTTCATCAGATTTATTTGCAAAGTTTTGGAGAGCAGTCCAGCATTCACAGAATATTAATGCACTTACAAGATCACACTCTTATCAGTGCCCTCAGCCGTCTGAAACGCTGACCTGCCCTAACTCTTGCATTGGAGGACGACTGCTCTAACCACTTAGCTACTGCCGCACAATGGTGCGAAAAATACAGTCGTTATTTTTGTTCCTCACTGACTGGTCACAGTAAGAGTGATTACATGGGACAGTTAATATCATTCACATCACAGCACATCAGCAGGAGAGTTATTGAGCATGCAGTGCAAATAATACACATTACCTTGACACTTGACACACAGACTAACCTGAATAAATAAAGGTTCAATGAACTTGACTGACCATTTAGAACTTCAACAGCATCATGGTTCAGGGATTCATAACTAAATTAAATGTTTGTTGTTGTTGTTGTTGTTGTCAGCACCCCTAAAATGGTCAGAAAATAAACACTTGTCAAGAAACCACGCCAAGGAAATTTCAAGGAACACGCCAACTATGGAAAACATACATTTTGACACGTCAGACAAACACTGATTTCTTAACAAACCAACCCACCAAAGAAACAACCGATCAAAAAGCAAACCAACAAACTCACCCACCTGTCTCTATGTATTTATTCCTTGTGGTGCACATTGACATTGTCGTTTAGACAAAATTTTTTTTTTTTTTTTTTTGAAAAGCTTGACACAGAACATAGTACCCCATAAAAAGCAAAGATTAAAAAAAGCAACATTTTGAAATTTTGCTGCAGTCTATATCACTTTGCTTAAAACTAAAAGATGGAGATTTGATCTTGGCAGCAAAGTGTCCGTAACCACTTGTCCACAACCTACTTCCCCTTGTCGTGCTCCCCTCCAGTGGCGGCCCCCACTTCCGCCGGTGCATTGATGGCTCTCAACATCTGGGCTGGGTGATTGGGTGTGTGCCGGCCTGCCCTGGTGGCTGCCTGCTGGAGCCTGGGTGCCCTGACTCTGTCGGGCCTCTGTTGGGGGGTGGTATGACTTCAGGACTCGGGGCTTGGTGTCCATGGCCAGATCTACTCTGGAGGGGCGGGTTGCCAGTGGGGCCTGTGGGCTCATCGCTGCAGCCTCTTGGGGTCTCTGCATTGTTGTTGCTGGGGGTCGCCCGGGGCTTCCCTCTGCTTCTCTCTGGGGAGGTGCGATTGTCCCTGTTGGGGAACTCCCTGCTCTCCGGGCTTGGGGGCCACTGTGTGTCTGTGGCTCTGGTCCCGGTGTTACCATCCTGTCCTGTGGGGGCGGGTCTGTGGGTCCCCACATCCACTATTGAACATTCTTATGCAGAAATATTATAGTGACAAGCTGCTCACACAGGTGTTTAGATTCAGGTGTTTATCAGATACACACTCAGTTGAGTTGTGGTGGCCACTAAATACATCTTGTATTACCATGTACCGTATAAAATATTTTTTAATGATGTTACTGTATATGTATCATTATACTGTATATGTTGTTTTGTTGTGGTTTCTTGGTTTTGTCTTTTTTTCTTTCCGCAGGTCTGGAGGCAGACTTCAACGATGTTGATGTGTGTTCTCTTTATATATCTCTCTCTCTCCTCTACTCCTATCTCTTTCTTTCTTTTGTACCCCTCCTCTCACTTTTCAGTCTTTGTTTTCTTCTTTGTTTTTTTTTTTTTCATCCCAGTGTCCATTACATCTTAAACAAACCCAAAGAAAATTCTAATAAAGTTTAATTTATACATCAAGCAGAGCATTATGGCCAGCTATAATGCTCTGCTTGTGAAAGTAAATCTGTTGGGCATCACCTCAACACTCAGACAATAATTCTGAGTGCCCCAATGCCAAACAGGACAAAGGGGGGGGGGAAAATAAATAAATAAATAAATAAAAACATTCTTAATCCAGTCAACTAAATGACTTTTTTTTTGGTCTGGATTCAGACATTTCAGTTTATAGAACTTGTCAGAGATGATCTGACACAAACCTTCAATAATTTAAAACTACTGATGGATAAACATAAAACCTCATCTAGTAACTGTGAGAGGCTCAGGTGAGCAAACTGAGCTATTTTCTAAGGTGAGGTAAGAAACAGAAACAAGAATCAAATACTTCCATAATAATCTATATTTCTACAAGCAGTCAGCCCGTATTTCTTCTGAAAATGATAAAACATGATCAAATCCAGCATTAATGATCCTCTCATTGCACATCACTGCTTCAAGGTAAGGCGCATGGATTCAGCATGAAAAGGTTTTGAATATTTTACATGTAATAAATTAAAACTTGTCCAATACCATATTGTACTATACAGGGAGAAACACTTGTTTTATGAAATGATAGGTCACTGAATAATATCACTATCATGCAAATTGTTTTAAGACAATTCGGTCACAAACCTTTCTCATCAAGTCATGTTGGAAAAAAAGCATTTTATTACAAAGCTCATTTAAATGTATTACAACATAAAGTTCATTTGAAAAGGAAACAGTTTGGAAATGTTCTAAAAAGGTACTTTTAAATTTTGATCTAGAAACCAGGGAACATTAAAATAAAAATAAAAAGAATTCAAACCGTCATTATTTCATTTAATTGTCTTGATCAGTTTTGTAAAATTGTTTCAAAATGATATTATTTAATGCTAATAAAAAAAAGCATGCTCCTATTGCTCCACTAAATTCCAATTTTTCATTGAACCTTCTAGTTTAGCTTAATATTGATCACTATAAGGAAAAACAATTACACTGGCAATATTCAGTGAATTTGTGTATAACTATTTCTGAAATGATAATTGAATGATGATCGTTATATGAAGCTTACAGGCTAACAAGAAGGATGAACGTTAAATGAGCTGCATTTGTTTATTTTGACCTGTTGCAGCTGTGTCTGCTGTCTTAAATCCACCTGAACATGCATCTGCCTCCACTTCATTGCTTCTCCTTGTTATGAACCTCACGACTCCCCCTGCTGCAGCTGAGGTGGATGCTCGGTGAAGTGCAGGGGTGTGGGGGCATGAAGAATGTGCAGTAGGTTGCCTATGTTAGAGGAGAGCTCCACTGACATCTAAATCTAGATCCATTTGTGAAAGGTGGAAACACCTGACAAGCTCTTTAAAGAGACAGAAACTGATATTCACACTGCAGAACAGATTATTTCATGTTACGTGTCTTCATGGAATTATATGATGTCAGACAGCAGCACAGTGGCCGAACAACGTTATTTAAGTACAAAAAAAAAAAAAAAAAAAAAAAAAAAAAAAAAAAAAAAAAAAAACCCTCTACAGGAACATCACACCTCAGGGGATGAGAATTCTTTAGAGGAATATTGGATCTGGTGGAACAGGTTGTTCTGTCCTAATTAAAAAGTTCACTTCAAATGTATTTTAATCGAATGGTTTAAGTGAATTGGCAACAGCTACTGATTGCATCACACCTGCAGGGGTCATTGGGGGAGGGGAGCTAATTAGCTGAGCAATCAAATTCAACCTGGGAGGTTCAAAATGTGCAATGAAAAGGACCTTAACTGTGCCGTAAAGAGTTATGCAAATAAATCTGAGACGGCAGCAGGATGCATTATTAGTAACAGAGACACAATGGTGGCTGCAGGGCTTTGTCAGTCTGGATGTCTTTAACAGAAGTGGCAATGTTCAATGCAGCAAAGTGATGTAAACACAAAGGTTGACACTGAAATATGTTGAAGTTTCCAATGTGACATCATTGAATAATTCATAACACAACCCCAATTCCAATTAAGTTGAAAAATGTAAACAGAATGCAATAATAAAAAAAATATCACAAACCTTTATTTTATTCAGAAAGTAGTAAATATATCTAAGAAATTGTATCAATTTTTGGAGACACAATCTGATAAATTTGAATTTGGCAATGGCAACACATCTTTTAAAGGCTACATAGTGGTTCCAATAAGAAACAACTTATTAGATCAATCAGCAACAGATGAATAAGAGCATTTTAAAAGCTGAATCTTGGAAGTAAAGATGGGCAGAGGTTTGTAAATCTGCCAAAACAAACAAACAAACAAACAAAAAAAAGTTAAAAAAAACATTTCAAAATAAGTTCAACGGAAAACTGGGAAAATTTTGAACATCTCATCCAACCTTTGTCTTTAACCACTTCTTCCTTTCCAGGTTGCTGGGGTCACTGGTACCTATGTCCAGACAACTGTGCGAGAGGTGGGGGACACCCTGGACATTTCTCCTGTTCATTCCATTTCAGGAGTTAAAGAAAATAATTAACTTAGATATAATGATGGGTTGAATTTGGGTTTAGTTGTTAAATGGATCGATTATGGTAAGTGGTTAAGGAGTGGGAATTTTGCTAAATTTATTCCCACTCCCTGGAACATGTAAAACAAAATGTTTTGACATTATGCTTTATGCTGTTTTTTGTTTGTTTGTTTACATATATAAAAAAACAACCTAAACTAAACCAATACTGAAGATACCATGAACACCTAATGCTGCTGTTCATTGGTCATTCAAATCTTTCCCAGTTACTCAAAATCAAATGTTATCCAAACAACTCCCAAATTGTTTTTTAATTCTTAATTTTGTGTTCTAATATTTATGATCTTAGGACACATTTTTTTTAATCAAGACATCAAAAATTTTGAATCTTGATAAAAAAAAAAGGTTTCAATCAATTCACATTAGTTTTGTGTTTGTAACTGGACACAACATTGCACACAGATGTTGTCCTGACAAACAGGCATGTTGTTTCATTTCAACTGTTTCTCTGGGCCTTGACGTTTATTAACATAAATATTCAGAACACTTCAGTTTCATTTGCAGTTGCAGCCTCTACAATACAAACAAAATCCTTTTAATGACTTGGATGTGTTGTTTTAACAGCACACTTTAACTGTATTCATGCATTTTTACAAGGTCTACACTGCAACCTTCTCTAAAAACGCATAGATAACAAAGCTCAACACTGGAAAGTGAAGACATAATTTCACTTCCTAAACAGGTGCTATTCCCCTCGGAGACCTCCTTTAATCTTTCAGCAGAGGAAACTGGGGGGGCATTAATGGTGTTTACTCACAGGGGGGATGCAAATGTATGCAAAGATTTTTAAATGTTTAAAATGCTGCGCTAACCTTTATTTTAGGCCTTGAAGAAAATGCTTGGAAGGTTTTTGAATTACTGAACACTGAGACAAAAAAAAGTTTCATGTGCAAAAGTTACACCAAATCACCAGACCAGTCCTTGGAGTGCAGCGTTTAGGTTATTTCAGTGTGCACAGTTTAAAATTAAACTCTAAATCTGTGTGCAAAGTCAGGTGAAATAAAATCTGGAGAATTATATTAGCCTCTTTGATTACATAAATATTTGTTTTGACATGTTGAAATATCCTTCGACATATACTTACTGTAGCTCGAGGGCCCATTTGGCTTCTGTGGTGTCCAACTCAAAAAGACAAGTTTCCAAATTGGGTTATGAATACAGATAAATTATTAAAAATGACTGAATGAATCTTTATGTTTACATCTGATATGGGTGCAGTTGCTGATGACAAACCCACAGCTTTAGGCTCAATCAGGTAAACGTGCACTTGTTAGTCTACACTGATTTATTTAGGCAGAAATATTAACAAATTCCTAAAAAACAAAAAACAAACAAACAAAAAAAAAAAAAAACCCCAGATATATATATATTTGTATTGTAATGTATTTTGTACCTTTAATAATAAATATTTTTTTCACTATTGTTTAGTTTAGATAAATATTTATTTATATAAGTACTGTCTTTAATATGATGAGGTTAGTAAGTAAACTACAGTACTTCTGTATTTACTATTGTTTTTAGGTGATTTGATTTTAACTAACAGCAAAATCAAATAAAACAAGGTAATATTTATCAAATTTATTTAATTACAGTTGTGCAAATGGCTTGACAATCTTATATAGTGCATCCAAACATATATATACAGTATATAT
>JARVLU010001354.1:18340893-18361434 GCA_031762415.1 Simpsonichthys santanae
AACCCTCACCATTTACCCGGGCTTGGGACCGGCACATGAGATACACTGGCTTGTGCACCCTAGTGGCTGGTTTCAGACTGATCTGGTGTCACTGTTTGTAAAACTGTATTAAATGTTATTCAAGACAGATCCACGTTCAGCAGTTTCTACAATAAAATGCTGGCGGCACATTGGACATTTTGTTTTACAAATGTCACGTACTTTTCAATATCAGTCACAAAGACTGCTGTGCTATTACGTGTAGTTTCAATTAATTTAGCTTCTAAGCCTACATCATTCTACATTTTAGTCATATTTTTCTACATGACTTTTCTCATAAATATGTATTTTATACATCAACTAAAGCTTTTTCAATCTACATATTTATGAAAAAGTGCTAACCTTTGGACATTTTTAAGTAAAAAAAAAAACACTTTTGTTCTCTCCAGATTCGCTCAGAGGGTCGCATCCTGAAAACAGATCAAGGTCTCCTGATCCGTTCTCTGCAGTCCTCAGACAGCGGCTTCTACCAGTGCACGTCCACAGAGAAGAACTTCAAGCACACTCTGGTGAAGCTGCAGCTCGTGGTCCTCTCCAGTCGCACGGTGAACAACGTGTTGGTGGAGACGGGCAGCCCGGCCCTCCCGCCTCTCCAGTCCAGCACCTGGACTCCGAGCGTGGGTCAGTACAAAGACCTGCTGACCATCCTGAGCCAGCCAGAGATGGGGCTGATCAACCAGTACTGCAAGGATTACTGGCAGCATGGGGATGGAAACCTCGGAGACGGCAAAGCCAAGAGCATAAAGGAACTGAAAGAACAGAAAAAACCTCGCAACCGCCGACATCACGATGATCAGACAAATTCAGCCGAGACATGAAGAGCTAAATATGTATGTTCAGACACCACCCTCGTCCACCTTTACTGTTCTGTCCTCACAGCCTCCCAGACAATACAACCCTCCTGTTAGAGGAACAACAGACTCTGCAGCGGGAAGCATTTAACACTTTCTACAAAACCGTTGGAGAAAAAAATATTTATTGTAGGTTGTAAAAATTACTATTTGTACCTATATATTGAAAATGTTTTCTTTTTCTTTGTGAATAGATCAAATCTGTGCAGATATTGTTATATTAGTGTTCTTGTTAATCACACTGTGTTATCACGTTGAGAGTATCTTTGTGTTTTTTTTCAAACAGCAACACTTTTACCCAGGACTTTAAGGGTAGCCACATATACGGACTTGGACCGAAGAACTTAATTGTTCGAGGTGACCGTGTTGGATCAATTGACTGCTGGCAGTACTCAGTATCGAAGGTCAAAGTTGAGTCAGGACTTCCCTGGATCTCTCCAATTTCCCCACATGTCTTCAATAGAAGAAGCTACAGTAAAGCAGACCTTTATTTCAGCAGAAATGTGGCAACAAACAGACGTTTCACATGATGTGAGGATGATAGGAATGCCCACAGACTGCAACTGTGACAAGACGTCACCAACACAATAAAACCATGTGAATTGAAGGCACTTTGTAGCAATTTTTTATCTTTTCTTCCACTCCAGACTGGTTTTAAGTGAAGTTCTTGACTCACTTGTTCATATTCTTCCATCATAAGTTGCTGCCACGTGTTTGTTTTGTTTGGATGTGAATGTCACATCTCAATGTTGGGTGCAGCATCTTTGTGGTGAGCTGCTGTTTTAAAGGGGGAGGTTATCTGTAAAGGCACAGAAGCTAAATAACATATTGCATTGTCTTCTCTCTTTATGGAGATTTATATTCCAGCAGGCAGCTAAAATGTGAGTTTGTGACAGCTTGTGATAAAGAAAATTTGACAAAGCACCTTCTGTTGCCAAATTGGTACTTTTTTTTTTTTTTTTTTAATAAATCACAGTAAACATTGTTTTTAGACACAGAACAGTATATCCATCTAGGGCAAAGATTTTATTTTATTTTTGTTTTTTGCATTCCTCCCATTTTAATGTAAATACTGGTATAAATTCTAAATACAAGCGTGCAGATTTATAGTGCTAGGGGTTTGATTCATATGATTGGTGCTGTACTTTCTGTATAATCTGGTCAAAACAGACATTTTTTGTGTGTGTGCTGGTACAAAGCTGCCCTTGTGCTTCGTTACCGGTGCCACAAACTGTAGAACTGAGCAGCTTTGACACAATCATTTAAAAAAAAAACATTAAACATCACAGGTTCAACCACTAACAAGAGGATCCCCACCTCGCCTGAAGAGGAATCTAACCCACAACCTTCAAGAGGTGGATTTTCATTGTGCATGGCATGTACAGTATGTTGATGGTGTTTGTCTAAAAATGCGACGTTGCTGTGGATGTCAGTGGGTGTCTGTTTTGTTGTGGGAGTACAGATCCTTTTTTTAATAACGAAAATGCTGAAAGATTGTGAATTTATTTTTTGCTCTCCCAGTCTTGGGGGAAGAAAAAGGAAACCAGTTTGCATATCAAACATATGCATCTGTTTTTTCTGTTTGACAGCTCATAATGTACAGTATGCACAGTTGGTGTTCATGTAATGACTTGTAAAAACGACTCTCTTTTCTTCCTCATCAATGTTGCTAATAAATTAAAGCTCTATATTTTATAATAAAACATGTTCTCTTTTGTTTGCTGCTGGCCAAGATATTTATCTCTCACTGCCATTAAAGGCAAGCGAGCATTCAGCTGCCTCTTGTTCAACTGTTTGTTAGCAAAATATCTCAGTAATTACAGAACAGATTTTAATAACACAAGCAGACTGCAGCTTTATTGTATTACCAATGATATTTAAGTATTGAATGATTCTGCAGTTAGACTTACAGCAGTTATTCATCTATCTCCTTTAACAAGCCTGAATTTTATGTTTAAATTGCATAATCTGCAGAACAAAAGATACGTAGATGAAGAAAGAAATGTACAGTACCTGAATGCATATAAGAAATGGGTTAGTATGTATACACACACTGCAGGTTTGTGCACGCATAATTGAAAGTGAGTAGATTAGGATCCTTAACCACCTTCAGATTTAGGTCAATGAGATCTGGCTGGTGAAACTGCAAATCCCTTTAAGCACTTCAGAACTCACCCTTTACTCTGTTGCATCCAATGTAGAACGTGTTTTATGATATATTTTATATATTTCCTCGTTGCTGGCATATGGGTCACATGTTAAGTTGTGTATTTTGCTTAGCTTTTCGGTTGTTAGCTATAACTGAGCTGAAATAAACTTGGTTCTAATTAGACATTGTGGCAAACAAACCACACAAGTCCAAAGTAATTCTCCCAGATGTTATCATCATGTTCATGCAACGGTTGTTGAAACACAAACAATATTTAGGGTTACGTGCTTCTTTTTTTCCAAGGCCTCTGAGAAGAGCATGAGATAAGCACTTGAGCCGATGTTCATCTTCCGCTGAGCACAGCAAAGTACCCTAAAGGTTAGAGCACTCCAACAGTGATGCCTGCTTCTCTTTGCAACTCTGCCCCATAACGCTTGTCCTTGTGCACCATTGGCCACCACTGGTCAGGTGGGGCAGAAGGTGCCCAAAATCCTTTTCCTAAGACACGAGGATACTCCGACCTTCTCTGGCTGCAGTTGAAGGCACAGGTCAGACAGAAGCAGGCGAGCAGCCAGGACCTGCTTCCAATTTTTCCCAGATTCTTGGCTTTTAAACTGAGGGACCCAAGCCGGGGGAAAGTAGGATGGGGGCTGGAGCTAGCGCTGAGGAGAAACGCTCCAGAGAGCTGGAGAAGAAGCTGAAGGAGGATGCCGACAAGGATGCAAGAACTGTGAAGCTGCTGCTGTTAGGTAAAGAAGCACCTGTCGGCTCATTGAGAATGAAAAATGGTTGATGTGTCTTAACAGGTCACCAGTATCTGATCTAGACGTGTGTGGATGATTAAAGGTGATACAATCCCTTCAAGTTTGGCATTTGAATTTAAAAGTAGAAGATGCAGCTGTTATCTTCAATCTGTTATCTTTTTTTTTTTTTTTTAAGTTGGGTTTGAGGGAGAAAACACTTTTTTTCTTGATGTTATTCATGTCGTACATGTAGATTAAGTGTTTGTGACTGAAATTCTGAGACACTCAGATAATCACTCAAGCCAGTCTTGTGTTAATCTGGGCACAGCCGCACAACGTGCTTAACAAAGGATGCAAGTGATTTTCTTTGAAATTATTGAACACTGTCAGGTGGTGCTGAAGTCTGAGTTTAGTTTTGAATAAATTAAAGTTGAGTGGCATGGTACCACAGTGGTTAGAGCTGTTGTCTCACAGCGAGGTCAGATGGTTGACCCCTGGCCTGAATCTTTTCTGTGTGGAGTTTGTGTCTTCTAGTGCACTCCTGTTTTCTCCGGGTGCTCTGATTCCCACAGGCCAAAAACATGCATGATGGGTTAATTGGTAACTCTTAATTATCCCTACATGTAGGTAAAAGGAGAGAATGGTTGTTTTCCTCAATTGTCTCCTTGCGTCCTTGAGATGGACGTGTGATCTGTCCAGAGTGTCCCCCGCCTCTCGCACAGCGATTGCTGGAAATAGGCACCAGCTGCCCCGTGGAAAGGAAAAACGGGTATGAAAGGATGAATAAAGATAATTATAGAGACAAAAATTGTATTTATACAAAAATGCAATCACTCTGAATTTTGGATACTCGTTCAGAGTTGCAGAACGCAAATTTGCCCAGCCATGTACGCACAATAATGTCAACGCAGTCCAGATATTGATTCATGCTCATCATCAATTTCAGCGCCGTCAGCCTCCCAGTAATGTAGGTCAGGGTCACGGAGAAAGATTAGGACAAATGTAAGAGGCATTATGATCTGCTGGGTTCATCTGTCTGATGAAGTAGGTCACACTAATCACTCCTATCACACTCAAAACACAGACAGCCATAAAATTAACCAACTTATCAGGGCTCTTGAAATCCTGTAGTATTTTGAAAAACTTTATGTACTGGCAGAAAAGCACAGGTCTAGCTATTCTCATGACTGTTTTCTTCTCTCATGAAGGGGCTGGAGAATCAGGCAAGAGCACTATTGTCAAACAGATGAAGTAAGACGTTTGCCTTTAAATCGAAGCAGCATTTCATTTCTGTGCTCGACTGTAATGCTTACACATTTTCTCTGCAGAATTATTCACAAAGATGGTTACTCACTTGAAGAATGCTTGGAGTTCATCACCATCATCTACAGCAACACCCTGCAGTCCATCATGGCCATCGTGAAGGCCATGAACACACTCAATATTAACTACGGCCACTCTGATCAACAGGTGACACATTTCCACTTCTGGCTAGAATAATCGCAGTTTGCTGGAAAATCACCATCCAGAACTTTTGTTGCTCTTCTTACTGCAGGATGACGCCAGAAAACTCATGCATCTTGCAGACACCATTGAGGAAGGAACCATGCCCAAAGAAATGTCAGACATCATTTTGCGCTTGTGGAAGGATTCGGGCATCCAGGCATGCTTTGACAGGGCCTCAGAGTACCAGCTCAATGACTCAGCTGGATAGTAAGAGCTCGTAAATCTAAAGACTTCACGTCTTGGGTGATTATTGATCACTGACTGAGGCAAATTTTCTCCCAGCTACCTTAACGACTTGGAGCGACTGATCCAGCCAGGCTATGTGCCCACTGAGCAGGATGTGCTGCGATCAAGGGTGAAGACCACTGGCATCATTGAGACCCAGTTCTCCTTCAAAGATCTCAACTTCAGGCAAGTTTGTGCAACAATAGTTATATCTGGGCTCCAGAAAAGCATTTTGATAAATATATGGGGTGCCATTTGTAAAGTTACACAGTCAAAAATTAACAGCAATATTTTGGTTTATTTAGCCTTTCATAAGAATTTTTTTTTCAGTCATATTTTCGCCATGTTATTCATACATTTATAAACGCCATAGTTCCAAACTAAATGCTTAATTTACACACAAAGTATTTAGTTAACACTTGCAAGATAAATATTTAGTTATTAAACTAAATATTTAGGTGTAAATTCAATAATTAATTTCCAAGCTAAATATTTAATTTCTAAGCTAAACATTTAATTTCCAAACTAAATATTTAATTTGCTATCTAAATATGTAACTCATCTAAATATTTAACTTGCAAGTTAAATATATAGCTTGCAAGTTAAATATTTAGTTTAGGAATTAAATGTTTAGCTTGTTAATTATTTAGTTTGGAAATTAAATTGAATTTACACCTAAATATTTAGTTTACTAACTAAATTTTTTACTTGCAAGTTAAGCATTTTATTCGTGAACTAAATATTTAGCTTGTAAATTAAATATTTAGTTTGGAACTATGACATTTATAAAAGTATGAATAACGTGGTGAAAATATGACTGAAAAAAAAAACTTTTTCTTATTAAAGGCTAAATAAACCAAAATATTGCTGTTAATTTTTGACTGTGTAACTTTACAAATGGCACACCATACAAATATATATTTTTTACCTTCAGGATGTTTGATGTGGGTGGTCAGAGGTCAGAGAGAAAGAAGTGGATCCATTGTTTTGAAGGTGTCACCTGTATCATCTTTATTGCTGCTTTGAGCGCCTATGACATGGTGCTGGTGGAGGATGACGAAGTGGTATGAAAAGTTGATCATTGTTATCTTACTTATAATCAACGATTGGTTTTCACTGAAGGCTCTTCACTGGACTTTACTTTCAGAATCGAATGCACGAGAGTCTGCACTTGTTCAACAGTATCTGCAACCACCGCTACTTCGCCGCCACCTCTATTGTCCTCTTCTTGAACAAGAAAGACGTGTTCCTCGAGAAGATTAAAAAGGCTCATCTCAGCATGTGCTTCCCCGACTACGATGGTGCGGTCACCATCATTCGTAAAGCGCGGCGTGTTTTAAATAAAACGACTAAACAAACAAAACTTTGTCTTCATGTCTTCTCATCTACAGGCCCCAACACTTACGAGGACGCTGGCAACTACATCAAGGTGCAGTTCTTGGACCTGAACATGCGCCGAGACATCAAAGAAATCTACTCCCACATGACCTGCGCCACAGACACAGAAAACGTCAAGTTCGTGTTCGACGCCGTAACAGACATCATCATCAAAGAAAACCTGAAAGACTGCGGCCTCTTCTAAGAGCCGGGCAGAGACACTGAACGAGGGTGAGCAAAGTTAAACAGCTGCAACAACGACCAAAGCCGACCGCTGAAGAGCTCAAACCAACATGATTCTGTTTCTTCTTCACAGGATTCTGTTAACCTGTCACATTCCTCGAACCACAATGGGATTTAATGACTGAAGATTAAAAAAAAAAAAAAAAATCCTCAGACCAGCAAATGTAAAAACAATACATACATTTCTCTTTGTTGTGTTCAAAACTAACCTGTAGCTTTGACCAAAGACATTTTGTCACCTAAGACTTTAAGAAAACTCTTTTAGTCAGAAAGTCTGGTGCAGATTTCAAAATAAACTTTTAGTCAAACTATTATTTTTCTTCTATGAAATCATTGGAGTATTAAGAGCTTTTTTTTTTTTTTGGTTTTAATGCATGAACATGAATAGATGTTCCAGCTAAGGCAGTGTCTCCAAGCTCCAGTACTCAATGTACACAAAAACAAGTGAACAAGATAAACTCACCACCTACATATGCACTTCAGTCTTGTTTAAACATTGTCAGTAGAAGTGACTTTTATACATAGACACACAAATGTACAGTTTGCAACAGTTTGCAAATGTCTCAAATTTAAGTTTTTTTAAAGGAAAGCATTAAAAAATTATTTTGTAGTACCTGGTAGATGAAAATGGCCAGTGTACAGAATATATTTTGACTTGGGACTACCTGGCAACACCCATTATTATCCACCTGACAAGGGTTTCTTAACTTTAGATCTTACTCTTCCATCAACTTTAATGCATCCCGAACCGCAATGTGTATCCACACAAATGTTATATCAAAACGGCTTGGCGCGATGATGTGTTCTGTTATTTGAACTGGTGTTTCGAGTTACCATGACGACGTAATTTGCAAACAAATACGTCATTTTTCTTAGTAAAGTTTCATAGACTGGTTGCAAATCAAATATCCAAGATTGCCACCTGAGCTAAAAAGGACAAATACTGTATTTCAGCCATGTTCAGAGATATTAAAATGAACATTGGTGTGGTAGTAGCTGAAACCTATGCCCAATAAATATTTTTTTTATCACAATGGCCACCAAAGCTCAATATAATGGTTTTAACTCAGCTATTTTTACACATATTGAGCTGAAACTTGGTGTGGTTGTAGTTGAGAACGTTCCCCATCACAAACTGGATCTGAATCAAAAATCTAAGATGGCCACCATGGCTTAAAAGAAAACAGTACTTAAACTCGTTGACATTTTGTCATTTTAAGTTGAAATTTGGTATGTTGGTAGCTGAGAGCAGACCCCAACACATGATACTGTCAGGTCAAAATTTTAAAATGGCTGCCACGTGGCTGTCCCCGTCAAAGTTTCTACGGGAACTTTCTAGTTTCCAATAATGTGTTGTGGTATAACGTTGAGCTATAGATGTGTCAAAGTTTAAATTAAGAACCATGCATTAAAGTCTTTAAAGTTCCTGTACAGAGACGACAGAATAAAAAATGTACAGTTTGACTAAAATTATTAAAGCTTCTGTAGAAAACTCAGGGCTGTCTGTGTCTTTGTTTTTTACAAAATTAAAGCAATAGCATTTTTTTTTTCATAATTTTTATTACCTTCAGTACATCATTTCACATTTCTTGAATGCACTGAACAACTTGAGTCTCCAAAACAGATTAAAAAAAAGCAGTTCAAAACTAGTTTCAAATGTTCCTGTCCTTTGTTTGTCTTACAGTAAAAAGATCTGCCAGTAAAACTACACATGCATTCACCCAAAATATTTTGTATGGCAGAAAATAAATGGCTTTAAAATGTAAATAGAAAGATTTGTATACCGTTGAAGGTTTCCAACTTTATTAAGATTCATTTTGAAGGTAGGTTAAAAAAAAAGTCATAAAACCAGTTTATTGTCAAAAAAGTGACTGGATTTTTAAAAATCTCAACATTTCGCTATATGAAACCCAATAACAGATGATCTCTCAGAAACCATTGATATGGCCTCAAAATGTTAAAACAACTTTCAAAACAATGAATATAAATTGTAGCATAATCCTATAAAGCAGCCCACAGTCCATTTACAAATGAGATGGACCTCTTAAAGGACGCCAGTAATGAAACTGAACTTTTTTCTGAACTGTATGAAGTAATAATGCATATTCTTTGTACACCTGCACCTTAGTGCTGTGATCCTCTGACCTCAAATAAACATTGGCATCATAAATACTGGAGGCTCTTCTGAAACATACTGTAGTAGGCAAGATTACAAGAAGATTTTTGCATTTTGATTCAACCCTGAGTTCTTACTACACGACAAATATCACATAGGATGTGCATTTAAAAGAAACAGCGAAACAAGCATCACTTATCAAAACATAATTAGCATTAAAAAAAAATATGGCTTAAGAGTTTGTGACGTCCAAAAGGAGGAGTTTTGTGTCGTTACTGTAGAAATGCACATACACATGGAATGAAACAGTTTTGGAACATCAAAAGTTGATTTGATCGTAGTTTGTAATGTTATCTAAACTTTATTCGCCGTACAGACCGAGACTAATAGAAGGCACTTTAAGAAGCAACCTGAACTCTGCTCTGGCACGTCTAGTTGCCCTTTAGAAGACATTTAATCACAATAAAGGCTTAAATTCTGTGTTTTATCACTGAGAAACGTAAGAGCTCATACGTATCATGCAATTTACCCTTGCTTTTCAGTTCCCTCTGGATAAAAATATATTTTATTGTTTTAGTTTTAATCAATGAATGCAATGAAAACAAATTCTTGCAGAAATCCTAAGGTGGTTTGTACAGGGAAATTAGAGCAAAAAAACAACTGTTGCTTCAATTGTATTACTGTATATGCATAAGTCAACTACCTGTTTATTTGCAGCCCTTTATTTACAAGCCCTGATCTAGCTGAATGAATCAACTGCAGAGGCACTGATTGTTGTGGTTGTTTTCCTTTAGAGGTGATTGTTTTTAGATGACATGCATTTTACATTTACGAGACAAGATGGCACTGACCCCATAAACTGAGTACTACTATCAAGATTCACAGCTCAGCTGTTTTTTCAAACACACACTTGCACCCATTCAAACTTCAGCAAGCATACAGAATTAGTTAATCTAAAATCACTTAGTCTTAATTTGTCATCAGATATAAATTAAATGATGAACGACTCCTTATTTTCCAGAGGAGTTGCCATCTACTTTGACTTCACACTCACCCTTCCCAAACTTTTAATTAAATATACTAAATAGTAAGAAAATATTTCTCAGGTTTACGTTAGTGACCGTTTCCTGTTGCGATCCAGAGCAGCTGAACAAACAGCACAAAGATTTTAACTGGCCGGTGTCTCCTCTAAGATCACTGAGCTGAAAGTCACCACGTTCATCCTCTCTTGATCAAAAAAGTCCCACCATGTGATCGATCTGTCTCATGTAGACGCTCTTTAATGGCAGAGCATACCGTCGCTCCTCTGGAATCCTGTTACACTGCAGACACAAATGAACGAGAATAAGACCAAGACTTTTATACTGTTATTATTTTAGTAAATGACACTGATGGGTGAGAACAGGGAATTTGATGATGGCCTTACGTGGCTGATGTTGCTCGGAGGTGGCTGGCTGTTTGGCTCCGTTTCTGCCAACGCTCCCTCTTCACATGGAGACAAATCGTCCCACTGTTTCTCCCTGAAGCGCTTGTCTACAGGCACAACATGCCCCTCGGTAGTAAACATGTACCTGTCAGACTTGTGAAGTGGGTTGTCCTCATCAAAAAGCTGCAACGCAGACAAAAAAAAAAACATTTAAATGGTAAATGTAAATGGAGTGCACTTACACAGCACCTTTCTATCTTATCAAGATACTAAAAGTACAGCACTCTACTAGATCTTACAAAGAATAATCAGTGCTTTATCACAGTCATACACCAATGGGACACACATTGGAGGCAATGAGGGGTTCAGTGTCTTGCCCAAGGACACTTCAACATGTGACTGCTGGTGGAATCAAACCCCCAACACTCCCATTGGAGGATGACTGCTCTAACCACTCAGCCACAGCACAACGAACAGACGGTAAGAAATATTTTAAGAGAGTTTATGACGTGAACCAATCAATGTATAAAACACAAATGATTAAGTTATCAATACATAGCAATAAGCTTTGACGCCATTAAGTTCCAACAGCAACACAAAACCATCTAAACTAGCTCAAGACAGATTTTTATGTACAGTAGTCCCTTGCGGTTCAACTTTCGTGGACTCGCTCTTATGCAGATTTTCAACGTAAGATTGTGCACGACAAGATTGTCAACTTTAATAATACTCACATGATTGGGACGTATAAAAAAAATAATGGGAGTGGGAGGGAGTGGGACCAACCATTAGGACAAAAAAATACGCTATGGACAGGCGAGGCCATTTTGTAGTTTTCTTTCGATAAGCCTACACTGTAACTAGGCCTGTCACGATAACACATTTTGCAGGGCGATTAATTGTCTCAGAAATTATTGTGATAAACAATAATATTGTTTGAAATTTGACAATAGTAATTATTTACAAATTTAAGAAGAAATTTTGTTAATTTGTTTTGCATGTAGTACCTTTTTTGACCACCAGATGGCAGTATAAGACTGTTTGAACCGAAGGATGGATAGTGAGGGAGTGAGCAGCGTGTCTCTGAGAAAAATGGGAGGGAGGCCCCTTGACGTGACATGGGCTGTCTCTTTTTCTGTTTTTTTGGTTCTCAAAATGGAGGACGCTCAGTGTGGTTTGAGCTCTTTAGCATAGCATTTTCACACAAAGATTTTAATTTAAAAAAATCAGTAAACAAGTTCTCAGCTTCTTTTTGCAGAGAAAAACAACTTTTTACACAAAGACACGGATTTCAACCATGAATTTTGAAGCTTCGACAAGACGAAGGTTTTTTCCTGAGGTCAGCCTGTTAGCTTAGCTCGTAGCTTAGCTGCTTTTAACAAGCCAAAAACGCAATTTTGGATGGTTAAAATAGATTTTAAAGAGAAAAGAAAAAGGGAGGGGTCAGTGAAGGAGTTGACCTTTTGTCATCCAGTGTCTTCAGCAGAAAGAGAGACACAAAGAAACAATAAAGCCCATAAATGAAAATGAGGTTGATAATTTTAATTTATCATGCAATTACCTGTAATTGATTTATTGTTTATTGCAACAGGCCTACCTGTAACGCAAGTCAAAAGAACTACACGGCCCAGAAGTCAACAGTGCTTCTGGCCGCTGCTTTCTGCCGAAATTTGAAGAACAGCAATGGAGGAAGCAAACACTAGCGGAGAAACCAATGTGGTAAAAATGGTTTGGCAACACAAAGTTAGAAGTAACATCTATCAAGCTCACAGAAGTGGCAGGATAGTTGCAAATAATCCTGAAGTTGAAGACATCCTTCAAACTGTAGTATCTTCACTGGTGAGTACCCATATAAAATTTAGATGTACAATACATATATGCATGTTGTTAAAATTACATATGTTTGAGACTTTAGAACATTATAAGATTGTGGGAAGGGTTGATTTATTAATTTATTTATTTAACCTTTATTTCACCAAGAAAATCCCAATGAGATTAAAAATTTACAGTATTTGCAAGAGAATAATGGTTTATAAAGCCTTAAAATATATAAAATACTAAAACAAATATAACGACCCTGCTTCGCAGATTTTCACCCATCGCGGGGGTGTCTGGAACATAACCCCACGATAAGTGAGAGACTACTGTATACACTTCATGAATAATTTTATGATCACTGAGCATTAGTTATAAAGGCTTTGAAACCACGTTGCAAAACTACCACTAGATGGCAGTAATACATCAATTACTGTATAGTTCTAAATCGGAGCAGCGTTCATCTCCTGGCAAGACAGCACTTTATTTATTTTTTTGGGATGGGGGGGGGGGTGGGGGGGGTTAAATGCTTTAACACACTTGTTTTCCACTAAATGGTAATTCTAATTCTTCTAAGGAACTTCATAAAAAGCTGAATAATTAATTTATTCTTTTGAACCAATGTGCAGAACGACACATTTCAAACACGCATGGCATGCCCTGAGAAGCAAAGTTGAGAATAATCAGAACAGAAGCAAAATAAAAAAAGGAAACAATTTCATAGATGTCTAAAATCTCACATCAACCACACTGTTTTCTCACATGCACAGGCTGTAACTTACCAGGTAAAGGTATTTACAGGTCTCACTGAGGAAGAAGCTCTCCATGCGATCCTCTTTGGACTTGTCCACGACGTGGTGGAGAGTGGCATACCCACATCTGCAAGATGACCGCTCACTTCAACCCAAAGCTGACATGCAAAAAGTATTTCTACGGAAAAGTAAAAAATACTTTACTTTTAATATTAAAAATGTTTGTATGACCCACACCTGACTTTGGCATTTGTCTCGAGGCTTTGAAGAATATCCATCCCAACATGCAAATAGAAAGGATTTTTGGTCGCCTGTGAAGAGAAAAACAAAATAAAATGTGTCAGAGACAACAATCTACAAACAGAAAGCTGCTCTTGTGTTGTGCAAGCGGAGTTCAGCGATCCTACCTGATACAGTAGGTAAGTTGACTCAACCAGCTCCGGTCTTAAAGGATAAAAAAGCACATCAGGAGCTTGAAGCTGCCAGTTGTATCTTTCCGGCAGAGCACCAAAGCGCTTCCAGATAGCATAATAGAAGGCGTGCAGGCAAATGGCATCATCTATATTCCCATTCAGCACCTACGGGTTAGAAGTACGTCCTTATGTTTTCTTAAAATAACAAGACTTTTCGAAAACAAGACATCTCATTCTAAGGAACTTGAAAAAAAGCTGAATAATTAAGTAATTACAGTATTTTGAGAAAAACCACAAACTAACCTGCAGCCCAGGAAAGAAGGCCTGAAGGGAGTCAATCCAAGTGTTCATTATCTCGCCACTAAACATATTTACATTAACATACAGAGGCGGGTCGCCCTCTCCTTTGTTGCAAGACTCTCGCCTGCAGGAAAAACAAGAATCTTTTTTGTTTCTTCAAAATACTGTACATACAACCCTAAATGTGAAGTAAAAAGTGAGTTATGTCTTCTAATGTCAAATTAGCACAAATATTCAAATACAAACACAACTAACTGCAGCACACATTCCTCTTGAGAGGGCTGCTGAATGCCACAACAGAGGATTATTCTCAAAAACACCGTGAAATAATAATACTGAAACTGATCAGTTGTTTTTATTCCTCTTTTTTGGGGCTACTCCGCAAAAAGAGGCAAATACAACTGCTGTGATTATTTCCTTTTTCAATTACAACTCTAGGAGCTCACTAATACTGGAAACACAACTGACTGGTGGTTACTAAATGAACACAAAACATGTCACTTCCTTCAGCCTGGGACTCACCCTCTTCTCATGTGATTCTGTATGCTCTCGTAAGCAGTCTTAAACATGCGGTAGTCCTCATTTTCACCAAAAAGGATGTAGGATTTCATCAAATATTCATAGAAGGAGTCCATTCCAGCTCCAAGTCCACTCTGCTTACCAACCCACTGGCCTGTTTGGATATTAACGACATTCCCTAAAAAGAGAAGCAACAGAAAAGGCTTTGTAATAACTGGAATATTCAGAAGATCAAAAGATGAATTTAACACACAAAAAAGTGCATGAAGGCAACGTTTTTCATATACCGGTACAATGCAAGCTCTTACCCAACAAACCAGTTTCGTTACTCCTCAGGTTCCACAGAGCTCTCACTGCCCGTCTCGCCACCCATTCAAATGTTGAATCTCCAATCAAGCGGCTCAGGATCCCAAACTCCACCAGAAGGGACCCAGCTCCTGCAGTGCAAGTCTCATTTATGCTGTCTTGAGGAACTCCAAACCTCAAGTTGACCTACACGACACATAAAACTCTGATAAGTTTGAATCTTTTAGACATGATACTGATCATAACAGAATCTTTATCTCTCTCTCACCCTGGGGTAAGGAATGCCCGTGCTGGTGTTCTCAAAGGCTGGCAGCAGGCGGATAGCCAAGTCGTGAGCCAAGTGCAGCAGCTCATTATCATAATCTTTAAACCCAACATCACCAAAGGGATGCTTCGGGTCAGTCAGCAGAATGTGTGCAGAGATAAGGCTTCCCAAGATCCTTCAAAGATCGATCAAAACGATACAGAAGCATTTTTACATGAACAGAGAAAACAAGTATTAAAATGTGATCTGAAAAACATACCTGATGTTGGCCTCAAAAACTTGTACAGTTGAGTCCTTGTCAAAGGACACGGTATCTATAACCAGTCTGACGGCTCTCTGGAATTCAGTCACATTGCCAAGCACCTGGAGAGACAACAAACCCCCGCTTAACCACAGTAAACCAAGTCCTTTTCTGCTGCCTCCACATTTTGTTTAGGACTGAATGCTGCAGCTGGTGCAGGAAAAAGAAACAGTTTTATGGTTAACACACTAACATACTTTACCTGATTCAATCAAGAGTAACGTTTGAGTGTCAGACCCACAACTTACAGCAAAGGAGGTGGTGACCTCCATTGCACCAAACGTAGTGCCAGTTAGACAATATTTATCTTTTTTTTTTTTTAAAGTGTAGACACATAAAATGGTTTAGGCTCTTTAAAAACCTAATGGCACAAGCCAGAAATGACTTACCAGTTGTGTACGGACTAGTTTTATATTTTCAGAAGCAACTTTGCCGAGTGTTTTTAGAGAAGAAACTGATACAGAACCTGAGCGGAAATCAACTTACAAGCAGTGTGTCCAAGGTGTCGATGAGGGTCAGGGAATAGTTCCCCAAGACGTCGTTTATGTTGATGTTGGACCTGAAACAAAAATGGCAAAAACGAACAGCACATGAACAGCAGACAATTATTAACAATCCACTCAAAAGAAAGCGCATTTCAATTACAAAAACAACAACAAGTCAAAATGAGTGTGAGCACTCCTGTGCTTTAAGAGGAGAGATTAGCAGACATTTATAATAACTGGATGATTTTTCTCATTTTGAGTGATCTCACATGTTCAGAAACAGTGAAAACCCATTTGATTTAAAAAAAAAGTGGATTTGAAGACAAACAGTTATAAGCTTAAACAAAACTTCAAAGTTCATGCTCAATAATTCAAGTACAACGTTCTCAGGTCCTCAGGACAGTTTCTTTTCATTGAAACATTTCATCATTCATCCAAAAGACTTCAATAAACTCAGTCTTTTAAATAGCACCTTACATAGTGGGTCAACCAGTTTGACGATGATAAGATGGTTTCTGGAGTCTTAGCACCATCAAACTGGTTGACCCACTATGTAAGGTGCTATTTAAAAGACTGACTTTGTTATGGCTCCTCGGACTGATGAAGTCTTTTGGGTGAAAGATGAAACATATCATCATAAAGAAACCTTCCAGAAGACCTGACCTGAATACCTGCAGGAATACTTGTAGTTCCAAGAGCAGGGGGTGTCAAACTCGCTTACAAAAGGGGCCAAAATTAAAACCTTTTTCAAACCAAGGGCTGGTTTCAGAATCTACATTAACTCAAGTTAGATACAAAACATATTTAGTTTGACATCATAATCAAAGATTACTAAAAAAAAAAATGAAAGTGATAAAAGCATTTTACATTTAAAAGAACATCTTGGGGGCCAGATAAGTTGTCATCGAGGGCCACATCTGGCCGCCAGATTTTGAGTCTGACACATATGTCCTAGAGTTTCCAAAAGCAGACTGGGAGAAAGATCTTTCAGTCATCAGGCTCCTCTCTTGTGGAACCATCTTCCAGTTTCTGTCAGTGAGGCTGACACGTTGTCCAGTTTTAAGACTGGGCTTAAGACTTCCCTTTTGGATAAATCCTACACTACTGGAGGATAAATTGACCTCATTTCCTTAAATTAATTGTTAAAATTGACTAGTTTTCATTTGAATTAATTTCTATCTTAATATGTGATTATTGACCTGCCATTGTGTACCGGTATCTGTTCCTCACAAACCCAGCCGGTGCGAAGCAGATGACCGCTTGTCCTGAGGCTGGTTCTGCTAAGGTTTCTTCCTCATGGGGGAGTTTTTTCTTTCCACTGTCGCCTTCATGCTTGCTCAAGATGAGAGTCTGCGATGAAGTTAAACTCAAAGCAGTTTACCCCTCGGATAAATAACGTTAACTAACTTTTTATGTACATCTATACAGTGCCCTGAGATGACTCCTGTTGTGACAATCTCTAAATAAACTGAATTGATTGGGAGGAAACACAAATCATCCAGCTGCATGCTGTCCTGCCAATGGCAGCTGTCAGTAGCAGTGAACCAGTGACATCTGTCTTGTACTGAAGCCTAATTTGACTATGAAGTGAAAGCAGTTTAGGTTGGACAGGATCGGAATGACTCACGGGTTTAGGACGTCTGGACCTCTCCCTTCACAGTCAATGGGATTCAGCTCGTCCTCTGGAAAGGCATATTTCATGTAATTCTCGTACCCGAAGTAGAACATGTCTTTGGCCATGCCTTTCATTTTCGCCCGCAGCGTGTCCGGAAACGAACTGTACCTCCGGACGTACTCGTCCTGGTCCCCGTCGAAGAGGCTCAGGTAGGACCTCTGGGGCGCCTCCTGTCCGACCTTCGCGCAGGTGGTGGTCGCCGTCTCTTCATACTTGTGGCCTTGTATTCGTTGAGACCACGGGTTACCTCTCAGGTCGGCTCCCTTCTCCTCTCTGAACAACAAGTCTAATTTGTGCAAACTGAAACTGAGGGGGAAGTTAAACCCCCAGCTGACGTTAGGTCCCAGTCCGAAGGATAACCACAGCACCCAGCTGACAGAGAGTCTCAGTACCACCAGACCAACTACTATCGACCTCCATTGCATCTTTGCCTCGAGTCAGTCTTAAAACGCATAATTCAAGTCCACATTACCGCCGAGGCGTCTCCAAATGCGAAACCCGATTGTCGTCGGGCTAAAAACGGTACACGCACAGTCGGGTGAGTCCGCTGCGTTCACTTCCTGTCAACAAACCAACCCCTCCCAGATCCTGAAATGTGATAGGTTACTTGCAAGGCGGGCTGTGCGCTGATTGGTCAAAGGGAGCTGTCGATCTTCTCTTTCAGTTTCGTGGCACTCCCGACTTCAGCACCAATAGGAAACGGCCACAAGCGTGAAGGGTGAAACCTTCAAACTCGACAGAAAATTTGGTTACATTTACATCCGTTAGGAAGTTTTGTTTAAATTGAAACAGTCCAGTTAATATTTAACTCTGCATAGCCAAACATCTTGGCAGTACAGTTTTAAAGCGGATAAATTAGAACACCAAGCTGTAGTCCTTATACAGTATGAAAATTTTACAGCATACTAACAGATGGGTGACCTCATCTTACACCATTTACCATACTGTATTTGCAGCAAGGCCGAGCTCAATTTGTGGCACTCAGTGACACGGTACCCTAAACGAGTTGCAACATTTTCAGCTGAAAAAATAAAAACTTAAATAAAGAGCTGCACACTTCTCCCTTTTTAATCCATTTTCATAAAATTCCCTGACTCTGTGCAGCTCATTCCTAACTGGCTTATCTGTCTTAACTTTTGCTGCACCCGCTAATAAAATTTTAAGATTCTTTGATTAAAAGTATCACCTAAATTAGAAGCATCTGTATAGATTATTCTTACATTGTTATGCAGGTAATAAATGCTTCAAAAATAAACTCCCTGAACTTTTACGACACTTTTCGTGAATTCATTTTACAGGATCAAGTATGCAAGCAGCAGGGATTTGAACCTCACTGAGGCAACAGCTCTACCAACTGATCCACCGTGCCGCCCTTACCTTTTATGTATTCTGGGAAATCGAAGAAAATGCTGTTGCTCATTTTAGTTTCTACTTTTTAACTTGATTTTCTCATGAAAACATTTCAAAGGTTGGAAAAGAAAATAAACAGTAAAATTACAGAAAAGACAAATGTATTGTCTATTTGTCAAAAAGTCACTTTTGCCCGTTTTAATTCACTTGCAATTGCATATTAATATTGTTTAAGGATGTGCAGCTTTATTAATAACCAATAGTAATTTTACCTCATTGATCCACAGTATATGTAGTGTTATTGTAAAGGGGTGCCATTTGAATTGCAGTGGAACAAAGCCAAGCATTTTTTTAAACCAACTTTTGTTTTTGCCATTTATGATCAAACTATAAAGAATGCTTGTTTTCTAATGAGTGTTACAAATAACACAGACGTGTCTAAATTAAAAAGCATGCCTTTTTATTCTTTAATATATTGAAGAGGTGTTTGTAACTCTACACCTTCCATGCTGCTTTGCTCCAGAGGTTGAGAGACGTTGCAAAAGGCACTTTGAATTCTGCCACTCTCCCAGCCTTGACGCAGCACTTTTCCACTGAAGCCATTTTACAGAGGCCAATACGACTCACGCAAGCCTGTACAACTTTACCTTTAGTACATTCAGCCTTTAAATAGAATCATATATTCATACACACACATCCCACATTGGTAAAAATCATACTAGCTTGATATTTGTACAGACCTGCTTCAATTGACACAAATGCAGTTTTCTAAAAAGAAACATGTCCTGTTCAAGCGACGGGGGACAGTCATCAAAAACAATCACAAAAAAAGAGCTCGACAGAAAGGAAAGTTTGTAAATCCAAATAAGCCACCTACTGGAATCATACCCGACGGTATGAGCAACATTTCTTATTTCAAGGCCTGTTTAACCAAATTAACACCATCCTCATTTAATGTATGCTACAAACCCATATGCTGGTGCCTGCATATGCATATGCCTCTACAAACCCATATGGGTAATGCCTGCAGGGGACAAAAACAGTTTCTTATCCTGGTTAAAGTACAGTTTTACAAGATGTATAATGCCAATGTCATTCCTTACATCTGGTAGGTTTTAGTAGTGCATTATCTAGGCTTGGAAAATAAAGGAACAAAAACACAAGTGTGAAACAAGCAGAACAGTGCAGAGTGTGAAGCAGGAATACAACTGGACAGCACTGCAGAGTGAGAAGGGTTTGATGTGACAGTAATATGGCAAATACAGCTGGGAAACATCTCCATTCAGCTCCGGCGAGATTTTGAGTGCTGGATGAGCCACTGAAGTGTGATGTCTGAAATTACAGAAGCACTCGGGGTCAGTGAAGAAGGATATCGACATTGTTAAAATCATTTGTCAAACAACACTACCTCAGATTATTTGTACAAACATGGCAACATAAACCTCCCTACACAAACCTACTTACTGTACCACTATTATTTACTATTATTATTAGTTAATTTGACAGGGACAAAGCACACAAACATAGAACAGAACAAGTCTGAGCCTGATGTGTTGCACAAAGAGTACATAGCTATAGATACAAACCGGATTCCAAAAAAGTTGGGACAATAAACAAATTGTGAATAAAAACTGAATGCAATGATGTGGAGGTGCCAACATCTAATATTTTATTCAGAATAGAAC
>JARVLU010001354.1:18381571-18391571 GCA_031762415.1 Simpsonichthys santanae
CAGCAGTGTCTCTGAGCTGAACATTATCTTTATAAATGTTCAAATCAGCTTTATTTAAATAGGTTCGCAACGCTGGTTCATGCACGTGCTTCAGCAGACACAGACGGCACCTGCTGCATGTCTGTGTCTGCTGAAGCGCGTGCACCGTGGGGTGCATTGTTCATGCCAAGAGCCATTGTCAGTACTGGGAGCTAAGCACCGGCAGCACGGAGGCGCAGTTGGAAGAGTTGCCGCCCCTCGGCAAGCAGGCCGCCCCGGTTCAAATCCCAGCTCAGGGGCTTTCTGGCTGGAGTTTACATGTTCTCTCTGTGCATGCGTGGGTTTTCTCAGGGTTCTCTGATTTCCTCCCACAGATCAAAAACATGCATGCTAGACTGATTGGTAACTCTACATTGTCCCTAAGTTTGAGTGAGAGTGAATGGTTGTTTTTCTCATTTGTCTCTATGTGTCCCTGTGATGGACTGGAGACCTGTCCAAGGTGTACACCGCCTCTTGCACAGTAATGGCTGTACATGGGCACCAGTGACCCCCGTGACCCAAAAAGCAAGATGTGAGTAAAAATAATGGATGGATGGATGGATGGATGGATGGACGGATGGACGGACGGACAGTTGGATGGATGGATGGATGGATGGATGGATGGATGGATGGATGGATGGATGGATGGATGGATGGAGACTAAGCACCCCAACAGGTCCAATCCTAGATTCACCCCTGACCTCAGATGTGAGTTTTTCTGCACGACTGGAAGACTCCAAGTTAGCTCCTGGTGGACTGGAGAGGGATCCACACCACACCACCACTCCCAACGTTTAACAGGACAAAGTAGGTAAAAAATGGGCATGTGAAGGTGAGGCAATAGGATAATTTATTTTGAACTACTGAAAATAAATGTGTTAATCCTTGCAGAAAGTCTTTGGCTCAGACTAAACAAAATGGCATGAACTTGTTGATGTAGTGATATGGTGCAGAAGTCTGAGTGTGATGCTGCTCTGTGCAACCTTAATGCTACCCCACACACGGTGTGGGCTGACAGACGTTTATTGTACATGAGGAGGATGAGGTTTGGGGTTTCCTGGTGAAAGAAACATGCTGTGTAATTGTAATCAAGCTAAATGATCTCACTATCAAGTTCTAAATAATTGTGAGAGAATCACATTTTACGACATGTTATGAAGTGAAAATAAATTACAAATTACTGTATTCACCGTTTACAGCTTTGCTTGTGTTGCTATCAAAATCTCTGATCGTGTCAGATTTGAGTCATTCTGAAAGTTTTTTTTTTTTTTAGCCATGTATTTTGACTGACATGACTGGCTTGTGGTCCCATAAACTTTGGACAGAAAATCCTTCAAATCGCTCATGTTTGCATTTGCATAGATTCTGTATGTAGTGATATTATTCAACCACAACTCAAAGAAGTAACACCAAGTCATGTGTTGCTTTGATGTTTCCGTGACATCACCCAGGTACATTTGTACTTGTTCAGATACCGCATGGTGTGGCCACACCACCAACAAAACCAAAGACAGGTACGTATGTGTGTGTTTCTCACGATCACAAGCACAACGCATATACGGGGGATATGGCTGACAGCTCCAACAGGATGTGACGTAACCCTTGATTTGTATTTACGTAGCCACCGTAGTCAGTCAAATTCGTCATCGTAAAGCCTCAAAGGGCAAAATCAACTGCGAAAACTCCCACATGTGTTAAGATACATAGTGTGGTGGAAGTGCAGGAGCAGTCACTACCAATGGAAGAGCAAAGGTTAAAATGTGTCATTTAATGCACTAAGAGACATGCTGAGATATTAGTGATAATGTGATAACGTCTCATGAGACATGATTAGATCTACATACAACTTTTGGAGTCAACTTGGCTCAAGCTTGTCAAAGACAACTGACAAAAAAAAAAGTTCAAAGTGTCAATTTTACAGACATTGACATCAACTTTGAAGTAATAGTAGCTGAGACTGATCCCGAACACATGTTTTGAGCACTAACAGATTATATGAGATCTTTAACTAGAGTCAGCTCTGCCTGCCTGCTAACAAAATGAACAACTAAGCAAATTGTATTAAAACTTTCAGGCAATATTTATTAAATGTAAATCTAAAAACGACTGCATCTTGGAGTCAGCCCAGTTTAAATGACCCCAACACAAAAATGACTATAATTTGGTTAATTTTACACATTTTGCACCAAGATTTGCTGCGTTTTCTTTTAGCTAAAAGTCATTGACAACATAAGAGCTGATCTTTGAGCAAGATTTTTTATCTTAAACTCCACCATGAACTTTTAGATTCAACCTGGCTAGTTTTTTTTTTTTGTTTGCAAAATATCTTATGACCCACTGAATGGAGTTTAATGAAAGTTTCAGAAAGTAATTGTTAGGATTTCATCAACAACTGAACATTTGTGGCTAATCCAGTTCAAGATGGCTTCCCCAGATAATCAACATTAATCAGCACAAAAATAGCTATAATTCAGTCAGTGTTTCAGATGAGCTGAAGTTTGAGGTGGTGGTAGCTGAGAGTTATCACAGTACATACTTAGAGCAATGTCATTCAGTATTGCTGGAGATTTTGCAAAAATGATTTGCGAGGTTTGACAAAAATATCTATATCTCCATCACTTCTCAATATAAAATTATCTTAGCCTAAAACTCTGGCATAAGAAGTGGTGGGTGGAAGAACAGGCCGTTTATCTCTTTAATTTACCAAAACAAATGCAAATCTAAAACTAAAATGAGGTCAAGGATATCCTATTTTCATTTATTTGATCTGTATAAGGTTCCTCAGACGATCCCATACAGCCCACTAAATAATTAGGACAATTAAATGTTCAAATATAGATATTTATTGAAAAAAAAAAAAAAAAAAAAAAAAAAAAAAAAAAAAAAAAACAGGTAAATACAATTTACAACTAAGAAAACTGTCATACAGAAAAAACTTATTGGAAAAAACATTTAGATAAATCTTGAGGTATTGGGACAAAACAAAATATCGAACTAGATGTGAAATGTGTAGTTTTTATTTTATTTAAAATTCACTTTTTTATTTATCTTAGCCAAATGTAACAAAAAAACAGTATTAAAAATGGAACTAAATGTAAAGAATAATGAACATAAAATCAAACACAATACTGTACATACATCATTTTGATATGTTCGTAAATGCAAACATTAAATCAAAAGGATCAAAACCCAAACAAACAACAACCTTTTATCCTTTGACATGGTTTTTACAAATTACTGTCAGAAAACAACTCTTACAAAGAATAAGGCCTTTTTAATTATTACCAAAACTCACACAGTGCAGATATAAAATACCTTTACAAACATAAAATATCAACTATGAAAAACCACTAAAAGACATGTCACTTCACAGCTGAGTAGTTTCTGCAGCACCCTGCAGTGTCGCTGTGTGTGTGGAAGGGAGGCTGAATTTCTTTGAAACTTTTCACCGACTTCCTGGATTGTGACATCTACTGTTGCTGCATGCACGGTTTCCTCTGTTTACTCCAACTGTAGCACGTGCTGAGGCTTTTGAACTTGCACCAAAAAAGAAAAGTGCTTACACACTCGTGCATGAGCATCAATAGTACTAGCTGATGGTAATTTATCAAACTGATAAGTAACAATGTATTAGACATCTTGCATATTTACTTGGAAGTAAATGTTGCTCTAAAAGACATTGAAGTGTTACAGAAAAAGACTGGAATATGATTAAAGGATATCTGGACTGTCATTTTTAGCCGTATTTTTATGTTGTTATAATTAGATATTTGTTTAATTTGAATAGTCACAACCAACTTGAAAAGCGCAGGCATTTATGTAGGAGTGCATCTTTTTTTGCTTCTGGTAGATTTTGCAACTCAGAGTCAGTCAGATGCTCAGAAAGTTCTGGTGTCTTTGTGAAATGGAACAGAGAAAATAAAGAAGTAACACTTTGACTCTCCTAGTCTGAGAAATCTCTCTCCAGTGAGTGAAAACCGACATGAAAGTGCTCACATTTGTGGCATCACTGTTTCCAAAGGCCAGAACAAGAACTTAAAAAACAAAAAGTGGAGGCATTTCTCAGTGGGAAAACAAGAGGCTCGTTTTGCTCAAGTTGGTATTTCCCCCAACCCACAAACCATAAAAAAACATGTTTGTTTTTTTTCTTATCTTGTCTGCTGAACAGAACAGGTGGAAAAGTCTGAGCAAACAGAACAGAAAATATAGAGCCTTGAATGTACCTAAAAAAAAAAAAAAAGGTTAAATAGTTTTCATCAGCTGATATGAATGTATTGATCATACTGTACATTTCTCAGACTCGTCCTATTGCCCTCTTAGATTATGCTGCATTATATAATGTCATGAGGTTCACAAAACCAGCAGGGAAAACATGAATGTAGACATTTTAACAGGATTTGCTGGATGTCTCAGCCATAACACTGAAAAATATAATGGCCTCATAGAAATTTGTTCCAAACCAAAATAAAACAAGACAATAAATGCTTGAATGATGTTTCAATTTGTATAGTTGAGGTACAACAGATTCAGAACTTACTCAATATGTATATTATATTACAACAGAAGAAAGAAATGTCAAATATTGACCACAGTTCAGTTTGAAAACACACCAGCTCAGTTCTCTGATGAATGACTAACATGCAACTTACAATTTCAGGAAGCGTCAAGTGCTCAGATGACATTTATCTGGTCTGAAAGGTCACAGTGTTGTTTGAGGAACAGGTGTGAGGAAAAGTTTCACCTCAGGGCTCCGGGTTGAGTTTGACAAAGTTTCACTGCTATCACCGCTTTCCTCCACGGGCCTCCGACACGAGTCATTGGCTGCAAGCAAGAGATTTAAATGTGAATAAAAGCAAGATAAAGTACAAGTAACACATTCATAGCACATTTGATCACCGCTGTTTATTTATTTTATTTTTTTTTTCCTTTTCAAACCAATTTTAGAGAAACTAAAAGGTGAAAAAGAATGAAGTGCAGATGTGTCCTGATGCATGTTCAATGATCCAGAGGTTGAGTCTGAGGATTTGATCTTGTTAGATGTGTAAAATATCCATCCCTTGCACGTAAAGATAAACTGTTTTTTACATGTGATCACACGAATGTGTGAAAAATATTCCAAATGTGCAAAACATATTTCATACATGTTTAAATGTTTATTTCACCATGTTTCACAGGACTAGTCAGGCTTTTCTAAGCGTTAGGCGCTTTTTGTTGCAAATCCAGATAAGAAACGTGCAAAAATTGTGTTGCACATATGTCACAGATATACAATTGAACACGTTTTCACATGTGAAAACATAAAATTATGACGTTTAGGTTAATTCTGAAAGGGTACAAATAAAGTGAATGGAGCCCCCCCCCAAAAAAATACTTAAAAGCTCTGTTGAAATCATTTGTTGTGAGTAAAAGAGAACATTCTGCAGAAAATTCCTTTGAATTCTCATATAGAAACCTTTGTTTTAATGTTTGTAAGAATCAAACCTTGAAACAAACGATAACTCTGGCTAACACCAACATTTCGTTATAAATGCAGGAACAACAGTCTGCTTATTTGAATAACCTCAGTTTGGAGAAATGGGAGTTTAACAAGACCAAAGTGTACTATAGGCCTTGAAACAAATACTTTCTCACAACTTTCTGAAATAGTGTTTTGTGGGAATGCTACTATCATTTAGATCAAGGTTATTTTTTACATATTTTACATGACACAACTGCTCTGGCAACACTAAGTAAATTTCTGCAGGGAGGCTGCGCCTGCAATTCCACAGTTAACTGCTAATCGTGATATTTGAGCTTGGAAATAATTATTAAACTCATTGATGTAAATAGTCATGTTATGGAAAGTTGACCGTAGTGTAAAGGTTCATTTAAAAAGTGTTTGTATAAACTGCTATAAAAACCATTTAGGTTACAGTAGTCCCTCGCTGCTTCACAGTTCGTTTTTCGCGGACTCGCTCTATCGCGATTTTTCAAAGTGAGATTGGTTATGACGCACAATGGCTGATTGATGGATGAGCCGCAAGATCAGCATAGAATTTTATTTAAAATAAATTACTTTAAATGATTTAGCACCTGTGTACAGCCCACAGCTGTGGGAGAAGCTTCCTCCTGCAGCTGATCAGCTTATCTCCGCTGCGGAGTGCAGTGGGCGTGGCCGAGAGTGCAGCCGGAGGCAGAGAACTGACATCATGACATTCTGTGCACTTTTAGAGCGTTTAGTTTAGAAATATGGTTTTGAATATTGCAAGAGTTTGGGAAGGGTTTAAAACACCTTCCCACACTACTACTACTACTACTACTTGTACTATTATTCCTATTTTGCGGTTTTTCACTTATCATGTGGCTTCAGGGTAAGGATCCCCTGGGATAAACGAGGAACTACAGGTAGTCTTCGGGTTACGACGGTCTTGTCTTAAGACATTTCGAGGTTACGACGTATCTCCCTTATTCACATTACGTCGGTTTTATGTCGGTTTTACGTCGGTTTTTACCGGTTTTTACGTCGGTTTTTACATCGGTTTTTACGTCGGTTTTTACATCGGTTTTTACGTCGGTTTTTACGTCGGTTTTTACGTCGGTTTTACGACGGTTTCACAACGATAAACGTCGTAACGTAGCGGCGCAGCGGCAGAAGAATACAGTACTGTACGGAGGAGGACGGCGTCACTAGTATCCCAGTAGGCCATTAGCCCTTCATTATGGCTCCCAAACACAAGGAGGACTCTTCTGATGGCAGTGCATCGAGGAAAAGGAAGGCCATCACCATGGACTTACGTCGAAAATCGGTTTACGCGCTTGGTAAAACAGGTACGTCACATGTATTTACGTACGTTCCGACTTACGTCAAATTCGGTTTACGCCGCCGCGTGAGAACGGATCTACGTCGTAAGTCGAGGACTACCCGTACTGTGTTTTAAATTGGCAGCAATCTACTTTGGTTATAAACAGATTATCTTGTTACTACAATCAGAATTTATGTCTATTTCCTCAAACTGAAAATATTCAATAAGAAATCTGCATCAGGTAAGATACTAACTGTGCATAAACTCTCCACAGAACCCTTACTTTAAAAAAATCTGAATGATCGCTTTAGATATAGAAGCCAAACATTTTTGTTTTTGTTCTTGTTTTGCAGATTTATCAACCCAAGCCCAGAAACTTCCCGTCGTACTTTGCATCGTCTTCCTCTGGTAGCAAAGGATGATTTGCATCTTGTAGGTTATTGCAGCCCAAACAAGCAGTCCAGCTATTCCCAAACAGACAAGGATAATACCTGAAAAACAGAGACAAGCCAGTTGTGATTTATGATCCTCTTTAATCTGAGGTTACAAGAAGAGGCAGCTTTGGTTTTGCTCAAAGATGTCAATGAAAACCTGTGTGGTTGCTTGAATGAGACGGAGGATTCTCGTTGTCTTTCTGTGGTGGGGGACTAGTGGCGGTGGCAGAATTCTGTGTTTCAGTCCCCTCACGTGAACGAGGCCTTGTTACATGTACGGGAAAGGTTTTTCTGACAGATGTGGACGCTGTAGACAGAGGATTACTGCTTGACTCCTCGTTACAAACAACGTCACGGGTTGAACTTCCAGGCATTTTCACTCCTGTGGCTTTACAGCTAGAACAAAAGATTACAGCTAAATCAACTTCAGGTCATAAATACAGCTGAAGCTGAAACAATTAATCCAGTGAATGTTGATTATTGAATAAAAAAGAAATTAATTAACCCTACTCGTTCCATTTTCGACACGGGGTGTTGTTTTCTGTGCTGAAATATCCGTCTTTGCATTTTGAACAAACTAGCAAGAAAAAAAAGAAAAGAATGTTAAATAAAAGCAACAGATTTTTAAAGTGAATGCTGAAAAACTGTTCTGACTGAGCAACGTACTCCCGTTTTTTATTTCGGATCCTGGCTGACACTTGCACATGGCAGAGCTTTTGAACCGGGGAACAAATCCTTCATGACACTGGCAGATTGCGTCACTCACTTTGGTGCACGGCACTTTGACATAACTCCCTGAGATGAAAACAAGATATTAGCTTGTAAAGTTTACAGTCATCCATCCAATTCATTGCTAAACTGTCAAAGTTTATAGGTGAGGTTCTTTTAAAGTTTAATATTTAAAAGGCCCTAACTGGATTTGTACCTTTATGAGAAGAAAATAAAAGCGGTTGGAAATATCTTAATGGTATTTCTGCACTTATTTATTATTAATTTGAGCAAGGGAATCTTGTTTAGTGGCTAAATTGTGAGAAAATCAGTGCATACTGTAACAGAACAGCCAGAAAGCATGCAAACTTTAGAAAACGTATTCTACTCAATATTTCATAATGACGCTCTGTTTAATTTGATTCTGCTCACATATCAACAGTAAGTAGTTATTGATGATGGTGTTCTCTGTAAATTTAAAGTTTTAAGGCTTACCTTCAATGCACTTTGTACATCCTATGCACTTTTGAGAACTGTTTTCTGTAGGCTGATAAGATCCCTCTGGGCAGGCTTCACAAGACGTTTTACCTCGATAATCATGCACTCTTTTACCTTTACATGTTTTTAATCAGAATCAAAAGAAACAACAGGCTTTAATTATAAAGCACGATAAAGAACGAGCAGACTCCACAGCATGTCACAGAACAGGAAGAAAAACTAAATAAAGATTTTTACCTTCAGGACAATTCAAGGCGTCTGAATGAATAACAAGTTTGTTAAAAGTTAAAAATAAGACGAGCAGAGTGCGCACAGCCATTTTTAGTCCTCATCTGACGACAGTGGCACGATGTCTTGTGAGCAGCGCCACAGAAAGTGTGACACAGAAACTGTCAGTGAAGGTGAATTTCCCAAGCCCACACGTTTTGCATATTAGAAGAAAAGAATAAGAAAAAAAAAAAAAAACTAACTGGGAGGATTCAGTTCAATTCAACTTTATTAAAAAAAACACATTTAAAACAACCCAAGTTGACCAAAGTGTAAAAACAACATAAAAGGTGAAATAAAATCTTTAAAGCTAAACCATTAAAATAATTATTTTAAACGCTCTGGCACAATCATTTTGTTGTTTTTCTTCTTTCGGCTGCTCCCTTCTGCAGGGGTCGCCACAGCGAACTAACTCCCACAGAGACTTGGCATTTGCTTTTACGCCGGATGCCCTTCCCGAGCTACCACAGCCCTCTGTGTGGAGCAGAGAGCTGATATCTATGGTGCCCAGAGAAGCAGATGGTGGGGGTTAAGGGTCCAGAGTGAGGCAAATGAGGGTGGAGGCAGCTGTGGGTGCTTCACCTTTTCCACACACATTTAGATGTTGTCGGTTTGGGGAGTTGAACCGGCGACTTTCTGATCACAGGCCCATCTTCTCTAACCTCTGCTCCCTGGGAAGAGACTCTGTTAGGAGAATCATTCAGCAGCTTTGGAGAACAATCTCCCTTCCTGACTAATCCAGAACATGGAACATCTGAAAGGAGCTCGTCAGAAGATCTTTGATTCACAGTTTAAATGAAAGCAGCAAAGTTCAAACCAATATTCAGGAGCTGTTGCTGGCTTTTTTCCTTGGACCAGTTTGGAGTTTGGCTGCAGAGATTTGAACCAGCAGCTCCAGACGGACTGATAGAGCCAAAAGGTAATTAATGCTGCAACAACCGTCTTCATCTTATTGTCAGAACGAACGCATTTATGCTTAGAAATATTTTCAGAGCCATAGAAAACAGCTCTTTACCCCTGACTTAAGTGAGAAAATCAAAGTTGAATATGTTTAAGTGGAACGTTAGTATTGTGTAGATGTTTAGATGGCCCAACGTTGTCATCTCAGACATGCAGTTAGAATACATCCAACATTTTATTGCTTTAATACAGATTAGGATTTTCCAAACAGATGATGGGTCTGCATTTAAGGACATATACATTTATCAATCACCCGATTAGTAACAGATTAAATTTAACTTTATACATGCATACACACGCACACACACATATTCAATTTACTGTTAAAGTCAC
>JARVLU010001354.1:18397661-18412808 GCA_031762415.1 Simpsonichthys santanae
ACTTTTCTGGAATTGTATTTGTGTTTTTATTGGAAATTAAATAAATAAATAAATAAATAAATAAATATTTCTACTCAAGCAGTGAGTTTCCTGTGCATTTTTGATGTATTTGACAAGCTGAGAGTTTTTCTTTTGTTATTTTTTAACCATAGAAAAATGCTGCTTTATCATTCACACTTGTTAAATAAAGTTTTCATCATTCAGAAGTTTAGTCATTTCATTTATAACATGAATTCGAAAAAGTTCAAGACAAAAACAACTGAACTTTATATTGTAGAAAGACGGTTCGCTTCTCGTCCGAGGAGCTTTCTCAGTTCAAAGAAAGACAGTGTGGAGTTTTGAGTCATAAAGATGAGATGTTCTGTATGCAGACTGCACTGACAACCCTCACAATAGGGGTTCATTAAGGTCATTGTTAGTCTAAATCACAGACGGGCCACTGGGGTTAGATGAATGAAAATCCTGATAAGAGTGGAAATGACTGGGTATCATGAAATAAATAATTTAAAAGGTACATTATTTAATGGCATTTAATAATTTAATTGTATATTTAATGATTTACTGATGTGTTTAATAATAAATTGATACATTTAGTTATGTATGTATTTGTTTATTTCATTTTGTCACATTCCTTCCTCCACAGGTCAGGCATAATGCTCCATTATATCAGACGTAGATGGCAAAAAAAACTATGATAAAACAGAAAAATAATAGTGTGGCTACATTAGCTAAATATAATAAAATATGTATTTATTATTATTATTAACGTATAATACTGTATATTACTCTTTATTTCAGGTTACAGGTGCGTGGTTTTGATTGCTTTTTTCAATGTCTCCACCAGCTGGCGCTACAAAAACCGTTCAGATTAAAACTGCTGTAAAGGCAAATGAAGAAACTATTTACGGCATGTCGAAAAACGTGCCGAGCGTCACCACAGAGCTTTACTTGTCATTTAATGTTTAAAACCGAAACTATCACATCAGACGCTTTCCCAGCAAGTCCGAAGTAGAGACTGACTTTTGGGTTAATATTATTTTCGCTTTTTACATTATTTTTCTCAGAGAAAGTTATTAAAACTGGGGGGAATTCCAGTCACTCGCCGTGTTTTCGTCTGTGACACAACAAACTCCACCAACCGCATTCTGTTGCAGGTCCTGCCCCGAAAATAATAAACGATGCTGGTCACCGTTTTCTGTGCGCCGAGGGATCGCCCAGAAACTACCTTTGCCCTCGAAGTGTCCCCGGAGCTGGAGCTGAGAGACTTTGTAGCACTTTGTGAACTAGAATCAGGAATCCCCGCTGGAGAAATTCAGGCAAGAGCCCAGTTTATGTGGACAGAGCTAACGGAGCTAACAGCTAGCCTAGCTAGCATGAATTGGACGTGTGTTTTTGTCGTAGGAGTCGTTGCGAAACATGATTTATCGACAACAAACATGTTTACCGACATCATATTTAACTTTGTAGATGGCATTAATCTATTTGAACAGCTTAGTTAGTGGTAAACTTCAGAAAGCTGCCTGCAGTCTAACAAGCAAATAGTTCATATAGATATTTTAACAAAACTACTTGAAGCTTTATGGATAAAAGTGTGTGTACTTTGCAAATATACACTGCTGTTCAACGGTTTTAAATCTTGTCTAATTTTACTGCTTCAAAGCAGCCACACATTTATGTCTAATTGTTTAAAACTCGAATTTTTAGGGCTTTTTAGAGGGTTTGGGTTCGTCTCCCTTGATGTTCCCATCCAGTATACTGTATTGTGCAGGAAGCGTCTAATATACCATACCAATTTATTTATAGAGCACTTAAAACATAAACCTGTAGAGAGAAAAAAGAAGTGTCAGGCCTGTAAAAAAAAAAAAAAACTATATCAAATAAAAAAAACTTTTGGAATCTATTATGTTTACCATTTTTCTGTAGTTGTAAGAAATCAACCAAAACAAAAGTGCACTAAGTTGCATTTTAAAGTTGTTTTATTAAACTTGTGTGTCGTGTGAACACGACAGCAGAGGTAAAATATACAAATAAAAGCTTTAAAACATATCGTTGAAACTATTGTTCGAAACCAAATTAAAAATAAATGCTGACTTCATGAAAACAAAAATTGTTGAGTTACTTTAAGTGGTTAATAATATAGGATCAAGTCAGTGTTTAAGATAATTTCAATGGATTTATTTTGCATATTTTGTTTAATTTTTTATCAGTAGCCAGTGAGAATATTTATTTTTGTAACATTTCACTTGAAAAAGTGTTTAGCGATTGCTCCAAAGCTGTGTCATTTAAATCTTTATTCATTTTCAGCATGGTGAGCTATTGTTTCATTAAACATTTTGAACATTTCTGTATCCAGATTACATACGTAGAACAGCCCCTTAAAGACCCCACCCGTGCCTTGGGGACTTACGGTGTTAAGGATGGAGATGTGGTTGTACTTCGACAAGCTGACAGAAGGCCTCCACCAACCCAGCCAGCTTTTCCCGGTAACACATTTGTTAAAAGTTTTTTAATGAGAACACAAGCTGATCAGACATTTAAACATTTATTCTACAGCAGGGCTGTTCAACTGGCGGCTTGAGGGCCAAATCAGGCCTACAGGTGTGCTCAGTTTGTCCTACCAATGAGTTTATTTTTAAATAAAACTTGATTTTAAATCATAAAACAATCTTACTTAATGAGAACAACTGCTGGATGTCCGGCCCCTGAGCTCTTGGCTTTCAGTAACTGTGGCCCCCTGAGCAACTTAGTTGAATAGCCCTGGTCTGTGGTGACAGCAATTGGGTAAGTTTGACAAGACAAGTTTCAACATGCAACTCTTCATCTTCATCAGGCTTACCCCGTATTGACTTTCGTTCCATCACTGTCCCGGGCACCTCCTCTTCATCTTCATCCTCCTCAACTAGTCAACGTGCTCCTCCTACAAGGCCGCAGCAGCAGGCTCCTCAACAGCAGCAGCAACAGCGCGCCGCACAGCCTTCCACACCGATGACGTTTCGTGGCCCCGCCCCTCAGGGCCTGGACAACCCTGCCTTACTTCAGCAGATGCTACTATCCAATCCACATGAGCTCTCACTCCTAAAGGAGAGGAACCCTCCACTAGCTGAGGCCCTTTTGAGTGGAGATTTAGGTTAGCCAAAAAGTCTAAACGATCTTTGTAATATATATATAATACTGTATTTGTGCTCTTTTGACTTAATATTACTTGATTATGTTTATGCGACTCCTTCTGCCAGAGCGTTTCACCAAAGTGCTGCAGGAGCAACAGCAGGATCGAGCCAAAAGGGAACAAGAGAGAATCAAACTTCTGACTGCGGATCCTTTTGATTTGGAAGCTCAGGCGAAGATTGAGGAGGAAATCAGGTACCTTGAATTCATACGGTCAGGTCAAAGAAACTTCACCTAAAAACATAAATATTTTCAATGTCATCGCTAGGCTTGTCGCGATAATAAATAAATCAATGATGAACGAAAATTATCAACCTCATTTTCATTTACCGGTTTTATCGTTTCTTCGTGTCTCTCTTTCTACTAAAGACACTGGATGACAAAAGGCTCAACTCCGGTGCTTTTCACTGACCCCTCCCTTTCTCACGAGCTAAGCTAAGAGGCCAACCTTGGGAATAAACCTCCGTCTTGCTGAAGCTCCAAAATTCATGGGTGAAACTCGTGCCTTCGTGTAAAAATTTGTTTTTCTCTGCAAAAAGAAGCCGAGAACTTGTTTACTGATTTTTTAATTAAAATCTTTGTGTAAAAAAAATGCTATGCTAAAGAGCTCAAATCACCGAGCATCCGTTATGTCATCGTGTCAGCCCATGTCACATCAAGGGGCCTCCCTCCCATTTTTCTTAAAAGAGACACGCTGTTCAACTATCCATTCTTTGGTTCAAATTGTCTTATGCTGCCATCAGGTGGTCAAAAACGGTACTACACCCCAAACAAATCAATATTTCTTCTAAAATTTGACAATTAATTATTGTAAATTTTCAAACATTATCATTTATCACAATAATTTTTGAGACAATTAATCGCCCAGCAAAACGTGTTATCGTGACAGGCCTAGTCATCACAGCTTTAAATCATGTGATATATTTTTGTCAATGACAAATGTGCAATTTTTCATACATCTTATCTTCTTTTCTTTTCTTTTTTTTTTTTTTTTTAGAAATGGAAAGAACGTTCCTTCAGTATGTATTAATTTCCCTAAGTTTCTTTGTCTTGAATTTGCTCATATCCCAGGCAGAACAACGTGGAAGAGAACATGACAATTGCCATGGAGGAAGCCCCAGAAAGCTTTGGGCAGGTGGTCATGCTGTACATTAATTGCAGAGTCAATGGCCACCATGTGAAAGCTTTTGTTGACTCAGGTAACAAACACACAACACTGATACTTATAGTGTACCGTACACGACTGTGGTCCAGAATCAGAGTGGAGCTCAAGTGAATGCTGACTACTCAGTGGGTTAGGTTAGTTAGCCAAGTCTGAATATGGGAACCACAGTTTCTGTGAGGATTACTGAAATGGATTCAGTTCTTTTAAATCAAACTAGCACATGAATGTGTTTAAGATGTCTGCGCCAGATGATCAAAAATAAAGTTGCAAAGGACACGTTTTATGTTTTTATTTCCTCATTTTATAATTAATGTATTTGTAGCTTTTCATTTTGAAGTCTGATGATATTTTAGTTTAATTTCGGATCAACTCCACACGTGGTCTTAAATCTACATTTTTCCTTGTTGCACCTTATGTCTGTAAATATGGATCACTTTAAAAGAGCTGGCAGTATACATTTTTATTGTGTGTTAATACTTTTCACGTCTTCCTGTGATGCCTAAGAAGTTGCTGCTGGCCTCATTTTGAGTTTAAGAAAACTTTTATTTTCTGTTGTTTCTTATGATTAGGAGCCCAGATGACCATCATGAGCCAAGCGTGTGCAGAGCGCTGTAACATTATGCGACTGGTGGATCGGCGATGGGCAGGGATCGCCAAAGGAGTGGGCACTCAGAAGATCATTGGCAGGGTTCATTTGGGTTGGTGTCAGAATTTCCTTGTAGGAGCACGACTGTCCAGTATTTAGAGCAACACCAGACTGTTTCGTTTTACCCCAGTGAATGAAAATGTGCTCTAATAGTGGGAATGTTTACAAAGCATTCACTCTATTGTGATCCATTTTTCTTCCATAAGTTTTTCCACATCTTTCTCTTCCCACAGTTTTTGTGCTATTTCAACAAATCATAAATGAAATTGTTCAGCTCCTTCAGGACAATCCTGCTATGCCTTTTTTCTTGGTGCAACTTTAGCTTGTCGTAGAAAATGAATTGAGCTCATTTTACATCCTTCAAATCTTTAGATCTGTTTACAGCCTTTTACTTCTTCTTTCACATTTTGTTCTAGTTCAGCTTTTTTAAGCTTCCTTGTGCAAATTGAAACTTTTTTCAGCTAATTTCAGCTGGGTTTTTTCAGCTCTTTTGTGCTCCTTTCAGATTCTTTCTGCTAACTACATTTTTGTGCTTCTTCTAACTTTATTTCTGCTAATTTCAGCTTGTTATGTGCCTTTCAGCTTATTTCTGTAAGTTTCAGTTTTTTCTGCAATTTCAGCTACATATTTAGCTGTTTTTCTGCTAATTTAGGCTTTTATTTAGCTAATTCCACTTTTTATTAATTTCACTTTTTCAGCCTAATTCAGCAAAAGTGTGCTCTTTCCACTTCCTTCTTGTGATTTCAGCGTCTTTCTGCCTTTTTAGCTACTTTTTAGCTGCTTTTTTTATTTATTTATTTTTGCTAGTTTCAGCTTTTTTCAGATAATTTCCACTTTTTAATGCTAATTTTTTTTAATTATTTCAGCAAGTGTGTTCTTTCTGCTTCTTTCTGCTAATTTAAGCTTGTTCTACCTTTTTGGCTACTTTCATTTAGCATGTTTAGGGTGATTTAGCTGGTTTTAGATAAATTCATGTTTTTTGTGGTAATTTCTGCTTCTTTCAATCTAATTAACTTATTTATGCTAATTTCAGCTTATTTTCCTTTCAGCTTTTTTCTGCTAGTTTTAACTTTTTCTTCTATTTCAGCTACTATTTAGCTATTTTTGTGCAAAATTTAGTTTTTCAGCTAATTCCATATTTTTAGCTCCTTTCAGTTCCTTTCACTTCCTTCTGGTAGTTTAAGCTTCTTTTTGTATTTTCAGCAAATTTTCAGCTTTATTAGCTAATTTCCTAATTTTTGTGCTAATTTCTGCTTATTTAAACCTAATTCAGCAAATATTTGTTCTTTCTACTTTCTTATCCTAATTTAAGCTTGTTCTTCCATTTCAGCTACATTTCAGCATGTTTTTAGCTAATTTCAGCTGTTTTTCAACAAATTCTTAAGTAATAATCATTCACACTGCATTTTCGCAGGACATGTAATTTTTCTTGTTTCATGATTTGGCTTGGCTGTCAGAATAACACAGTTACTGTCTTCTTTATGTTTACATCTTAAGAAGTGGAAAGCAACGTAATATTTTATTGGTTCTTGAAGACCAATTATACTTATTTAACCCCAGAGGGAATACTGTATAAATAATATCTGAGATGTCCCTCTTGATGGGTAAAACTGTTCTCCAAGTTGTTGAAACTCTTTTGGATACTTGCTTTTTTCCAGCTCAGGTCCAGATAGAGGGAGACTTTCTTCCTTGTTCTTTCTCAATTTTGGAGGACCAGCCAATGGACATGCTGCTAGGCTTGGACATGCTGAAGAGACACCAGGTGGGAGCATCTTTCCTCCGAGCACATTTGCAGCACAGTATTAAATCAAAATTCTGTAAGGTTATAGTGATTGAACAGATCATCTGGGAACAACGTTTGTCTTGTTTTTGTTCCAGTGTGCGATCGACCTGAAGAAGAGCCTGCTTGTAATCGGCACCACAGGCACTGAAACACGCTTCCTGTCTGAGGCGGAGCTGCCGGACTGCGCTCGACTGGCGTACGGCGCAGAAGGGCACGAAAACGCTCGTCCGGAAGAGATCGCGGACAGAGAACTGGCAGAGGCGCTTCAGAGATCCGTTCAGGAAAGCGGTAAGGAGCTGTTCTCTCTTGAATCTGTTCTTCACTGAGATTTTTTTTTCAGCTCTGTTGGAGCTACGTGTGCATGTGCCACTTAAAGCTTCTTACTCTCAACCCCATTTATGCACTCATCTGGATTTTCACTCACGTAGTCACGTTATGTCATCACCTCAACAATTTGAATGTGCTGCAGAACAAAATGAGATCAGACAGCTGCGAGATGTTAGTTCAGCAACGCTATCATTAAAAAAAGGTCTTCTTTATTGTTAAAGGAAAACCGATGCTTATAAAGTGAAACTTTCTGTATTTATGACACTGATGCCTTTTTCTCCATTCTATCAAATTTAGGAGAAAATAAATGATGAAAGAAGGCAGTTTTTTTTTTTTTTCTCATTGCATCCTGTTCAGGACAGTTTTGTTTTTGTTTTTTTGTTTTTGTTATGGGAGGCTAATAACTGTTCAGATATGTTTCTGAGGAACTTTGACACCGCACTTGACGCCGCCTACATAAACAAACTGCAGAGCACATGTCGCTCAGAAAGAGGCGTAGAATGTTGTTTTGTATGAACCATATAATCTTCAGACAGAATGACTAGATCAAAACAAGAAGAAATACAAAAACTCTACAAGAAGAGTTATAAATGGGCGATGTTTTCTCAAAACTGGAACCTCTGTGTGAATTGGTGTCTTATTATGACGTATAATGTCTTAAACAAATAACAGTCATAATTACAGAACCAGAATCTTATTAAAAGTAAAATATTGCATTTATTCAGAGGCTTTAGATAAAAAAATAAACATGGAAAAGGTGTTCACACAGATTTAATATTTAGAGAAATTGCATTTTCTGTGAAAATGCAGTGTAAATGCTTATTGCAGAAGAACTTCCTGAAAACGGCTTAAATTAGAAGAATACTAATTCAGCAGAAGAAAGCAGAAAGGACACATTTGCTTAATTAGGTTTAAATGAGCAGAAATGAGCACAAAAAATATGAAATTAGTTAAAAACAAGTTGAATTTATTTATAAAAAAGAAAAGCTGAAAAGGCAGAAAGAAGCTTGAGAAAGTAGAAGGAGCTGAAATGAGCAAAAAAAAAAAAAAAAAGTGGAATTACCTGAAAAAGCTCAAAACAGCTAAATAGTATCTGAAATAGCAGAAAAAGCTGAAACTGACAAAAGCTGAGAGAAGCACAAGCTGAAATTGGCATAAATAAGTTAATTAGGCTGAAAGTAGCAGCTATTATCACAAAAAGCTTGAATTTATCAGAAAATGGCTTAAATTAACTAAAAAAGCAGCTGAAAAGGTAGAACAAGCTTAAATTAGCAGAAGAACGCAGAAAGAACACGTTTGCCTAATGATGCTGACAGAAGAAATTAGCACAAAATAGTGGAAATTATTTGAAAAAAGCTGAAGTAAGCAAAACAGCTGAAAAGTACCTAAAAAAGCCGAAAGAAGCTGAAATTACCAGAAGTGGAGAGAACACATTTTTGCTTACTGGTAATTAAGCTGAAAAAGTTTGAAAGGGGTGCAAACAATGTGGAATTAGCTGAAAAAGCTAAAATTGGCATAAAACTGCTTAATAGTAGCTTAAATAGCAAAAAAAAAAAAAAAAAAAAGCTGAAACTTGCTTAATGAGGTGAAAGGAGCATAACAAGCTGAAATTTTTACAGAAAGAAGTTAGAAGAAGCACAAAACTAATGTAGTTAGTAGAAAGAATCTGAAAAGGAGCACAAAATAGCTATTAAAAAAAACAGCTGAAAGTTGCTGAAAAATGTTTAAATTTGCACGAGGAAGCTGAAAGAAGCTGAAGCAGAACAAAATGTGAAAGGTGCAGTAAAAGGCTGTAAACAGATCTATAGATCTGAAGGATGTAAAATGAGCTCAATTCATTTTCTATGAGGGGAAAAAATGTCAGAAAAGGCTAAATATTTCAAAAAGCTAAAGTTGCACCAATACCAAAAAGTCATAGTAGGATTGTCCTAAAAGAGCTGAACATTTTGATTCATGATTTGTTGAAACAGCTCAAAAATGTGGAACAAGAAAGATGCACAATAGTGTGAATGCTTCAAAAAGATTCACACTATTAAATTCTGATCATGAGTGATTTGTGAAAATGCTGTAAGTTGATGGTCAGGATTCAGGCTCAAGTTGTTTTTGGATGACACTTTTCACACCTGAGTGTGTTAAAAGGCCGACAGTTTGGTTGCATGCCCTGTGTGTGACTGCTAACTTTCTCCGTCCCTTTGCATGATGTGTGTGCTGTGTGCCCTAACCCCTGAGCAGGACAGCATTGATGCATTTGGAGACAGCTGAAGAGGGCCCCACCAACCAGGTACTGCACATTCACAAGTCCATTGCCAGAGCTGAGTCCATTGCTGTTTATTTTATTACTTCGTTTTGCCTTTATTTTGCTGCTGGATGGATGTTTGTTAATTTGTTTCTGTAATAATACACCTAAATTTATTAATAAAAAGTATTTTATAAATGATGTGTACATTTTTCTGAACTGTTTGTATTATTTAAAGAAGGTGTTTACAGCGTTCCAGCTGACTGATTCACAGTTTTATTTTCTTCCATATTAGACACTGCAGATGGACAAACTACCTCGCTGCAGCCCCCACCTTTTACATTACCCAAACATTTAGACCAAATGTCCTCCCCCGCCTGTCCTTCTCAAGACCCTTCCTGCGGTCAACTGCAAAACCCGACCCTGGATCAGACTCAGTCTGCCCCGGCCAACATGGAGCAGGCGCTGGCACCTGGTCTCCAGGAGCATCCTCAGCCGTCGTCCTCAACAGCTGATTCTCCTCCACCTCAGAATGTCCAGTCTCACCCTCTGCCTGTCCATAGTGACCCCAATGACCCCCCTGTATCCAGCCCTTCATCAGAAATGTCCCATACTTGTATTCCTCCTGCAGAAATGTCCACGGTGTCCCAGGATCCAAGGGGTGAGGTACAGCCCGGAGTCACAGAGGGGGGTGTTGGAAGCAATGAGGTAGAGAACAGCGCCATGCACGTCACACCAGAGGACCTTTCACCCAGTCAGCCCATGGAGCAGGAAGTGACTGAGTCCACAGAGACCTGTCCAGCAGCTCCAAGCCAACCCGAGTCTGTTGAAATGGAGTGTCCCTCTGTCTCCCACAGTGTGCCGTCCACTGAGAGGGACCAACCTGACGGAGATCACCGGCCCAGCTCTGACAGCATCCCGTCCCTGGCAGCTGCTCTGAAGGAGCTTCACGAGCTGCTGGTGTTCAACAACCAGGCTCAGTCCCAAACCCGCAGCACCTCCTGCTCCCCATCATATCCATGTGGACGAGACTCAGACAAGTCCTCTGAGCCCAGCACGCCACCACCTGGAAACACCCAGCCCACCCCCTCTACTGCCATTGCAGCTGATGCAGAAACAAGCGACGCCAAAGCTAACTGTGCTGCTGCGTCTGATGAGGAGCCGTCTCAGTGTCTTGTGCCCGACCTCCCTGCTCAGGAGGAGCATCTCAGCGTGGGGACAGCAGAAACTGCAGAACAAGGACCACCACGGTGCCCAGATGGCTCCAAAGAGACAACAGAAGATGAACAAGAGCAAGACGACACCAACAACATCAGGATGGCTCAGCCAGAGCCAGATGCTTCTCCTGGTTCTGAGCTGGTCCCCGAGTTCAGGGAACCACACGAGGAGCAGCCGGGCGGAGAGGACGTCGACGCACAAGCCTCCGTTACCAACGTCCGAGAGCACATCCAGACTTTCCTCAGCCCTTTGTCGGTGGAAGTCGACTCTCCGGCGGGCATCTCAAGCACCTCCTTCTCCTCTGCTCCTCTTCTCACTCAGGCCCTGCAGCCTTCAACCCCGGCCCCTCGTCTCCCCTCCTCACATCCCTTTATGGAGCAGTTTCCAGCTGAGCACGTCCAGAGAATCCAGGCAGCAGGCTTTTCTGCCAGGGAGGCTGTGGAGGCGCTGGAACAAGCCCACGGGGTCGTGGAGCTCGCTCTGCTTGCACTTCTGGCTCGCAGCATCACTGTGCCCACCTAAGACTCTAAACGCAATCATGTCGCTCCCCCCCCAGCCTCCCAACTCAGCATCTGTCTTATTTATATCTTGTAAAACAGGGAAATGCTCTCATGGTTTGTCAAACAGAATATCCCAGAAGAAACAGGACATCTGGCAACATGTGTCTACCTATAACAGATGTGAGGTGTGTTTGCATGCAGGTGTTTTGGGTGCCCACCCATTGAACTGGTTTTTAGAGGTTCAGCATTATAGGTTTTTTTTTTTTTTTTTTTAATTGTTCCCAAAAATGGACTTGTTCTTAAAAGTAAAAAATGTTTTAAACCATTAAAGATGAAATATTTCTCCTTCATGTGGCTTAGAAATGTTTCTATGATCCTAATTTATGAGTCATGAAGTTATTAGACTCTAAATGGATTAGTTTCATGCTAAATTTAATCGTTGGGCAGAAATTTTGGAACAATTTACTAATAAACCATGTTGGTGATTTTTTTTTTCTAATTTTTTCTATTTATTTAAAATCAAAATGCTGCATTATGATCAACTTTACAAATATTTTCCAACACTATGTATAAGTGGAAATCCCAAAATTGAGAAACTAAATGATAAAACAATGTTTTTAATCCATGTTAACAGTAAATTACTTGTTTAATCAGTATGTTTGAAGCAGAAGGTTTATTGCACTGTGTCTTTCTCCACAGTTTGAAAACATTGCATTGTGTTTTCTTAAAAAAAAAAATCCTACTTGAAAACATTTTTCATTTCGAGTGCTGGTATATGGTCATTTTTATGTTTAGTCAGTGCAACAACAAATATCAAATTCAGTGGCTTTATTTGAGTCGAGGCAGATTTAATTATTTACTTTTATCTTGTATGAAATTTTAAAACTGCAAATAAAATTAAACTAGTATTTGTATAGATTGTGTGCAGTCTGTGTGTTTTTTTTGTAAGGGAAAATCTGTGATTCTAAATTAATGCCTTAAGATTTAGATATATGAATAATTTAAATGTAATATTTAAAATATTAATCTTTTTTAAATAAAAAAAAATACAGCCCAGCTAAGATTTTTGTGATCCCTTATTTGATTACGAAGGCAGGGGAAGTGGAATTAAAAAAAAAAAATAAATAATAAAATCAAACACACCTGCTGCTACTTAAACTCAGATTAGAGGCATCACAAACCATTTAAGTGGAGGTTTGTCCTTAGCTGCTCTTCGGGCACTTTGAGTTTTAAAAATAAGATTTTAGTTGTTTATTTTAGAGCAGACTAACTCATCATGGCTTCTTTCAGCGGAGAGCCTGGTTATGGTTTTAGGAGCGAGCTTGTTAAGGCTGCTAAGACCCCTGCTGACCTGCAGTCCTGCTTCAGAGACAGCCATTTAGCAGCTCATATGGTTGGACTAATGCCAAACTTTAGTCTCGGTAAGCAGACTTCTGAAGGGTTTACCAAGCTGGAAAACAGTGCTGACAGTGGCCGTGACTCCATGGACCAGCTGGATGAGGCGTGCAGGTGAGCTCTGCAGCAGTGGAAACTCCCAGGTAAATTTAGTTTTACTCGAGGTTTGTGATGAAACGTTCTCGTCTTTGTTTTAGTCCTCCTCTGGAGATGCCTTCTGACGTGTTTATTCGCATGTGGGACCATAACTCTCGTTCGTTGTTGCTGTCTAAACCCGAACCTCAGGAAGATCTGGATGAGAGTCAGGAATGGTGAGATGGGATTAAAAAAAAAGTTTTTAATTTTTGGCAAAAACTGGTTAACTTTGACTTTTCCTCTTTTGCTAACTGCAGGGAAGATTCACTTGAAGTCCCAGATGTGACATTCCAGTCAAAGTACTTTGATTTTTGTAAGTTTTAACTTCTCTCTCTCTCTCTCTCTCTCTCTGCTCTTGAACGACACTGAAAGACAATAAATTACTGCTCATCTCGTCTTTTTACAGTTCCTCTGTATCAGAACTACTCCCTGCAGTCCATGAGAAATGAGGTGCACAAACTCAAAGACAATGTTTCTGAACTGCTAAACCCCCAGTCTGTTCATGGTCTGAAGGGGGTGCGCAGTCCAGAGTCACAACCTGTAACATATCGCCGCTTTGAGGGTAAACGGTCTCCGTTTAGCCCTCCTGGCCACTTTGAGGGCCCATCAGTGAAGTCTCCTACTAGTCCTACTGCTACTCTTACACTACTCACCACTCCGTCTCAGTCTAACTTGACCTCCAGCACTCTCTGGCAAGACTTGGAAGAAGTGAAAACATCTGACCTGCTCAACGTCTTGGGACCTAAAGAGATCAGCCTGCAGGAGGTTGGTAAAGGCTCTTATTTTGTCTTTTTGTGAAGAGGGGAGGGGGAGTATTGCAAAAGTAGAAATGCTGTATTAATTTCAGTTTTTGTCTCCCATAAAGACCATGTTTGAGCTGATGGGCTCTGAAGCATCTTACTTAAAGAGCCTTGGTGTGTTGGTTCATCATTTTTATGCATCCAAAGCTCTGAAGACGACAGTGTCCAAAGTGGAGCATGGAATTGTGTTTTCCAACGTTTGCCGAGTGATGGCTGTCAGCTCAAAGTGAGTTCCCTGAAGACCAGACCACTCTTGCTTTTAAAAGAGGCATGATTTTTATTTTTATTTTCTAAAAGATTTCTGACAGACCTGGAAACTCGACTGGAAGAGAGCGTGCTGATCTCTCAAGTTGGAGACGTTGTTCTCAGGCACTCTAATGAGTTTCGTCAAAACTACACGACCTACGTGATAAACTCCACCTACCAGACGTCCATGTTAAACCAGCTGCTGTAAGTTCGTCAATTACCGCTGGCTGTTCTCTATAGAGGTCACCAGGTCTTTCTTGCGCGTGACTCGACTGATTTGTCGTTAAGGGAGCAAAAGCAGGACTTTGCGTACGTTCTGAAGAAGCTTGAGAGTGACCCCATTTGTCAAAGACAGTCCTTCAAGTCATTCCTGGTTCTTCCTTTCCAGAGAATCACACGCATTAAACTTCTCCTGGAGGTAAACTTTTTAAATGGGTTTAACATGAATGCATCCTAAAACAGTTTTCTTATTTTTATTTAGTCCCCCATTTTGTTTTTTTTTTTTATTTCAGAGCATCCTGAGACTGACTGAGCCAAACTCTGATGCAGCCTCAAATCTTAAAAAAGCTATCGGTGCTCTCCACGAGGTAACAATGTTATCTCCTTCATTCTACTATGTCAGTTTTAATGAAGTGTAACCACTTGGTGCGTTTTTTTTTTTTTTTTTTTTTTTACACTCTGGTTAGATACTGACTGCTTGCAACGAGAAGACTAAAAAAATGAAACAAATTGAGGAACTCATCTGCCTGGAAATGCTGATGGACTTTAACGACGTTAAGGTATTTAAAACGTTTTTTTTTTCCCCCCTTCAACTTGAATAAAATGATTTATTCATCCTGTAGCAAATAACTTGCATGTTTTTTTTCTCCAGTCTGTCCCTTTGGTCAACAGCACACGTTTTCTGATCCGTCAAGGACCTCTGAAGCTGCTGAATACAGAGGGGACTTGGAGTAAAAAGTCCAAGATCTACCTCCACCTCTTCAATGACCTTTTGATCATCTCCTCCAAAAAGTATCATTTCTGACATGAGTTCAAGCACACACCTGCAATTTTTTTTTTTTAGCAGCAGCATGACTAAATCTGATTTTAGTTTTAAAAACAATCAATCCCAAGGTTTGCTCAACATCAGCTAAAATCAGTTTTGTTGTGTTCAGGTTTCAGAGGTTTGTGGTGGTGGATCATGCTCTCTTCCCTGAACATGTGACCGTTGATCATAAGTGCACTGAAGCTCTGGGACTTTCTCCGGACTCCTTTCTGTTACACCTGTCTGAGAGGCAGCGAGGGCGGCGGACTGCCCTGGTCCTCGTTGCACGTTCAAAGTAATACAGGAGCAAACGACTAAGTTTTTATAATCTTATTAGCAGTCGTGTATCTAAATAATCTGTTTTTAATCACAGGTCAGATAAAGAGAACTGGATGAAGGCTTTGTCATCTTGAGTGATGGATTCCAAGGGTGGTTTTTTTTTTTTTTTTTTTTTTTTTTTTTTTTTTTTTTTTTTTTTTTTTTTTTTTTTTTTTTTTTTTTTTTTTT
>JARVLU010001354.1:18413008-18440474 GCA_031762415.1 Simpsonichthys santanae
TTTTTTTTTTTTTTTTTTTTTTTTTTTTTTTTTTTTTTTTTTTTTTTTTTTTTTTTTTTTTTTTCTTTTATTCAAGGCACTCTTAAAGCACTGTTCAGCTCGAGATGTTAATACACCCACCTTTTGTTAAATCGACCAAACACCGCAGTTACACTCGGAGAAAGTTATCTTGACCGTTTCTGGTGTGGTGTGTGGGGTTTTTTTTTTCTTCTTTTTTTTTATGTTATATATGGCATGTACCCCAATTTTTCAAATTAATGCACCCACATTTTGTTAAATCAACCAAACACCGCAGTTACACTTGGAGAAAGTTATCTTGACCGTTTCTGGTGTGGTGTGGTTTTTTTTTTTTCATTTTATTTATTTTATATATGGCATGTACCCCAATTTTTCAAATTAAATGGTTTTGAGTAAAGTGATAATGTCGTAATGTTACACAGCATATTTCACCTAATGTACTCTTCCAACACTTTTACACAAGCTGCATTCAGCTCTTCGTGGTCTACTTTCTCTAAATCAATCAGAAGCGATCATTTCTTTGTCCAAAGGCGTCGTACTGAGTTCTCCAAAGCCAATAAGTAGGTTGGGTGGGGGGGGGGGAGAAATGAGTTTTGAAAAACACATAAACTTTACCCTTATTATTCAAATCAAAACTCCTTTCGAGTTAATTCAATTCAATATATGTTGAACATATTTTTTTTTTTTTTTTTTTTTAAGAGTAACAATTTTTAACTACTGAAGCAAATTTTACTCCAGAACCTCAGTCTGAGCCACAGATGTGTGCAGGACTTTACTTTCATCAGTAACTAGCTTTCAAAAGGTTAAAAATTAACAGCTCCAATACTTGTTGAGTTTTAGTGTTTTGCGAGTTTGTTTACTGTGACACCCCTGAAGAAGGGAGCCAAATGAAAGATTTAGTAAAACATCTTCAACTTACGCAGTCGAGCTTCTAGACGGAGATGCTGGCAGTGTTACTGATATTGACATTAAAATAAAACATTTTTTAAAAATCCCACAGTTTACAAACTGTAAATGTTAAGATTTGACTGTCTTTATTTTACTTGAACAGCAGTGTGTGGGTGTGTAGAGGCATTGCTTAAATGTGTGACTACCAGAACATGAGCACTAATTGCTTTTTGCAAAAATCTCTTTTAGTACAACTTGAAATGATGACGTCTAGGTGTTTCACTATTTCTAATGACTACCACCAGAATTAATTCACAACTCCAAACAAAGTCCTAAACTCAAAACTCTTGAATCGCTGTTTCCTGCTGTGACTGCTGGCAGGCTGTTCCAGCTTTAACACAGTCCTGAAACCACAGGTTCTCTGACAGACGGTTGAGGATGGGGGCTACATCACCCAGTCCGTTACTGACCTCCCCGCCTGTCCGCAGCACCGGTAACCCCCACGCCTCCTGGAACTTCTGTACATCTCTCCGTGTCACGTCGCAGTGCATAAAAAGGTCAAATCTGAACTTTTCATTAATGGAAAATGACTGTTTACTAACACAGTTCTCCATTAGTGCACCTGAATTAATTCTGAAAAATTGGAAATTTTCAGCAATGATTTCATCAAGTTATCACTGCAGACAGATGTTTGTGCCTGATATTAAATAGTAAGTTGATGAATGTACAAATGCTTATCAGAAATCGCAGTAAAATGCAGAATATAAAGGATACTTTGTTCCAATCACCACTTTGACAGCGGAACCGTGAGGCGATTCATTCCATTTCACTATTTGAGTTGACAAATCGTCAAACGACGTCCTGTCGGTGAATGAGAAAAGGAAGAGGACAGCATCCACCTGTTCCTTACAAGACTAGATGACAAGAAAAAGTTATTGAATAAAATCGTAGCAATACTGTTTGAGGCATGTTTCTTAAATGTTCACGCACTGTTTCAAGATAATGATACGTACTGGAAGCAAATGATCAAATCGGCGTAAGGCATTCTCTCCACAGTCCCAAAACTGCAGACGAAAGAAAAGCACTTTGCCACTTTCTCTCAGCTTTACTGGCCAGTACACCACTGTTGTCTGAATGCCTTCAACATCAAAAACACTATAAGAACATCTGTACGATCGTCTTCCCTCAGAAAATGATCAGTGTTTCGTCCTGAACCTACCTGTGGTTTCATGGTGCACATTAGGGATGTTCAGGCCTGCAAGACGTGCGACAAAAGCAGTTTTGCCAACTCCACTCTTACCAGAGATGAAAATCTTATAGTGAACTGTGTCCACAGTGACATGTAGAGGCATCGCTGGAGACTCCAACAGACCTGTTGAAGAAAAAAACTGCATTGAAATGTTCCTTTGTTTAGTCATGAACTGATATTTTTGCAACTAATTTTTTTTTTTTTTTTACAATTCTAAACCTGTAAGCCGTTAAATGATACAATTAATAGGTCTCTTTTTTAATGTGGTAGCCAAACTTTGGCTACAAGAAGATGCAAATTACTGAAAACACACTGACTTTCTGTGCAAAACATGAATCCACTTTTGATTTTTGCTTGTCTGCTTGTTAAATATTTAATAAAATACACACATTGTATTATTTTTTTTTTTTTTTTTTTTTTTTTTTTTGCATTTTTTACCTGTACCTGAATGTACCTGTAAGTACAATCTCAAACTGTATTAGTCCCATGAACACTTGCAGCCGCTGCATTACTTTACATATATACTGTATATTTTTTAATTATCTTTTATGTAAAAGTAAATACATGACTAATAAATCAAAATGGAGATATTTTAGTTATACCAAATCAAGTTCAGAATGATTCACCCTCAGTCTTAAAGACAGGTTTTTATAAGCTGTCAGTCTGGATACAGTAGCTGTATGCCTCTGAAATTAAATAAATGATATATTAATAATATTAGTTTGACATTACCAAAGTTCTTTCGTTTCTTCTTGTGTAGAATTTTGTTAAAATATTCTTTGCTTTCCTTACATCGATGCCAGTCAGCAACTATAACTGAACCTGGAGGGGGAAGCTGTGCCGCCATGTTGGTTATAAAACAAACATCACTTACATACGATTTGTTGTATCTGACAGAAAACCTCTTGTGAATATAAATTTTGCAGCTAAATATAAAATATATAAATTTCCATTAACGTTACTAATCGGGTTAACAGAAATGATAGAGATCGAGTAAGTCACATTAGCAGCGAAGCTAGCGAATAACTTCCGTAAACTAAAGCTAACCCTTGACAACGGAAGTCGTCACTTCCGTTCTGGAGTTGCCTTCAGTGGCTGTCGAAGTCTTCATAGACCGAAAACAAAATCTAATCGAGTCAATCCAGTTTTCTTTATTTCAACAGACGTATCAACGTTTCAGTTAGTTTATTAAATTGTACATAATTGGAGAAGAATATATTAGCATAGTTTTTTGGTAAATATTATGCGGAACATATTTGATTGCATGTGCTTTATGTTAATGATGGTCATATTTTCGATATTCCTTGAATGTTGCACCAAAACGTTCCTTTATTCGCCTCTTGGAGTCGCTAAAGTCCACTTTTTAAGTCAAGTCAAGTCAACTTTATTTCTAGAGCACAGTTAAAACAGAACAACAGATCATTTTAAGTCAAGATGTGGAAGCCAGGCAGCTTGCACTGGTGTGAAAATGCATTTGTGAATGTACCATCTTCATCCAGCTGCAACGTCAAACACACCATTTAATCCATTTAAATATTGTCTGATCAGATGAAATGAAAAACTTTTTTTAATCAAGAAAATGTGTTTTTATGAACGATCAATTGAATGAATTGAATCGAAATAACATAATATCTGGAAAAAAAATCTGTCAGTTTGTAGTTACAGTTTCCACAATAGAGTCAATAACTGCTCACCTTTTCGGTACCTCTAATAGGTTGTTGGATGATATGAGAATAATATCTTCTGGAGAAAAGTCACACATCCAGCTTGAACTGGAAAGTGTCACCTGTGATCTGCATCTTTCCTGTGGGATGTGAATGATCTGGAAAGATTAATGGTGGAAAAAGGTCAAGATTTTTGAATCTGTTAAAATCTTGCAGTACTTTTTTTAACAAAAAATAAATAAATAACATACTGTATATTGATTTTTGTTGTTGCTGTTGTTGAGCTGACCTGTATACTTGTGATCTTCGGTCCTGTGCAGAAGTAAACATCTTAAATCCTCAGAAAAATTACCTCGCCTGTCCGCCATGCACGCTAAAGAATTAGTCTTCTCCAGGAAAATCCCTTTCCTCAGTGTTTCACCCGTGGATGAGTGTCTAATATCCTACTGGAAGCCTGTGGATGCCTTTGGTATGGGTGTGGATGTAATCTAGTCTCTAAATGATTAGAAGGGACAGGAATATGACACATTTTAAAGATATCCAATGTGTCATAACGGTTGAACTGCTCACAAGAGGATGGGCATGTTCAGCCACACTCCTAACCGTCTTTGTGCTTCTGTGTGAAACAGGGTGTGGGTATGACCCCGTGTGGAGGACTATCAAATACCACAGTGGGCTACTAATCCTAAATTTAAGACAAAATGGTCATATCATCCAATACACAAGGATAAAATCTAAGATTTAGTTTTTTAAGACACATGAGATGGATGTTTTTTCTGATAAAAAATTAGCCGCTGAACATCTTGCTGGGCCTTACTGTTTAACGTGACAGAGACATGATGAAGCACAGTAACATGCGGGTGTGAGATTCTGCTCCACTTTGCAAAGTCAAACGTTGGTCTAGAGGAGAGCCATCACCAAATCTGCTCTGCGAGGCAGCACTGCTAATTGCAAAAAGCAAATTGTTCAAATGAATTCTGACTTCTGTGGCTATATCATTCCCAGTGTGATTTTGGAAAAGAAACATATGTGAGTCTCTAAACCAATCCATCCATCCAGTTACATTCTTTTACTTTAATTTCTTCTCTTGGGAGCTGGTGTCTATCTCTAGCAGTTACCATGCGAGATGTTAAACATACAAGCAAGACAACCATTTTCACTCACACCTAGGGACATTTTAGAGGTACCAATTAGTCTAACATGCCTGCTTTTGGTCTGTGGGAAGAAATCGGAGTACCTGGAGAAAACTCACTGGGAGAACTCCACCCAGACAGGCCCCAGGCCGGGAGGCGATCCTAAAGCTCATAAAGAGAATACATATTTCATGCATTTGTAATGCAACTAAATGCTACTAGTTCAGGTGTCAGATCCCGGATCTGATCAATTTCAGAACCTGTTTTGCTTTAAAACCCTTCAGCAACACATTAGAAAACTCTAATTTCTCACATTACCTGGTTTGTCCTACTTGTGGAAAATGTTAGTCACAAACAGTACTGTGTGAAGCTTCTCTAATTTAGTTCACTTTCAGTCCAAGGAGCCAGGATTTCATGTAATATTTTTTTAATGGTATTGCTCAATAATTGAGTTTTCCAAAGGTCTTACAAAGTTTATTTGAGTTGACTTTTTACTTGTTTTCTGCTCAGTTATTGCTGATAGTATACAGTATTGTGCTTTACTTTTATTTTTTATTAAGAAAGTGGACATTTGTAGGACTAATCAAGACGTGCCAGGTCTAAAATAAATATTAAAACCATACAGTGAATGGACAGAATACAAAAGTTGTCGTTTGGAAATATGAGGAAAGAAAAGCCAGCAAAAACCTGACACAGGAGCTGAAGGATATCTATCCTTTCAGCGGATCATATGTTGTTTTCAGCCAACAGATTTAGGACATTCCCTCGCTGGTGTTAATATTTTGTGTCAAACAGTTTTTTGGTGTTTTTTTTTTTTTTTTTTTTTTTTTTTTGCACATGTTCTAATTTTTTTATTGATCAACAAAGAAATGGGAACAAATTGTGTTTGTGACAGGATGGTGATAAAATGCTAAAATGTCCCTTTATCAATCAGTTCTTTTATGTTGACACAACAGTTTTAGTTCATGCGCTTTTTATGCTTGAAATTTTAATGTACCAGAGTTCAGTGCCTTTTCAAAAAATGGTACTACTGGACTGAAAATGAGTGAAAACTTGATCAAATTCAAAAGAAAACTAACAAAAAACAAAACAAAACAAAAAAACATTTGAAACAACTCAAAGTTCATGTTCAGTAATCCATTTAAAAAAATCCAATAAAGTTAAGTCAGGTCCTCTGGACCAGGGGTCTGCAACCTGCGGCTCTGGAGCCACATGCGGCTCTTTTGGCCCTCTGCAGCAGCTCTTTCATTCTTTGACCAAAACGAACATAAAACTAAATTTTATTGGTTGTTTTACAAACAACAAAAAAGGACTAGTTTGAGCAGTTTTTCTGTCATTTCTTTTGCAAATACAGTATGTGAATAATGGAACTAGCATAAGGAGTAAATCATGCTCACTTTAATGTTATGCTTTCTATATTTAATTTTTTCACAATTCAAAAAATTACATAGGTCTGCATAGTTCTGTTTTTTAACCCCCACCCAACCACCACCACCACCATAAGTTGATGCCTTTTTACAATAATCTGGGCTTTTCATTTGTCTTAAATTGTAAAAATATCAATAAATGTAAAAAATCATTAGATATTTTTAGCTTTATAATGTCACCCCTACTGGCCACAAAAGGCAACAAACCTAAAGTGGCTCACGGGCCACCAACCACAGTTGTAGCAGGTTGTTACGGCTCTGGACACATTTAATTTAGTGAATGACGGTGTAAAATGGCACTTTTGATCGTACAGGTTGCAAACCCCTGCTCTGGATGGTTTCTTTTTGTTGAAATGTTTCATCTTTCATCCAGAAGACTTCATCAGTCCGAGGAGTCATAACAAACTCAGTCTTATTTGTTGGATTATTATGCATGAACTTTGATGTTCTGAACTACTTTGACCATGGCTGCCTCAGACGAGTCGACGGGGGAGAGGGCGAACTCCAGGAACCATCTTATCACCATCAAACTGGTTGACCCACTATGTAAGGTGCAATTTATAGGACTGAGTTTGTTGTGGCTCCTCAGACTGATGAAGTCTTTTGGATAAAAGACAAAACGTTTCAACAAAAAGAAACAGTCCAGAGGATCGGACTTAACTTTGTTGGATTAAATAAATAAATAAATAAAAATTTAAAATTTGGGAAAAAAATATACACTAAATTATTTCATGTAAGTCTTGCTGCTTAGAGAATAATTATGTTGAAAAAGAAAGCATCAGACTTTTCAACAAGACTAGCACAATGGGCCTCATGTTTGAGTTTTCTTGAAACTTTTCATCTTATGAAAATAGTTCATATCTGAGGTGGGGACTGTCCAGTTCTAACTACATTCTTATGTTTACTATAGCATTTAAAGTCTGTCTCATGAGACATGTGGAGACACGCTGGATCAGAACCAAACATTGTCTGGAGTTCCCTGTTTACATGTTACACAGCAGGTGCTATTTAAAGCCAAACCTATAAATAGAAATCAATTCATTGGTAGGACTGCTGAAGAAAAAGAAAGGCGACTCCTGGCCAAAAGGCACCTCTAGTTTTATTCTGGCACAAAAATACAACGATCAGTTTATTCATATAACAAATGGCATAAATATAAAATACAGTACAATAAATATTAAATAAAAACCGACAGTTGCATTAAGACATGATGTAAACACACAAATGAAGATGTGTCATAAAGACATCAACATGGAAACATAAGAATGTGATTTTTTTTTTTTTTTTTTTTTTGCCCTGAGTGGAATAAAGATTTGCAATTAGAAAACAAGTCTTAAAAAAAAAAAAAAATCACAGAAAAATAAAATAAACAGACTGGCAGGACAAAGTGAGTGCTTAGAATAAGACGCTCTCAATCATGAAGAGCCTTAAATATTTCAGTCAGTGTATGCAAACGCTCTCACATTTTGCACTTATTATTATACAACTTGTTTGTGTTGAACATTTTCTTATACAATATACAGTAGTCTCTTATCATATTTTACATGAACTTGTGCAGTCTCAGTCCAGTCTGAGCAGCTTGGAGGGTTCTCTTCAGTCACTCTGTGCCACAGAAAGACACAAAAAAACTGCAGCGAGGTTCAGTTTCACCAGTCCTCATCGTCCATGAGTGAAATGGCATGGTCCGTCAGTGCACTTTGATTTGGAGGAATGCTTAGATCACACTGCGAACACGCTGAGGGAGCTGCTCTCGTCTTTCAGGCCCAGGATGCTGTACGCTATCCTCTTCATGTGACCGGGCAACCGAACACCGATATTTCTGATGTCCCTGAAAGGAAGCAAACAACACAATTTCAGGGCGCTAAACACAGCATCGCATGGCAAGTGACCCTAATAAACTTAATGGATTCTTTTATTAGCAAAGCACATTTAGTACAAGTTACACATCAATTTGTTTGTTTAATTTACTCACTAGTACAACAGTGAACTGAACAAACTGGATAATTGTTTAAAATGCTGAGCTATGAGTCAAGTACGAATGGTTCAGATTGCTCAAATATTACAGTGGTAGCTGAGAATGAAAGGAATGGCCACGGGCAGAGTGAAGTATTCCTCTATCCACAAAATGAACAAATGTTTGAGCAGGGAGCTAAAAGAAATTATCTGAGTAATTATAAAAATGCAGCCTGTTGTGGGATGAATCAGTGCAGCATCTGTGCCATGTGTGCACTTACTCAGGCCTCAGAGCGAGCACCTGCTCCATGCTGGTTACCCCCGCACGGGTGAAGCTTTCGTGGTACTGGCTCATCTTGATGGATTCCAGCCACTCGGGCACTGATCTGAACATGGTGTCACAACCGCTGGTGCTAGGAAGGCGGATGGACACGCTGTGGAGAACAACAGGAACCAGCATTTATATTCATATGTGTCATTTTGCATGTGAGGATAAATGAAGACAGGCGGTTTTATCGTCAACACACCAAAATATGAAAGGTTGGGAACTAGCCTGGACTACTCCCTCTAAGTTGTGTGCTTTTAAAATAATTCTCAGAAATTATTTGAAACTTATATTTATAGAAATCTTAAAACAAGCTATAAAAAGTCACTCTATTTGGAGTAATAAACAATGTACAGTAGTCCCTCGCTACTTCATGGTTAGTTTTTCGCAGACTATCGTGGTTTTTCAAAACAAGATGACATGAGACACAATTGTTTAGCACCTGCTGCACCTGTGTACAGCCTACAGCTGCAGGAGAAGCTTCCTCCTACAGTGTGTTATATGTCCACTCTGCAGTAGAGAAGTGGGTGTGGCTGAGAGCGCTGGCAGGACTTTAACATGATAAACGTTGAGTCGACATCGACTAGTCTGACGTCATAGGAACTCAAGACTATATCATATTTGGAAAAAAAATCACACAAAAAAAAGTCACTTATTTACAAACAAAAAAAAACACAACAAAACATCGGGTGTTTATGCTCCAACCATTTATCATACTGCAAATAAGTCACAGGAAAAACAAAGCTATTGTTAAGCTGCAAAAGTGAAAGAAATGTGCAGCACATAAAAAACAAGGCTAAGAAGAGCGGGGCGGGCAGTGGCGACTGGTCGACATGAAATTTAAAAACTTGTGAGATGTCCTAGAATCGACTAGTCTACTCAACTCCAATACATATAGACACATACTAAACTACTACTTACTACCGGTACTTGTACTATATCTACTTTGCGGTTTTTCACTTATCATGGAGCTTCAGGGTGCAGATCTCCTGCAATAAACGAGGGACTACTGTATGATATATTTTCCCAACCAAACCTTTTGTAATTAAGTTGACTTTGATTTATATGGCATTTAAATATGGCTGGAACATAATTTTGTTCATGAGTTCAAAACTTTATTTAACATTGTCTGTGTTTCGACTTACCGTGGATCGAAGTCAGCAATGGTTTTCAACGACTCTGGACTCTGAAGAAGTTTGTCCAAAATGTTAACGATGTCTGAAAAGCGAGGCCGTTTGGAGCGGTCTTGCTGCCAACACTGAAGCATGAGCTGGTAGATGGCGGATGGGCAGTCCATCGGAGCAGGAAGCCTGAAACCCTCGTTGATAGCCTTCATGACCTGAGGAAGTGAAGCTTGAATTTAAGGTGTATTTATGACCAGCAGTTTGAACGGGCAACAGTTCAACACACTTCAGTTGCCATTGTTGACGTTAAGATTTGCCGAGGATGGAAAGAAACTGTACACTGCTAATCAGGCAAGTACCTTCTCAGCGCACCCTAAGCACAGGCCAAAACAATCAGTCATCACAACCATGAAGGTCACGACAGATGAAACATACCTCATGGTTGCTCATGTCCCAGTAGGGCCGTTCACCAAATGCCAGGACTTCCCACATGACGATACCAAAACTCCACACGTCGCTGGCTGAAGTGAATTTCCTGTATGCAATGGCCTCTGGGGCTGTCCAGCGGATGGGGATTTTACCTCCCTGACAGAAAGGAAACACCAACAAATCAGAGTTTAAATGGTTTAAAGGCGGTGGAAAGAAAAGAACAACACTTCAGATTGGACACTTGAGAGAGGAGGCGCAAATAATAATGTAACGTTTTGTTACATGACAAAAAAAAAAAAAAGAAAAAGCAAGAGTTTTGGGGTCGTATTTGCTTTTAGGCCATGAAGCATAGTATTTGGACTTACTCTGGTTGTATAGGTGCCCTCAGCATCATCCTCCAGGACACGTGACAGACCAAAGTCAGACACCTTACACTCCAGGTTGCTGTTGACCAGAACATTCCTTGCTGCCAAGTCTCGATGGACATAGCTCATGTCAGAGAGGTATTTCATGCCAGCAGCTATTCCCCGAAGCATTCCCACAAGATGGTACGAAGAAATCTCTTCATCATGGTCCTAAAAGGGAACAAAATCAGATATTAACCTGCAGATTTGTTTGTTTTAAAGAAATATATCAATTTTATGAAAGCAGCCTTTGGTGCTAGAAATGATTAAAGTAAAACTCTCACTCCTACCTTTAGATATGTATCAAGAGCTCCATTCTCCATGTATTCTGTCACTATCATGGCATGCTTGACTGTAAACATAAACAGGTATGCTATTTAACAAAAACTTGTACGCAAGTACTAGAATTCAACTTTTTCTTGTTGTCAACTCACATTTGGTGACGACTCCCTCCAGCCGGATGATGTTTGGGTGTGAGAACTGACCCATGATGCTGGCCTCGCTCAAGAAGTCCTGCCTCTGTTTCTCCGAGTAGCCCGGCTTCAGGGTCTTAATCGCTACGGTCACTTCCCCTTTCCCAGTTTTCATCACACCTCGAAACACTTCCCCAAACTCGCCTGATTAGTAAGGCAGACGGCGGACGGAAGTGTTGGAAACGATGCCAATAAAAATGTCTTTAAATAAGCAGTTTGAAAGCGATCTTACCAACGCCGATGACTTTTTGTTTGCTGATTGCACTTTGGTCTATTTCTTTAACGAACTTTTGAATGGCGATGTTAGGGTCCTCATACATATGTGGGTCAACGTATGCTTTCAGAGGCTTAATTTGATCTGAGGACAGAATGACCATCATGTTAGTAAAGAAATAAATGAAAAATAATAAGGCATTTTTTAAATATTACTTGGCTAACCTGTGGAAAAGGGGTCTTCGGGTCCTCTTCTGCCACCGGCGCTCAGTCTCCTGAAAAACAAGGCTAATCACTACAAGACTACACAGAGCAGAGGCTGGTTTTTATTTCTTTGGTAATTGCAGGGCAGCCTTGGCTCAAACAGACAAAGGGTGTATTAGCAGCAACTGTCCTTGAGCTTGTGTCTGATAACCACATAGTTTAAAGGTTTGTAAACATAATATTTACTCCAGTGACCTACATGCTGAATGTTGATTTAAAGCGTGCTCTACAACTAACCTTCGACGCAGCAGCAGGAAGGCCACAACAACGAGCAGAACAACAGCCACGCCGACTACTGCTCCCATCACCACGGTGGGCTTGTTCTGCGTCTGAGACTCGGCTGAGCACGTTCAAACAAAGACAAACATTTGCCATCATGAAACACTAATTTACTTTTGAGCATTTATTTCAGTTTCTGAAGTTAATACTAAAATATAACTGATAAGACCAATGGTACCCAAAGGCGAAGTGTGAAACTCGTGCTCCATGCTGTAGCTCCCAGGCATCCCTTCAGGAGTCAGAACCTGGACCCTGAACAGATAAGTAGTGTCTGGAGTGAGGTCATTAATCTGGACAGAGTTCTTCTCCAAAATTAGGACCGTGTAGGTGGTCACATCGCTCTCGCTGTCTGCATCCTGCCAAGAGAAGTTTCAAAATTGGGACTTATTAGAATGACGTACTTTTCCTTAGAATAACTCTTGTGTGAATAAAGTTGTCCAGCTTACTTTTTTGCGGTACATAAGCTCATAGCGGTGACTGATGTGGGCTGGTGGTCTGCGAGACAGAGTCCAGGACAGAGACAGACTGGTGGGACCACGGTCGTCCAGATGGATCGACGTCACCTTGGGGGGAGCTAACGTTGGGCGAGAGACAGAAAGCAAAATAATGGTTAGTGACTAATCACAGTCTTTGGAAGGGATACTTGGAAATTAAAGCCTCTGGGACTCAGTGGGTCTGACCAAATTCCTCTCTCTGTAGTAAGGCCATCTTTTGTAGAAGCCTTTAATTGAAACGTATAAGATTACATGAAAAACAACTAAACAGTTTGTCATCCTCCTAATCTGGTTACAATTTATTCTAACAACAAAGTTCATGAAAAATGTATTGTAACAGCACAAAAATAGATTTAGTTTCAACACTTATAGACTTTTTAAATTTACTTAGAGCTTATGTTACAGTTTACAGCTTACGCTTTAGCTCAATAATAATCAATGATTATGTTAAAAAATTGACCTGTTTATGTCTCCAACAATAAAGATGATTATTTCTTACTTGTATAATCCAGAGCAGTGGTGATGGTTGCGGCAGCCCCGCCTGAGTTTTCTCCAGAGACTCCACTGCGAGCCTCCAAGGTAAACGTGTAGTTAAGATGAGAATCCAGGCCACTGATGATGACGGTGGTGTCCTGAAGGTCTGTAGGACCCGTCTCAAAACGGATTTTCTCACTACAGGGGGCGCACGAGTCCTCGCCGCAGATCTCACACGCCACGCTGTAGGTGAGATCGCTGCGGCCTCCGGTCACCAGGGGTGGACTCCAGGACAGCATCAGCCGGCCCTCCCCTGACAGGGTGGTGGAAGTGAGGTCAAGAGGAGCGCTAGGTGGAGCTTAGGGAGGAAATAACACAAGTCAATCAGAGAAAGCATCCAAAATGACTTGAAGGGTAACTTCAACAGTGAAAATGACAATGAGCTGGGTCGTTACCTGTACACGGTGATGTCGGAGGGTCTGAAGGGGAGCGGAAGAATCCATCCTCACAGAGACACTCGGTGGCACCAGCTGAGGCGGGCTTGGTGTTATCAGGACAAACCTGACATAACTTGTTGGACTCGGATGACTTGAAGTAGCCTGGTTTGCATTCTGCGTGAGACAACGAGGGTGTGAGTTTGTTTAAACAAACAAAACCAGACAAATACAGGAAGGATCAAACGTCTGATCAAAAAGCAAACAATAAGGCTCGGCCTCTTCCAACCAACAGGAAGTATTTGTCGTAAGTAACCTATAATCACTGAGTCTTTGTATCAGGATGAACGAGAAGGGATTTCCCTGACGATCTAACTTCACTCGCCTCTTTTTGCCCGGAGGCCTGATCTCAGGTCGCACTGCCAGCATCAAGCGGATGGCAGCAGAGCCGTAAATCAGGTGATCCGATCTGCCTTTGCCCTGTGAACTCGGCAGCTCAAATTTCTGCTAGATAATATTTTTGTTTTTGCTAAAGGAAATAGTGCCTTGGACACTGGTGGAATGCTGTAATGAGCTTTTCATTACAGAGATAAACAGCCTTCCAGGGCATGGGAGGTTAACGAACATGCAGACAGGACAGAAATCAGAGCACAAGAGCTGCGATTCAGTTCGAGGCTAGTGCTTCCTCCCTTTCTTCCTTCCTTCCGCAGAAGCAGATGCACATATTTTCAGACTGGGGTTAGGCCTCTGAGCAGAATGAAGCTTAGGAAAGTTCTCATCTCTCTTCTTCTTTCATGTTTCTGTGATGCCCCCCTTTAATCTGGCCCCCGTGCTGGTGACAGAGAGGAGAGGTCAAGTGAATCCTGCACTGAAGACATGACGCGTTACTTCCCCACCAAAGCAGAAAGACCTTTGCGACCAGAGGTGGAGAAGGAGCAGGTTGAATTTGGAGAACAGATGAATGAAAGGGGTGAGGGTAAAGGTCGCGAGCACTAACAGAAGCTCCCTCTGGGGAGTCGCTTGGCGGCAGTGGGAGGCGTAGTCGGGGTTATTTCAAATAAGAAAAGGGGGCCAGCCCACTTTATCTCGAGCTAGAACAGCAGGACCTCGGTCACGTACTAAAGAAACTACAGCCCTATTCATCTATTGTCTGTACCGCTGAACGAAGTGGTGCCATAAATATACTGCATCACTCTTTATAACGCTCACAAATGGCAGCGTGTGTGCAGTGAAACACTACACTTAATAAAATGGTGCAAAACTAAGATAGTTTCATCTGAGTAAGCATAAAATGTCTAAACTTCCTTTTTTTTCTAAAACTGTGCTTCTAGTCTCTCCTTGACCACAACATGTGGAAACAACTGAAGTTCTGCACCGGCGCTTTTAATAAATGAATCTTTTCTGTTCTCTGAGCTTCAGCCCGTTGTTCTAATGAGTGGGAACGTGGATTAGGGAGCGTGTTAACAACCGGATGAAAGAGCAAAAGGAGGGTGAGCGAGGCATGTCATTGGCTAACAGCTGTCCCGCTGCTCCACTAATCCTCTCGGTTAAATTACACTCCACACCTAAGAATCCCCAAAACCAACCTCCCTCGTGCACCAACTGGCGGCTCGCTCCTCACCGAAGACAATCTGCTTATTTGTGTCTGTCAGCATTCCTCCTCATGTCGCTTTGCTTTCTTTTCCCACAACAGTTGGGCTCTTGGGTGGATTCCACACACACAGGACACGAGCCTGTCAGGGTATCACTTTCTCTTGACATGAACTGGGAAGGAGACTGTGAGGTCCCAACATCTGAGAGCTGATAATGGATTCATCCTAAAAATCAGGTTAACATCCAAAGTTCTGGATTATATCTTTTCCTGTCTTTTTGTGCCAACCTCCAAGCGGCCCAGTGGCTCAGTGTGACCGTCATCAGGAAACCTGAAAACTAAAACATTCCTTTTGTTTTAACTTCCTGACAGATTTGCACTTTGAAGCACAGCGCTTATCTGTCATTATCCGTTAGCGCGTCCTAATCAATTCTGACTGACTTCTACGATGTCGCTTATCTGTGGAAAAACATTCAAACCTCCTAAAGTCACAGCCTGAAGAGGAACGAGACAAGAAAAACAACTTCACGATGATATTGTGATAATTATAGGATGAAACCGACCCACTCGCAGGAAGAATTTGAAAATAGCTCAAATTTTTCCCAGTCAAGGTGGCTCGGACCATCTCGAGTCGTAAACCACAACCTGACTCAGTCTTAACCCCTGGAAGGTGTGTCAGCCTCTTCCCTGCAATCTGTGGTTCCTGTTGCCTTGGCGACCGGCCCAAAACAAATACTTGTGAGAAGAAAGACACAACAGGTAGTCATTCTGGCACATTCACACAGCCCTTCCTCTGTTCAATCAGTGCTGTAGATATAGGTGACGCGAGGATGAAAGAATGCCTTTAAGAAATCCCCCTCGACCCTTTCCTCCCTCCTTCCTCTTCACTCGGTACCTCTCTCCTCCCACGTTTCCTCCAGACAGTTCAACACACCACACCCCGAAATACCAAAGGACAGACCAACTTCTGCACAAAAAAAAAAAACGTGCTTACAGTTTAACTACTACTATTGTGCTTTTTGTTTCCTCACCTGAAGTCTAATCAGCATGACGTCATCAGATTTCAATGTTTTGTGTTATTTTATATGTTTAATTTAATTCAAAAACAGTTGTTGAAAAGTCTAAAAAAGTTTTATACATTGTAGATAAATAGTTTACTGTAAATTATGTGCATTAATTATTGTAAAGCACTGATTTTGTATTTCCGTGCTCATGAATTTGTCGGCGATTAGTTCAAATCATATGTACTGAACAATTTAATTCAGCTTAATTCAACACAGTCATTTCGGTAAACAGTATATTAAATCTTTGAAGGTCCTTTTTGCTTTTTATATTGTTAAAAAAAAGTGCAGCGAAGTCAAAGTTTATGAAAACAAAAGACGGAGCTTTTTGTACTGTACGTTATCACCTCGAGCTATAAAGCAGTGTTTGAGCCCAACCTCATTCCTGCAACCAGTGGAAACAATAATCTGTTGGGCAACAGGTATAAAATGAGGTGTCAGTGGGAGTTGAAATGTCCACATAGAACTATTCATCTATTTTACACAAAGAAACCAGTAGTTGAAGCCTTCTGTGCTAACCTACTGTAATATTTCCAAACAAATCTGGCACAATTAACATTCCTGTGGACTCATTACTCAATCAAGACAAATTTGTTACAACCCCCTAAAGCGAGACAGTTGGAGAACACGCTTCTGGCAACGCTTACCTTGGCAGGAATTTTCTTTGGCTTCGTAGCCTGGGAGACACTGGCACTGACCCACAGGAACCACCCAGTCTCCGTCAGCTGTGCAGTAGATGCGTGGGGTGGCCTGGCTGATGGCGTTCTTAACACAGACTCCATCCACCACCTTCAACACATCTGCCACCGTCTCTGGGAAGACCGCCAAGCTCCGCACGCTGGAGGGACACGTCTTGTAGTAGACTCTGACAGACAGCAGCGCCACACAAGCGCCCATGTCTTGAAAGGCCAGGTAGAAGCCTTTTCTTGACAGGGTCTCCACCGTCCTGGTCTCTTTGTTGATCTTCACCACACGGCCCCGGGTGACCTCATCGGGCGCGATGGTGGCCACTTTGCGAAATTGCCCTTTCCGGAAACTGGTTCCCACGTCAGCATCGGCCTCAGAAATGAAGAGGTTGAAGGTTTCTTTGCAGGACACTGAGGCCCCATCGAAAGTGTTGCAGTCGCGCACGATAAACTGGAGCTCCACGGAGAAACGCCTGGTTCCCGGGGGGCCCTGAATGTATGTGGTGCGTAGCCAGTTGTCCTGTTCAGGTGAGTCTATACTACAAACGCTGTAGGTATAAAACAGTGAGCCGTTCACCACCGTCTGGACGATCTCCCACTGCAGACCAAAACAGAATAACAAGAGGCATTAATTTATAACTTAAGTCCTTATAATAAGTAGTGAAACCAGCCTTTTGGGGACATTTTACTGCCAAAATGCTTTTCAACTGATGAGTCATGGTTTTTGAGACGCTCATAAACGCGAAGAAGTGAGCTGAAACTCTTTTTCCACACATTAACATTGTCTGGGCTTGTGCGTCGCGCACAACGTGTGTGGGTTCCCATCTACACACACGACCGCAAGCGCGTAGGACCCAAACCCAGCAAATACTACCGTGGAAATACCACCTTACTTTTATGGCAGTGAAATAAGCTTTGTAAGCACAGCGCCACATGAGCCATGGCAGCGAAATCAGCAGCATTTAAGGTTTTTACGAGCGGGAAGCGCTGGTGAGTAAAAAAAGATTAAAAGGCTTAATTTCAGATTACATTTTAACACCACAACTGTTAGTAGTTTATGTTGGTTTCAGGAAATAAATGGGCGCTCAAAGTTTTTATTTGATGTTGGAAAGAGAGTCATTTCAAACTTCCAGTACGAAGATATAATTACTAATAAACTTGTGCTGCTGAAAAATGCAGTGCAACTCAAAAAGTCATTACCTGCAAATATAAGCTTTTTTTTTTTTTTTTGGTTTTGTTTAATAAAGCCAATCAAGACTAAAGCTTATTTAAACAGACGAAGGGAAATCCTATCCAGTACAGCGACAATCCTTACATTCTTAGATCTTAGGAGTGAAACAAGAAACACAGCCCACACACTTGAACCAGCCACGTCCTGTTTCTTAATTTGGACGGAAAGCCACCGAACTATAGATAGGAAAGAAAGGGATGGCTCTGTACATCTGGAACAAACTTTCTTTTTTATTTACTTTTAGTCACGTCTTTCCACGTCCTGTGAGCGTAATCTCTAAATTTAAAAAAGGAATCGCTGAGGGAAAAGACTAGAGAACTTGAAACATAACGAAGAGAAAGCAGCTGAGTAGCACGCTTCGGTACAGTAAATTTAAATGTAGGTTGAACTTTGACATTTTAATGTCGTTCATAAGCTCTTTATCGTATGGAAGGGTAGAATTAACACAAGATAAGCTGAGCTCTGCCAAACCTCATCGAGCTGCCGTTCATTCCATCTCTCCCATGCGGAGAGCCTTTTTTTAGTGGCCTGAATAAGCACAGGCCTCCGCCATTGTCACAAGCAGATTTAAATGCTTGAGACCCCCACCCAAAAAAAGATTACTTATTCACTTGTGTTACTCACAGAAACACTATTTCAAGTTGTCTTAAAAATGTCTGCTGAGGTAAAAATACTCACCCCTTCCTCATTTGGGGACGTCAACCAGCCTAACTCTGATCCTGAAGCTTTCATATCCAGCAACACATCTGCAGGGACACACAGGAAAACACACACATCCATTTAAAAATGTTAGATCTTCACTTCCCTGTTAAACTTTTTGATCTTTGAAGCTGCTTTATAGGGGGGCACATGCCACTGCTTTGACATTTTAATCAAGCATGTCGGCCTGATTCTAACTTTCATTGACCGTGTCCTGCAGATCTATAGGATGCTGTTGGTGCCTGAGAAAGGCGTGGGAAGGTAAATGTCCGTGACCGGGGGAAATCCATGAATCTACAAAAAGTGCTGGACATAATGTTAAATCATAAAACAGGTGCCCTTCAGCAGCTCAGTTTTCTTTTTTTTTTTTTTTTTTTAAGGACAAACTGACCAATAAATAAATAAATCAGTGATGATTGACTACAGTATTTATATCACTCTGAAGCGACCAAGATCAATGAATCAATTAAAGAACTCAAGACTGAGCAAATTAACATTTAGGGCTACAAAGCTGGATAAAAAGAGCTTATAAAGGAAGCTTTAAAGTAAATCAAAACTTAAACCCGTTTAAATACCAGTCTTCTGACTCATAAGGTGCGGTAAAGTTAAACTTTACAACTTATTTGAAAAAAAAATAAAAATAAAACTTACGTTCTTTCGACTGAAGCGTGATAAATATCCGATAAATAAATAAAAACAAGAAGAAGTTGACCCGACGCAGTTCCATGTTTCCACACAACTTTTTAAAAAGTCGTGTTTTTGAACTTTAAAAAATCTCCTCCTCCTGTCTCACCACCGGCGCCTCTTCTCCAGATTCTTCTTCTACTGCTGGCTGACTGCGCACGAGCCCGCAGCCCATTCAGAAACAGGTGGCGTCATCACTCCTCCCCCTCGCCCTTTGGAATGAGGAAGCAAACCAAATATGGTAATAAGAGGGCGGGGTCAAGTCCACGTCGCAGCTGTTTCATTGAGGAGATTGTAAACCCGTTTTCATTGTGCCCTGGTAATAACTTTTGTTTGATTAGTAAAGATACGTTACTTAACTTTATTTATTATTTTTTTTTTTTTGGTAATTCAGGCCAAACTTCTCTACACAGATTATTGTTAGCAATTATGTTGCAAAGCTGCACCATTCTTGAGTAAAATAAATAAATAAAAATAAAAATCAGCAAATTTAAAACATTTAAGTGGAACAACTTATTATATCTGAATATTCATTAGATTATAAAAATTCGCATTGTTTGACTAGAAACAAAATGTCAAAAACAGTTATTTGTGTTCAAATTATCAAACTTTACAGGTATGCTAAATGTTGGCAAGACATTTATGCCTTTTCTCTTTTCTTTTCAATAAAAACTTTTGCTTTTCTTTCGGCTGCTCCCTTCTTCAGGGTTCACCACAGCGAACTAACTCGTAGACTTTGCAATTGTTTTTACGCCAAATGCCCTTCCTGACGCCACAGACCACCGAGCTACCACAGCCCTCTGTGTGGAGCAGAGAGCAGTTATTGGGTGCCTGGGGAAGCAGATGATGAGGGTTAAGGGGCCTTGCTCAAGGGCTCAAGGCAAGGCAAATGAGGGTGGAGGCAGGTGAGAGTGTTTCACCTTTTCCACCCACATTTTGATGTTGCCAGTCCAGGGAGTTAAACCAGTGACCTTCTGATAGCAGGCCCACCTTCTCTAAGCTCTGTGCCACCACTCCCCTAATTAAAACTAATGTTTTCTTTTATTTTATTTCTGTGCCTGTGCTGGATTTAAAACATGTTTATTTTGTTGTATTATATTTTGTGGTGGTTCTTTTTTTTAAAATACCATATTATACTAGTGAACATCCAAGAAGTATTTGTTAACTTAATGAGAAAATAATTACTTTTTTTTTTTTACATTTTCTACATTCCACTGCCATTTGTTATTGTTTAAAACATAAGTTTTCAGCTAAATTAATTAGAATTTGAATTTATTGCATTCTAATTTGACACAAAAACAATTAAAATGAAGTTTTAAGTGTTTTTGAAACATTACATTTTAGTTTTAAGTCTTACTTGGCTGTCTGTGCATCTCTCTGTTGCTCTATTGCTTGCTTTTGTTCATAAAACCTTTATTAACTTGAAAAGTATAAATGTAAACAATTAATTCTTGCCATTCTCTTGATATGCTTTGTCTTTTATGAAATCCTTAAACTATTTTAGAAGTTGCTTCTGTCCAAAGTGTTGGTAAATGTTTTGATCTGTGCAAATTGTGTGTATATTTTTTCTTTGATAACATCAAAAGTAATTTAAGTTGGACAATCATTTCACCGTCCTCCACTTAATTGCTTAAATCCTCCACATCTCGTCCAGGTCTTGTCTTTCCCACGGCTGGTAAAGGAGGGGGTCAAGTGGGGGGGGTTGGTTAGGTATGAATATATGACTACTAATGAGACAGCCCTCCAAAGAGACCTCATGATTTGGGTATGAATATGCGGCCACAAAGAAAGTCTAACAATGGCATCACCTAGCAACTCTTTTCTGCAGGAATGTCAGAGTCAAGTCTTCTCTGTGGAGCCGAGTGCACTTGGAAAGAAGAGCCCCCTCAGGCTGAGGGCCAAAGACAGGCAGCCATCCTGACAAAGAGCCCGCAACCTAAAAAAAAATAAATCAACTGAAGGGTTGAACATTGTCTTGTCCAGAGTTACGATACATGGACATTATTCGTACAACAGACAAGATGAAAGATGCTGTTAAGAGAAACGGATTAACAAGCTAAGTGTGCGCTGAGTTACGACTTTCTGACCTGTCACTTTAACCGCTTGCTAAACTAATTGTAACCAAATGTCACGTTTACAACACATTTCACCCTTTAGATCAAAAAGCTAAACATTTGCATCCTAATAAAATATTTAACTAAAAACTTAGCATCCTTTGAAGGAACACATCCACGTTTTCTGGCAGAGTTTTATGTTGAGAAACGACAGCTGTAATCATCTTGGTCAAACCTTGAATTTTTCGGCCTGTATAATTTGCATGCTGAAGCGACATACAGTATTTATGTCTCTTCCCCCCCCCCCCCACCCCCAATATTTATAACCAGTTTTTGGCTGAGATATGACTACAGTTTTTTTCAATAATTCTGACTGAAAATATTGAAGACTACCATTTTCAGCCACTAGATGGCGCTTGAGTAGTATGGCATGCAGTTGTGTCATGTAATAGCTAAAAATGGCTATTAATGACACAATCGGCTTGCCACAGTCTGCCGCCTTCTTCCAGCTCACCTGGAGCTACCATCAGCTTCATTTTGAGTCAGAGAGTCAGAGTCAGAGAATCTTTATTGTCATTTGCACCACATGGGGTACATGTGATGAAACGAAATTATGTACACAGGGTCCCAACACAGGCACCGCCCTGGCGAAAGGCAGCTAATTTGACCATTAAAGTGCATTTATTAAGTAAATGTTCAACTAAGACACACCTTTGCTATAAAGTACAGCAAACAAATAATTGTTTTAGGAGCTTATCTTGTTAAATTTAGAAGAAATTCCTGATTCCTGATTTCCTCCCTCTGCGCAATCCTGAAGCACCGAGGCAGCGAACACTTTAGAAATGCAGCTGATTTTACCGTCAAAGTGCATTTATTAAGCAAAGGTTAGGCTGAGACACACTTTTACTATTATTTTGAGCGATCCAATAATTGTTTTTAAATGTTATTCTTGTTAAATCTTGAAGAAAAGTACAGCTAATGCTCCCGTGCACGTGCCTATTTCGGCGTGTTGGGTTTTGAAAATGCAGCTGATTTGACTGTCAAAGTGCATTTATGAAGCAAATGTTCAACTGAGACACACATTTGCTATAATTTTGTGCAAACAAATATTTGTTTTTAAATGTTAATCTTGTTAAATTCTTGTTAAAGTCCTCCTGGGCACGCTCCCGGGGCCGCCAGGCAGTCAATCGATTTTTGGCACAACACCGGGCCACATTTCTGGGTTGTCAGCGGTGACGCATAATAGATGCAACATGTACAGCAAAGCTTTGTATATGGCGAAGTGACATATTTATGGATTTTTCCACTTTATTAGACATATTTGGACTGATAAGACTTATAGAGTGGTGCGACATGTACGGTGGAAAATACAAACATTATGGTCAGTATATTATATTGGTAACATATTATGTACAGTCTATATAAATACATAGTAAATATGCAATATTTTGCTTGGAGCTTGGGTTATAAATGATTGTCAGCTACTACCACATCAAATTTTAGCTCAATATTAGTTCAAATGATTGCACCATAGCCATTTTTGTGATGGGCAATTTTGTAGCTGGGGACTAGTGTTTATCTTCAGAAAGAAAATTGAGGTCGCTGATTGGTCAGTTGCTGATAAACCTATTGGAATGATTGACAGGTGGTATTGAGGGTCCGACTAGTGCAAAAAAAAAAGTCAGATTTTACTGGCACATTCAAGAGTGTCATCATTTATTCAAAATGTATTCAATATTTTGGTGAATCTAAGGTTGGAGAACTGAGTTTCCTTACAAAATCCTAATGATGGTTTCTTTATTTTTCAGCGGTGCTGAGTTAAAATTTAAGGGTGCTTGAGCACCCCCAGAAGAGGCTAATATTGCCATTGCACACAGATATGAACAAAAACATCATTATTATCTGCCTTCACCTTTCAGGTTATAAATATTTTTGCAGGAAGACTTTATTGTAGTTTTAAATTACTTTTGATATTTTTTCTATTGTTCTTCAGCCCCAATTCACACATTCTGTCCTCGTTTGCTCTTGACTGAACTTTAGTTTAGTGTACAGTATTGGGATTTAGATTGCTTTACTTATTAACTAGCAAACTAACTTCTCTGAGTATAAACTAATACTTAAAGGAACTCATAGCCTTTTTTCTCTCTCCAGTCTTTAGAGCTTTTAAGAAACACTGATGTACGTTTAGATGTTATTTTCAAGTGTGTTCGTGTTCAGACTTTGGGAAGTGCTTGTCTGTTGTCGTTCACTTCTCACAGGTGTCAAAGGTTAACACCCTCTCTAACACACAAGTATGCAAATGCTTTCACTACAATTCAAGCTTCTTTTCATTTACCTCACATAGCATGTGTCCTGCTGGAGAGTGGACTGCCGCCTCACAGATCGCTCGCCCCCACGTCCCCCACCCATCGCCGCCCCTTAGGTCCTGGGCTTCTGAGGGTGATGACAACACAAAGGTGCCTCACACTGGGGGGCTGGGCCTGCATTTTGTGGGTCAGCGAACAACGGCCGAGGCAGCAACACCATGTCATTCAGACCCGGCTGGAGCCCCCTCCCTCCCCAACACTTCTTGTGCTATCAGCAAACAGAGAAGTGAAACGCTATTGGAATTGCAGGGCAGGTTGTGTGTGTGTGTGTCAAAGCAAGAGCTGTTACTGCTTGTTAAGAAATGATGGATTCACATATTTGTGTGTTGTTGTCATCTGACAGACAGGAGAAACATTTGAGTTATTGATTTACCACAACAAATGTAGCTGAACTGTAACCATTATGCTCTGTCAATGTCTCTGATGTTGAAACTTTTAGTTCAGATCTGCTGAAGTATTGTTATGTGGAAAGGTTGTGAACAGATAACCAGATAATATCTTACCTGTTGTACATAGCGCTTTCAATCAGGCTGCTGTTTATTACACCATATTATATTACATTATTATTATTATTGTTTAGCATATAAATCTTAGATCCTTGTACAGTAGTCCCTATACTACTTCACAGTTCGTTTATCACAGACTTGCTCTATTTTGGTTTTTCAAAATAAGATTGGAGATGACACGCAATTGGCTGATTGATGGATGAGCTGCACGATCGGCATGGGATTTTTATCTAAGTAAAATAATTGAAAATTATTTAGCACCTGCTGCTCCTTTGTGCAGCCCACAATGCAGGATGAACTTCCTGCTGCAGCTGATCAGCTGTTCTCCGTGCAGAGCCGAGAAGTGGGCGTGGCCAAGAGTGCTTGCAGGTGGCAAAGGGCAGAAGAAGCAGAGAGTTGAAGTCATGACATTCTGTGATATTTTAGAGCGTTAGAGATTAGAAACATTGTTTAGAATGTTGTGAATAATAGTGAATAGAATCAGTGTAAAAAATAAATTTGAATCGAATTTTTGAGATTGGAGCTGTTTTAGTATGATCCCCAAATTTTATTTGAACCTTGCTCAAAGTTAAATTCTGTTTTTTTTTTTTTTGTTTGTTTGTTTGTTTGTTTGTTTTTTACCATTGTAATTTGAAAGCTGAAACATTATTTTACATTTCGTACAATTAGTTAAATCTAAATTGAGCACACTAAACGGACTTTGTACATTAAGCTTTGGCTTTAACCGTACATAAAACAATAAATGTGGGAGCAATGGAAAAGAATGCAAAATAACTTTGAAGTTTTGACTAAAACCTAAATAAAAGAGTATTGCCACATATTAAACCATCCATTGCTATATATCTGTGATATTTTTAAAAATAAAACTAGTCAAAAATATTTATTACCTCTAAACGCTTTTATTTTAAAAGCTTATAATGATTCTGACTGGCTCTGAATCACTTAAAAGTGTTTTGAGATTTTTAACCACATGATCCGAGTCACTGAAGCTTTGGAAATGACCCTGATCACGTTTAAGCTGTTTGGTGGAGCTAAAGAGCCCGCAGAAAATTGTGCAAGCCACCATCTGATAAGAGGAGCGCACAATGCGTGAGCTGCGATTTACAGCACGGAAACAAAACTATGGGCAGACAAAATCTGGAGGCATTTCTGCCGAGTGACAACCATGACATAGTTCAGATCACAGCTGTGTTAAGACATGACCGAGTTGCACAAGAGAGTAAAATCAACAAATCTGAACAAAAACACACATTGTGAAGCCTCTACAAAAGCTCTGGGATAATGACAACACAATCAAAGCAACATCCTTTTAGCATCACAAACTGTGAATGAATCCTGTGGTAGCTTCTTTATCCGTCACTCCCTTGTCTCCTTTTTGTTGAAAAGCCTGTGTGTGTGTGTGTTTTCAGTCTTTTCCTTTAAAAAGACTCATCATGTGTGACCTCTGAAGACACATCTCTTCTAAATGGGTGTCTGTTGTCTTATGTGGGCTTTGCAGAGCGCAGGAGACCCCCGACAAAAACGGCACGTTCCGACAAGTTTTGCATCAGAAAAAAGCCGAAATGTGAGAATGTAGCTGGAAACGCAGGGCTTTCCTCACGAAGGCCTCAGTTTAGTCTGACTTTGCTGTGATCACTCATCGTTCCCTGACCTCATGCATCAGAGAGCAGCTGCGGAGATTTAAAAAAAAAAAAGAACACAAATATGTACATCTGACCAAAAATACTTTGATATCTAAAACCACCTGAAATGTAAAACCACCTGGATTCGCTTGGGCCTTCAGAGAAGTGTCGAAGCCTTGTAGCTAAAATTACTGCAAGGACTAACAAGTCGTTTCAAAATGAGCGTGTCAGTCATTGCTCTGTATTATGTTCACTTGTTGTACGCAACAGGTTGTGTATTCAGATTTATCCCAGACAGCTCACTAGAGTCCCCCTGTCTGGTCAGTTGGGGGGGGGGGGGTGAAAGTGAAATGGCTTTTAGTAAAAAAAACCCATGTTAATTGAATTGAGTGTTGGCAAAGCAGCCAAATGAAGATGACAGCACTCATTCATATGCATTCACTGTGTGCTCAGCTTGAAGTCTGCCCAGCAGCTTAACAAAGGGAAGGAAGGAAGCCGGGGTGGTGGGGGACTGCTGGATGCCTGAGGTGGCGGTGGGGGTGCAGCTTGCGTCCTGAGATCTCACCAGTCTGAGGTTATAGCTGTGACAGCTGGGCCAGCACGCTCCACATGGGCTCGTTCTCTCTTTAGCAGCGAGTACCCCCCCCCCACCCCCCACCATCAACACCATCGACACCTCCACCCAATCCTCCACAAAAAAAAAAACACTCGACAACGCACACAAACACAGGATGCTCCATCCTGTGTACTGTTTACATTTCACAGTGGCTACAGCTGCCTGTAAGGTGCAGTCTGCCCCCTAATTGTAGGTGTCACAGATTTAATTACTCTGACCACCTTCACAAGTCCTAAACAAGAAGCTCTTACTTGTCACGTCTTCAGGAACAGCAGCCAAGGGAGTTCTGTTTGAAGGACCCAGTGCTGAGGCTTTTGTTCAGCAAGAAGCCCAGAAATGTAAATATCTAAACTAACTCTCCCAGGACCAGAGGAAAAATAATGTTTCAAGCCTAACGTTCAGAAAATGAGACGTTAAGTCGCTGTGCAAGATGAGACAGCTGGGCCGTGAGTGCGTTGACGTCCACATCTGTTTGGGGAAATAAAAGGAAAGTGCCAGAAAGAATGCCTGGCAGTGTGGTCCACAACAATAAGACCATTCCTGAGCCAAATGGACACATGCTTTGTTCGAGGTGGGCCTGCATGGTGAGGACAGGGGACAGCTGAACAATGCAGCAGTCAGGAGCTGACATTTATCCACCAAAAGTCATTTATTTGATTTGATTTTTGGTTTGTTTTTGCTTTAAAAATAAAAAAAGTTTGCTGTTTTATTATTTTTCATTTCAAGTCAGAGCTGATTGTTCACACCTAGCGGTGATGGACTCAGCAGCAGCAGCTCAACAAATGACTTCACAACAGATGTGGGAGACAGTTTGCTCTGAGCCCAACAGAGGTCTCTCTTGTTATAAGAAATATTCAAGAAGAGTGCAAGCAGTCAGAATTAAATTAAAATACAGCTTTGTCCATTCCTGCTGGTTGACTTCAGACTGTAAGACTGTTAGGTTTTGAAAGTGTTGTCTTTTGGGAGTTAGAAACTTTTTTTTTTTTGTATATGAGCAGGAAAAACTGAAAACTCAGCACTTTAGACAGTATTTTGCATTTTATTGTTGGATGTAACTGGAACCCTGTGTACATAATTTCGTTTCATCACATGTACCACATGTGGT
>JARVLU010001354.1:18472785-18486459 GCA_031762415.1 Simpsonichthys santanae
TGCACGGTTTCCTTGTGCTGCGTGCGAACCTTATCCTAAAGCGAAACCTAATTATTTCAAGCTGATTTGAACACATATGTGCATTTATTAAGGAAAGGTTAAACTCAGACACATTGTTTACTAGTTCATCTTCCCAAACTGAAGACAAATGGCTCAAATCTTGATTTAGATAGGTAAATTAATGGCTTTATTTATGTCCCTCATTGAATTGTACAGGAGGCGTTCCAGCTGACTCGTGTGTATACGTCACAGATCTCTACGCTGAAATAGTCGGATTTTCCATGCAAAAAAAACAGTGCCCCATCTATGACGACTTTGGATGAAATTTTCATATATTTATAATTTTGTTTACAAAAACAAACATAGTTCAATGATACAAAATATATATGTTGTGCCATTTTATGCCAAGTTCAAACATTATGTCAGTGGGACTTTAAAGCTCACTGGACAGAGAAAAAAAACAACAATTATCTAGACCAAAGGCAGCAGGTTAAGTGTCTACCACCAGTAGCAGACCAAACCTTGGGTCACTAAATACAACAACAGACAACAAAACAACCTACAGGCTTCAATTCCAGATCTTCAGAAAACTGTCCCAGGATCCTGTTGCAACAGCCATGCCGTCATCAGTAACCCCCAGGCAGCTAACACGGTTGTCATGCCCAGCCAACACCCCTAAAAAAATAAAAAAAAAGTTATTAAGACTAAAAGAGAAAAGCACAGAAGCAACGTAACAAGTAGGGTTTAGGTGAACAAGCCTGCAGTTAATGTTTAGTTACTCACCAGCACGGTCAGCTTTTAGTGTGTCCCACACATTACAGTTGAAATCATCATATCCTGCCAGAAGAAGGCGTCCACTCTTTGAGAATGCAACAGACGTAATGCCACATATGATATTGTCATGAGAGTAGATCATTAATTCCTGATCAGCTCGCAGATCGAACAGCCTGCAGGTGGCATCATCAGAACCCGTGGCAAAGGCATTGCCATTAGGGAAAAACTAAAAAAAATAAATAAAAACATATGCTGAATAAGTGTTATTACATAAGAGGTTTAACAAAAAGTGAAGCATTAATTACTGACAACTGGGTCACACTGACTAAATAACTTACACAGATGGCGTTAATATCAGACTCGTGACCAGTAAATGTCTGTCTGCACATGCCCTCTCGAACATCCCAGAGTTTAGCAGAGGCATCACAAGCACCAGAGACGAATAACCGTGAGTCAGGGGCCAGAGACAGACTCATTACATCACCTGTATGACCAGCAAACGTGGTCGTCTGCTGGCCTGTCTCAATGTCCCAAAGTGCACTGCAAGATATAGAAAAATAAATACATGTTTTATTACCCCCCCACCATTACTTAAATGTTCTGCACACGAATGTGTGGCCTGAAAATAGCCTAGGCACTTAGGCCTTTTACTTACCAAGTGGTATCTCCAGAGCTTGTAACAATCTGGTTGTCATCAAGAAAGCGACAACAGGACAGATATCCTGGTATTCAGAGAATCAGTGGAGAAGTTCAGTATTTTAAATGGACAGTGGACATCTATCATGAAATAAACTAGCACTTAGATGTACAGTACTTAGTTTTTTAGGGAGTAATATTTTCTAACTATCATAAGAAGCTGGGACAAATTTAATTTAAATCTCAACTTGGGAAGAAAAAAAAAAAAAACAGTTAAAAAAAGTTACATAGCAGGCAAAAAAGAAAAAAGATTAAAACAAAATCTTATACCTGTATGTCCTGCGAGCTCACGGCTCACACGTACATTCCCCTCACGGGTTTTCAGGTTGTAAATGGAGCAGATGTTGTCTAGGCCACCACAGGCCACATAGTTTCCTGAAGGTGCATATGCACAAGTCATGACCCAGGAAGATCGAAGTGGAATGGCATGAACCTGTTAAAGCAAAACCACAGAATAAATCCATTTAGTTTAGAGTAAAAACACATTTTAAGGAAAAAAAAAAAAAAAGAGATTTAAAGGATTCTGAAGCAAGAAATTCCAGCTTTTCAAGCTGCAAAGACAAGACCAGCGTTTCCCATTCCATTATACAACTGGGGCGCCCCGCCCTGTCAACAGGACTGAGTGCCCCCAACCTACCAATGCCGAATTAATTTGAGGGGTTGTCAGATATATTTTGAAAAAATTATAGCACAGGAAGTCCTTTGCAGAGTATAAATTAACTTTTTTTTTTTGTCAGACTGAGATTTCTTCCCTAAAATTAATATTTAATTTATAGGGAATTATAATTAAAAGATTTTAATACATGTAGTCATTTAGTACTATTTATTTTTCATATCTGATCATTTATTAAATTGCATTTATCACAATACAATTATCTCTCAGTATGGTTCTAAATTTAATCAAGTGTAGCTCATCCAAACAGCCAGAACACTTTAGTGCTATAATCCATCCATTATCTTTACCCACGCCTTCCTTTCCAGGTCGCTTGTGCCCATATCCAGCATTCACGGTGCGAGAGGGGGGTCACACACAGGGCAGGTAATAAGTCCATCACAGAGCCACATATAGAGACAAATGAAACAACCATTCACACTCTCCCTCTCACCTACACACAATCTAGAGTTAGATATTTCAGAGAAACTACAAACACCTGAAACTGACTCTCTCAAAAAAATTATAAGCAGACACACTCCAGTTTGCTAAAACCTGGGCCAAATAAATATTTGTCTTTTAGCTTTAATATTTAGAAAAACTAAAGCAGTAGAAACAGTATTCTCCCTCATCGTGAGAAACACTCGGGACGAGCGCATGTTCTCTCTCCTGGACATGGAGTTCAGTCACGCGTCCAAGTTGGACACATTAACATTTAATACAAAGTTAGATTTTAGATATAAAATTCCCAGGGAGGTCGGGGCGTGGTGCAAAAGGAGTGGGTTGGGGTAATGGTGTATTAGTTCTGGTATGTCCCCAGGCTGCAGTGAATTTGTCACGTGGAAACACGTCATCGCCTTCATGAAGGGGCGGGCTGTTCTGTTAGTTTAGTGGGGTGTCCTCCTTGGCTTGCTGCAGGTGAGCCTGTCTGCTGCCCACACCCAGGCTTCACTGAGCCAGACAACAGTCCCTGCTCTGCTCTGGTAGGACTGAGACTCTGGTTCTTTATTTGTTGAAAGCAGCATCAGTGTAATCTCTGCATCAACATTAGATTGGACAGTTTTAACAAGACGACAATGAATGAAACACGTTTTTTTTCTCCTCATTTTTACAGATGATGGAAAGCCATCTTAGCCACATTCAAAATGACAAATCCATTGCGACAAATTTTAATCCATGCGCACATCACAATGCCACAGATTTTGCAAGTTTTGAGGGAGCGTGCAACTGGTATGCTAACTGCAAGAATGTCCACCAGAGCTGTTGCAAAGTGAATGTTCATTTCTCTACCATTAGACATGTCAGAGAATTTGGCAGTACAGGTTTATCCAACTGGCCTCACAACTACAGATCACACGTGACAACACCAGCTCAGGACCTAGACATCAAGCATCTTCACCTCCAAGCTCGTCTGAGACCAGCCACCCGACAGCTGCTGCAACACTTTGCATAACCAAAGAATTTCTGCACAAACTGTCTCAGGGAAGTTCATCTGCATGATCACCGTTCTCGTCGGGCTCTCCACCTGACTGCAGTTCGTTGTTGTAACTGACCCGAGTGATGCAAAACGCTCACATTCAACGGCGTTGGAGGGGTGTCTCTTCATGGATGAATCTCAGTTTTCACAGCGCAGGGCAGATGGCAGTCTGTGTGCATTGTGTCTTGTAGGTAAGCGGTTTGCTGATGTCAACGTGAAGAGAGTGACCCATGGTGGCATTGGGGATATGGGCTGGCGTATGTTATGGACAACAAACAGGTGCATTTTATTGATGGCATTTTAAATGCAGAGAGACTGTGACAAGATCCTGAGGCCCATTATTGATCCATTCATTCACAACCATCACCTCATGTTGCAGCATGATAATGCACAGCCCCATGTTGCAAGGATCTGTGCACAATTCCTAAAAGCTGAAAACATCCCATTTCTTGCATGGCTAGCATGCTCACCTGACATGTCACCCATTGAGCATGTTTGGGATGCTCTGAATCGTTGTACACAACAGCGTGTTCCAGTTCCTGACAACATCCGGTAACGTCGAACAGCCATTGAAGAGGAGTGGTCCAACATGCGAAGGAGATGTGTTGCACTACATGAGGCAAATGCTGGTCACACCAGATAAGTGACTGGTTTTCTGACCCCCTCCCCTCTCCAAACACAGTAAAAGTAAACTGCACAATGTCTAATCAGCATCTTGATGTGCCACACATGTGAGGTGGGATGGATTCCTCGGCAAAGGAGAAATGCTCACTAACACAGATGTATACATTTTGTGAACAATGTTTGAGAGACGTATGTACAAAGAAAAAGTCAGCTCTTTGAGTTCAGCTCATGAAAAGTGGGAGCAGGAACAAAAGTGTTGTGTTTATATTTTTGTTTGTAACTAAATTGTCCCTAGGTGAGAGTGTGAATGGTTGTCTCGTTTGTCTCCATGTGTCCCTGTGTTGGACTGGAGACCTGTCCAAGGTGTACCCCACCTCTCGCACAGTGATGGTTAGACATGGGCACGTGACCCCCCACGACCCAAAAAGGAAGAAGTGAGTAAAGATAATGGCTGGACAGATGGATGCTTCATTTATTGAAGTTGTGACATTTTGATGGGTTTTTACATAAAACCAGATCCATCTAGAATTTTTTTTATTTTTGTAATTTGATCTACTGAAAAGCAGACTACACTGGAGGGTGTGTCAAACATATATTGGAAGCAACATTGATGAAAATGACGTTGCCACAAAAACTAGTTCCAAGCCTAAACTAGCATCAGACTGGTTTTAAAGCCACACTGACCTAGTACTGGAATTGTGTTGGGTTTATTTATTTATTTGCTTTTTTATAAAAACCATCAAGGTGAACTAAGCATGAAATAACTTTATAAATTCTACAATGTAAAGTTAAATATACAACACTAAGCTTTAATCATTAGTTTACTGTTAATTGCTAGTTTGTTTTTTGGGCCACAAAGAGACCCAAGTTTGTCATTTATGGGAACAAAAAAAAACCCCCCACAAATGTTAATGTTGCCTTTTCTGTAACAGGTCTAATCTATTGACACAGATTTAAATTTGACATCATTACACAATTTGATAGGGAAAGAAATACCTTGTTTGTGGTATAGCTATCCCAAATAATAAGTTTGCCATCTTGAGAAGCGCTGACCAAGAGCCTAAAAGAAAAGCAGCATCAATGTAAATATTTTGTGTACAAGTATAATGTATATACAGTATATTCAGTTTTTAAATTTTGTTGCACGTGTGTTTTAATTCAGTTTTAAAAACTAGGAACACTACAAAAAAAAATGAAAATAGGAAAATAAAGGTCCAGCAAAGCAAAATAGATACATTTAGATAATGATTATCTTAATTTACGGTACCTTGAATCTGTTCCCCAGTGCATGGCATAGATTTTAGCCAAATGACCTCGCAGCGTTCGTCTTGTACGCATCTGGATTCGGCCAATGGGGTCAATATTAGCTGTGATCTGCAAACCATTTGGCACCATGGTTAATTTCAAACAATGCATTCATTTGAACTGTATTTGGCATGCTGCTTTTTACTCACAAGCAATTATTAAGCTAAAAGATACCTGTGATAGTGTAGCATCGGCACATGCTTTTCTAGCATCCTGAAGAAAAAAAAAAATCAAACCAGCTTTTTAGTACACAATTTCTTCATATTGCTTTAGGATTTCTTTTTACAGGTTCAACTTGTGAATTTTAAATGATCCAACCTATATGGTCAAATATAAAACTTCATTTATCTTATTTATTTTTTACTCACTCTGATCTGATTCTTGAGCTGCTCTGCCTCTTGGCGTAACTGGTCCAGTTCACTCATTTTATTCTTTTTTAATTACCTTTCTTCAGCTACCAGGGCACTTGATCTAGGATAAACACAAATTGAAATAAATAAATAAACTAAAAATAAACAAAAGCATGCTTTTACACAAATCTGCAAAGCAACATTATGAGTTCAGACAATGAAGATATGAAGGTACTGGTTCATTTTAGTTAGTAGACTTAAAAGCACTTAAATAGAAAATGTATGATGTACAGCTCATTGTGCTCTTATATTCACATCTCAATGTCAGTGTGTCCTGACACACAATTCAGATTGCCAGACAAATCCAGTTAAGGCATGACTTTCCAGTGATCCAAAAAGCAGTCATTATCCCATTGACCTCAATCCCCGGGGTACTCAGAATTTTTGCCAAGTGATCAATAAGCCACTTATATTAATACAGATCCCTGAGGCCCTCACAAAATTCATCTAAAAAAATATATTTGAATTCAAATTATGATAAATTATCAACTTGACACTAACCCATTTCACATTTATCCTTGAAAATTAATGCATTTTGCTTCATACAGAAAAAAATTGACAATGATTATGGTACTGTATATTTATTTAACATTAGAGATGCCCTTAATTTGGTCTGCAAATTAGTACACTTCACTAAAAAATATGAATAAAATACAACTTAACATCTCATAAAAATACAAATTACTGTAGTTATAATAGCTAATTTTCATTCTATTTTTGAAATGCAGTTAATAACTGCAAACATTACAGGTATACTGTGTTGCTTTGAATTAATGCCACACAAATTATAACTAAAAAAACTGAAAGTCACAAAAGGGTTTTTATAGGTATTGCAGTGAAACGTTATGATGGCACCTGATCACAAGCATAGATTTGAATGAGAATCTATATAATGTTCATTGTTGCAATAACATGGTTACTGATCTGCTAAAGACTGCAGATATGTGAGAACAAGGTTGTATCGTATTAACTTTTAAAGAGTTTAAAAAAAAATTGTGAACACATCTATAACTGCACTTGTACATGCAGAATTTAAAATTAAAGAAAAAAAATTGTTGTGCCAACTTCAATAGAAAGACTACCTTCCAAACCTCAAGTAAATAGGAACATGCATTCAATTATGTCCATATACAGAACCACCTAGGATGCATTTCAGATTAAAGACTTCTGTACAAAAATTGAAATTAAACTAACTGAATTAAAGTAGACTTCATTCTAAAAGACAACTTTCTGTATTATGCATGACCTTTCAAAGAATACAACCCAACAATGAACTGTAAGATTAGACTTCTTTGCTTCAGACAAGTTATATTTCAACAATGCAAAATTTAAAAAAAAAATTTAAGTTTCTCAATCACCCAATAAACTCTGCGACTAAGGAAACACATTAAATAAATCATTAGCTCTAAATAGTAACAGATTGTTAAGTTTGTCTTTCGTTACCTTACCTTGTGTATTTTGGTCAGTACACCTTTATTACTGAAGGCTGCGAGACAAGACAGCTAGTCTCCTCTATCCCCTTTTAGGTTAGCTGATGGATTGACCTTTTTAACAGATTATCTACTTACACTCATTAATCTTATAATAAACATGTCATGGAACGTGTTTATTATTTAGCATCGTTGACAGCACAATGTCATCTTCATCTCGGGGGCCTCTGAAAGCAACAGACAACTGAAATGATATTTTCAACTTTTAAATTGTGTTAAATCAATTGAGTTAAACTGTGCCAGGTTTTATTATTTTTCAGTTCCTTAGCCATGCAAACTTTTTAGTAGTGTGTCCTGTGCTGACAAGATAAGTCACAATGTTTCAAAATTGAGGTAGTTTCAAACCCTACATCTCATAAACATTAAAAATGATGTGTACATTTTGACATTTGGCAATTTATCACCTGGCTAACAACAAGCTAGTCTTGTTTATGAAAGTGCCAGATTGAAAACTTGAATTCCCCCCCCCCCCTGAAGTGATGTCATCAGCCATATACTGTATTTAAAAATACGACTACTCAAGCTTCAAGATGACGTCAAACATTATACAGAGATTTCTTGGCACTTTGTCAACCAGAAGAGAGAAAAAAAAAGAGTTAATTTCAAAATGCAGTTATAAATGTTATATGACAAAGGATTAGTTCTGAAGCAATGAGCTACTTTAGTTAATGGGAATGCTAGATGTTGCCTATATGTCATTTTTTTAATGCAAATCTTACCTACAGCAAAATTACCGGTACAGTATATGCATTTGTTGTTGTTGTCACTTTGCATGTGCTCGCCTCGTACAGACTATTTTTTGCCAGCATGGGTCAAATTTGTTTTCTGTCCTCACATGCAGTGTTATATTATTCTGTAATTAGTCAAAAGTGGAATTTAAAGTGTAATATGAAAGTTTATTGGAATTTTGTTTTTTACATGCCCCTGCAGCTTTCAATTCTCAGTCAACATTTTGAGTAAACCGGCCTGTTTTTCATCACTACTGCATTATTTGACAGTTCATTTTGTAAAACTCTTCATTTACATGACTCAAATATCAATGGGCAATATACAAAATGAGTTTTAAATTTAAGAGTCACAAAATTTCAGAAAATTATAAACACCGAGGACTGTGGATGCCTTAAGTAGTTCCTCTCTCTCATCACTTCTCTTTTCCAAGCGCCTGATCAGAGTCAGCTGACTGCATGATAAACAACGAGCAGTGGCAAACAGCTTGGAGTCGCAGCTAGCACTAGCTGTTTTCAAATCCCTCAAAGGATATACGAGTCTCCTATTACCAAGGATGTTGCTCACATTATCAGCCAATTTAGAAAATATCTTACAGTGCACAGAACATCTGCTCACAAGTGACCTGCTGGATTATCTGTACTGTTAAACTCTGATAATGCAATGTTTCACAGGTCTAAAGCTGGATCATGGAAAAAGCCATAACCAGCAGTATCACTGAGCAACTCCATAATCCTAAAAGCTGAAATCCACAGTCCACGAGTCTCTAATCCTATCCATGAACATAAACGGTAGCAAAGCCAGGCTACGCATTAAAAATATGTTTTCAGAATTATAAAAAGGATGGATCTAAGCTCAATTCTTTTATACACAACAGCAAATCCAGGCACTTGCTTTGAGAAAGTGCCTGGATTTCCAGCTGCTAATAATAATCACTGCTTAGTTCTCCAGCTGGACACATTATTATCAACTAATAAGCAAATATGCATTCATCAAAAATCCATGAAGTTACAGTAAACTAAAAAAATATCTAAGGATAGTGCATTTATGAGTAAAAGTTATGTTTAAAAAAAAAAAAAATAGCTGTATGAACAATCCAGATATATTTTTAAAATTTGCTTCACATATTTCCCAGCACTGCATTCAGTGAACAAACAGCTGAGGTACGAGTTATGTGCAGCATTGTGATTTGCCTGCAACACTGGTACAAACAAATCAGATAATTTGCATTGCATTTGCATGCCTGTTAGATAACCCTTCCAGTTAGTTTTGTTGTTCCTATTCTTTGGGGATGATAACTGATAAAGCCATTTCAGGATGGACATTTTAACAATTTTACATAAAAGGGAGACAAGAATAGAGTATTTGTGTTTAAATCTAATCAAATGTTCATTTAGTTAGCAGTGCACAAAGTAATGCTATGTGACTTGCACTGATGGAAATCTGAGAGGATGCAGCTAAACGCCATCTTGCAGACGGCAGTACGCTAGTTAGCCAATGCTAACAGACTTGATGAGGCCTGTAGGCAGGGCAGAGCTGATATCTGGTACAAAATGTAAATTAATTATCCCTAATTTAACCTATGAGTCGATGTTTTTTTTTTATATATATATACACAAAACGGTATGGAGCTTACGAGTCTTTGAATTTTGCTACAAACCCAAGAGCCTTATCGCCCGATGTAAAACATAACCACGACCACTTCTGGGAAGACTCCGCTGCTCTTCCGCAATTACACCGGAATGCTAGCTAGCTAGTAAGCCACCACTGGATCAACCCAGAAACCGTCTTGTTTACTGGCCTGCAGATATCCACTTACTTACATACCAACAATCTCGTTAAAGGCTACAATTCCCGGCTTGATTTAATTTTAATACGAACTGATCGTGTGTTTTACTAGATTTAATCTTGTAACGAACCCAAGCCTGTAAAAAAAACTGCAAGGTCGGGGCGGTAATGGCCTGTTTCACTTCAGCAAGCAACTAATGCAGTAACGGAGCCTGAAATGTTTTCATAACGTGAATTGCCCACCCATTTTTTTTTTAATTGCAGAAAACAAGTCCATCGTTTAGTTAAACCAAACGAAGAGGTTGCGCCGCCGCAGCCGTCATGTAAATCAGGCTTGTTGAAAAAGGGGTGTTAACGCGCCCACAATAACGCTTTCTAAGTGTTTATATATTTATAAAGCATATAACGTATAGCTGCATAATGATCGGAAGAGTGAACTTGTGCTGTCAGATGATCTGCTTCCGTCATCTAACATTTGACGCTAAATTTGTTTACGGGACTTTTATTGTTTCAGCCCAACCCAGTGACAATCTAATCCTCAACATCATTACATTTAAAACTACTTAATCATAAGCTATACAGTTGTACAATTGATTTCAATGGCCTTATTTAGCACATAGTTGGCAGATCCGTGTTTTAGGCCAAGCAGCACCTCCACGGGGCCGTCGGTGACAGCAGTCTGACTGGCCAACATTTAAGTTGTTTAAAACACAATTCCGAACCGTTTTCTTCGCATTAGGAAAGCACGGAACTTATTTTAAAATGACCGGACGCAAGTTACACGAGAACTTGCAGCGATTTCTGCTTATCTGCAAAATCCTGATATTACCCCCTTCTGCAAAAAAAAACTCCCGTATTTCCGTTTGAATCTGCTCATTAAAAAAATAGGCTCAACGTTAGCTAGCCGCCGCTAACGAATGCTACCCCACCCCCGGGCAGTCCGATTCGACCACCATTCCTCAGCTAAAGCTACAAATTACCACTGTTGTTTTAATTTCACCTTACCGGAGTCAGTCTGCGCTTGATGTTACGCTTTGGCATTGACTGGAAAACAAGACGGCGTAATCCTCCGATCCACGCATCAACGATCACCACAGCGCTAGCTCACTAACTAGCCAACCGAGCTAGCGTAGTTTTCCGAGGAGCAGCCCTTCCCGAAAGCAGGCAGGCTACGGCTGGGGGAGCTTGACAACCGAGGCGGAGAAGGGAGGAGGAGGGGGGGAAATCACACCCACTAGCCTGGTGTTGACGACAATGCGCTGACAGCCAAGGCAGCTAAAGTTAAAACGTCCCTGCTTGTACTCGTCCGTAAGAAAGCCGGCGGTTTCACCTTTGCCGAGCCTCAACACCCGCCCTGGCCGGAGTTTGAAGAGTCTCGTGCGGCCATCGAACGACGAGATGGGCGCGGTGACCCTGCAGTCGGAGCTGGGAAACCCCACGTTGCAGCGGAACCTTCGCTTCGATTGGGGTGTTTTTTATTAAACAAGTGAAGATGCAATGGTGGTTTTTAATGTTTTCATCGAATTTTCCTGAGCGCTTTGTTTTGCTTCTCACAAACTATTGCAAAGTACTTCATGTACTCTAGTTGCCACCCCTCAAAATGCCTAACTAAAATTGCCACAGCTTGGCTTCTAAAGTAGTTTTGATCGCCCTGATTTTAGGAGAGTAGAAGTAACAAATGTAATCTGGATAATGAAATCAGATTACAAACTATAATTAATATAATCAAATAACAAAATAGGGCCCATATACATAGTTCAACCCCAATTCCAAAAAGGTCCATTTGCCAACCTCAAACCTATTTTTTTTTATTTGCAATGGAACAAAGTCAACATGGAAAGTTTAAACTAAGAAACCTTTTTGGGAATTTTTATTTTATTTGATGGTGGCAGTGCAAGTAGGGACCAGGCAACAAAAGGCTGTAAAAGTAACTGGTGCAAATAAGAAACAGCTGGAGGAGCACTTGCATTAAGTTACTTACCGGTAGTCACAGTTCAATATGAGGACTGGGAATACTCAGAAGTAGAGATGGGCAGAGGTTCACCTGTAATTGAAAATCTCAACAAAAAAAAAAAAAAAAGAAAAGTGGAACAATTTCAGGATTAATGTTCCTCAATGGAAAATTAGGAAGATTTTGATCTCCCATTATCTACAACAGGTAGTCAATATTGAATAACTGTGATCTTTGTGTGCTCAGATGCAAACTTAACTTGATAAAATTGCTCAGCTGGAAAATAAAGTAATCAGCCAGAGAAATCTGGCTCCTTGGCTCAATTCTGAGTTACGTACCTTAAAACGGGTATCTAGAAAGCTGGAAAGAAAGTGGCGCTCCACTAACGGTGAATACCAGTAATTTTAGTTAACTTGGAGAGATAGGCTGGTACTGTATAAGAAAGCTCTCCATAAACTAGAACTGTATAAAGTATTATTCATCTTTAATAGATGAGAACATAAATAACCACCAGGATTCTGTTTAGTACTATATCTAGACTAATGAAAAATTCCATCTCTGTTGAACAATATATCCCTATACAGCTATAAGCAATGATGACTTAATGAAATTATTTATAGATAAAAAATATTTCAATTATGAAGAAAATTTAAATGATCCTTCTATTGCCTCCAATTCCTTGTCAGATGAGGCATCTTTAGAAATGTCACTGGAACCAGATTTATGCTTGGACTGTTTATGTCTCGTTGAGCTATCTGAATTGCCAGAATTAATATCTTCATCCAAACCGTCTGCTAGATCCCATCCCAACCAGACTATTTAAAGAGGTATTTCCCCTAATTAATATCCACATTTTAGATCTGCTTAATTTGTCTCTAATGAATGGTTATGTACCACAGAGCTTTAAGGTTGCTGTAATTAAACCCTTACTTAAGAAACCTGACCTTGATTCAGGAATTCTGGTCTATTATAGACCTACGGTATATCTAATCTAACATTCATTTAAAAAAATCTAGAGAAAATAGTTGCAGGTCAGTTGTATGAACATCGGGAAAGAATAATCTGTTTGAAAAGTTTCAATGTCGGTTTAGAGCTCATCATAGCACAGAAACAGCCTTGGTGCAAGTTAATAATGACATTCTCATGGCCTCAGGCAATGGACAGGTGTCCACTGGTCCTGCTAGATCTCAGTGCTGCATATGATACAGTTGAGCATTTTATTTTTTATTATTATTTTTTTTTAACTACAGGGGCTTGAATATGGTATTGGGTTACAGGAACAGCTCTAAAAATGGTTTTCATACTATTTGATAGATTCCAGTTTGTAAATGTAAATGATGAATTTTCCTCATATACCAAAGTTGCTCATAGAGTTCCTCAGGGTTCAGTACTTGGACCAATGGACTTTACTTTATGTATGCTTCCATTAGGTAAAGTTATTAAATAGCACGGGATGAATTTTCATTGTTAAAATTAATCCATTTCATTACTTAGATCAAAAGCATATCTTGAAGACATAAAAACCTGGATGACCCATGATTTTTTTGCGTTTAATCTCAGACAAGACATATGTTGTGGTTTTTGGACCTGAGCATCTTGGGAACAAATTTTGCAGACTTTCTTTTCTTCTTCTTCTTCTTCTTGTCTGTGATCAATCCTGAGGTTTTAAATGAGTGTCCTTTTTGCAGTTTGTCTGAGAATGTATTTCATGTTTTTACAGATTGTGCACGACTAATTGTTCTGTTTAATCTAATGACGAGCATCTTTAGCCTTTTTGACAC
>JARVLU010001354.1:18498316-18512824 GCA_031762415.1 Simpsonichthys santanae
GACTTTAAAATATTTTTCACCATTTGGAAAAATCTTGATATTTAAAGTCATTAGGTTTGGTTTGATTATATGTAACAACAATCTGCCGTACACCAGATGTTGTTATCAGGCAGTGAAGCACATCAGTTTGCTGCTTACATATGGTATTAAAATGTGAGTTTTGGCAGATTTGCTCATGGGTGGATAACTCTGCCCCAGTATACCCAGTATATATGTTAAAGCCGCTGCTCAAGTGAATGCTTGTGGTTCCCCACTTAGTATGCAAGAACATGTGCAGCCCAAGTCACATACAGTCAGCTGTGGTGGGAAACAAACAGCACTCAGTGACTGGACCTGAACCCTGAGGGACTTCACAGCTGTCCTCCTGTGATCAGATCACCACCATGTAAAGGTGTTAATGTGGGAAACCATAAACCTGAAAGCCCTGACTTTGAAAAATATTACAACATGATTAATTGTTCTGTTCATTCAATATCTGTACCAAAATGACGATCAGGAAAATAAAAAGAAATCTAACAAAGTAAACTTATTTTTATATAACTTACCTACAAAGTACATAAGTAGGCGAGTAACTTTACTCGACTACTTCTATTTATGTAAACAAAGAAAGCATCAATTTTTAAACTCATTGTTAAATTGAAACAAGTGTTATTTATAAAATAATTTTGAAGTCATGAAGGTTTTAGTCAGAAAACCCTATTTATCCAATGCTTTTCTCTATTAAATCCACAACTATTCTAACATTTTATGAGTGGAAGTCATTTCATAGATGTTGTCAGTTTAGACTGATTACTGTTTGTTGAAAGGGGATAATAATATATATATTTTTAAGAGCAACATATTTGACATTTTTTATGCCTGAACATAAACATGCTGGCTACAAATGAGGACTAAGGTCAATATAAAATGAAGACGTAGCATGTGTTGGGGATGACTTTCAGCTACTACCACAGCATATATTTTATTATTATTGTTAGCTTTTATTTAACCAGGCAAATCTCATTGAGATCACAGATCTCTTTTGCAATGGAGGCCTGGGCCTGAAGGCAGCCTAACATGCATGTTGTTGATCTGTGAGAGGAAACCAGAGTATCCGGAGAAAACATGCAAGCACGATAAGAACATGCAAACTCCACAAAGAAAGACCCCAGGTCCAACCAGGGATTGAACTCAGGACCTTCTTGCTGTGAGGCAACAGTGCTAACCACTGAGCCGTCGTGCTGCCAAATCTATATAAATCTATACCAATATCTATAAACCAGTGTCTGCAAAATTGAATGAGTTGTAGCAGTTTTTGTGTTTATTAGACTTGATTAGCAGTGGTGGCCATTTTGAACTAAACAGATGCAGGTGGTTGCATTGTTGCCTAACTTTCATGGCAGCGTGCGATAATCTCACAAACAACATCCCTGGTTTCCACTATTTCCTCTCTTCCCATGATGGGTAGATCGTTCTGGTTTTGTCTTCTTGTTTTGGGGATTTCTGCTTTGCACTAAATACAACAAGAATGGATTATTTTTTATTTTATTTTATGGTGCAATATGTTTTCCCGTAAACAGTTCATTACAAACTCTTGGAAGCAATTATTTTCCAGAAATCAGCTTTAACAGCAAATAATGCGTATTGTACTGAACCAACGTTGAGTCTCAGTGGTAAATTAAAATGATCCGTTAAAGCAAAACAGTAAAGTACAAAGAAGGCTGAATATTCTTTTGCTCAAAAAAAAAAAAAAAAAAAAAAAAAAAAAAAAAAAAAAAAAAAAAAAAGAAGAAAAGAAATAGAAAGGCAATAAAACACACCATCAGTTCAGTACAACTGTGTTTTGTTTGTATGGTCAAGTATGAGCAGTGGCTAACGTCACCCATAGATCTCATGTATTTCAGCATCTCTGTGACCATTTGCTGCCATGAATTAAAGAGTGTCACACAAAACGTTGTACAGTGTAAGAATCAGGAAACAAAATACACGTAAAAATTAAGAAAAAGACCAATAAATCCCAAAAAAATAAAAGTTTTTTTTTTCTTTAAAATGAGGATCGATGTTTTAAAAGACAATTATTTCATCAAGATGTCGTAAACCATTGGCTGCATTAGCATCCCAGGAGAACAGAGTCTCACTTCAGTTAAATCAGATACAGTTAACAGAAATGATACTGCTTGCTTTAGTTTTACACCTCTACTGGAGTGTAACGCCTCCGTGTGTTTGTTTGCTGGCTCGTAGCCCTGAAAGCCTTTCTAACGTGTCTTATCTGCCGATGAACCTGCTTCTGCATGCGCGTTCGAGCGTACAGTATCACTTTTGAGGGAGTGACGGGCAACATTTGCGTGGAGATCTTCTGTCTTTCGTGTCACTGAGGTAGAATGAGAGATCAAGAAATTGAGGCTGACTGAGGTTTCAATGAGGTCGTTGAGTCGAGGCATACTGGTAATGTCAAATACAGATCAGAATCGCACAACAAACACAGCACCACAATTATTACTGAGTAGATATCATGTTCCTGAATCGGTTTGTTCCTGAGGTCTTCAAAATGGTGTAAAAGCACTGTTCAAAGAGAAATCCTGAGTGTGGTAAAAATGACATGTCAACACTGCTGTTGACGCAAGCACGCATGAAGGTTTTTTTTTTTTCTGTTTTCTAAATGAAATATCCACTCGAAGCTTCCGGCAACGTTCAGTCATTTTCAGGTTGGAAGGAACAAAAGCAAATCAAACATTACAACTCTAATAATCACCCCCACACTGGAGCTTATGGCGCACGAAGAAGTGATTTTTCTTGCCAAAACTGGATATTTCATAAAAAAAAAACAACAACACTAAACCGTTCATGTCCACTTTCACATACAATGTTAACGTGGTTACATTAAAAAATGTCATGTTTAAAACACTTGATACAGAAACGGGTTAAAATGGTTCAGTTTGGTTCCTTCGTTTTTTTTTTTTTGTTTTTTTTTTTTTACTTTTATCGTTTTAGCCAACAAATCTGCCACCCCTCTCTCCAAACCACATGCACGCGCACACACATACATACACGCACACACACGCTCACACTGAGAGGTTTAAGACAGCTGGCAAAGTTCAGGATTAGTTCCACTTTGGGGGGAAAGCATTTGTTTCTCTCTTAAGAGAGTTAGAAGATAAAACAATAAGACAAAAAAATAAAAAATATAGCTGAGGTTCCTCTAAATGTTTGTTGTTGATAAGAGAACAGTGACAAATGAAAAGAGAAAAAGACTTGAACCCTTAGAACCCCAACAACTATGTTGGCTGTGTCAGATTTTTCAGTTCAGTGGAAAGGTGATGAACAGTTATTATCTTACCTGTTGTAGGTAGAGCTCTTTAAATCAGTGGTTCCAAACCTTGGTCCTTGAGGAACGCCACTCTGCATGTTTTAGTTGCTTCTCTGCTCCAACACACTTGATTTGAATGAACGGGTGATTTACAGGCTTCTGAAGAACTCGAGGAAGTAATTAAATCACTGAATCAGCTGTGCCGGAGCACAGGCAAACAACTTAAACATGCAAGATGGTGTTCCTCAGGGACCAGGGTTGGGAAATGACCTGCATTTGGAGGAAAAGTTTAACTCTGAGAAGACTGTCAAGATAAATGCTAGTCAGCTAATGGATGTTCAAGATCAAACATGTCATACATAGCTGGAGTAGCTATGTAATGGAAAACCTAAGGCACTGTAAAAATCAATGAAATCTTGAACTGCTTTACAAAAATATATATTTTTTATGTTGCACTTCTTTTGCATCTGGTCACGCTTAACACATTGCATTTTGCAACGCACACTAACACACAAATCTTTACTGGTAATGGACTGAAGACCTACAGTTTTTACGTTTCTATGTCTGTCTAAAGCAAAAGAGACAGCAGTGTAAAGGTTTCCAAAATAAAGCTGCATCAACCAAGGTTTCCAAAATAAAGCTGCATAAACCACGACACAGTTGAGATTAGTTGTTTTAAGATGGCTGTAAAGTGACTTTTGCTGGCCCTGATGAGCTGTTCGGTCAGGACTAATCTCTGTTGTTTTACAGCAGGTAAAAACTGCTTGTTCATCACCTTTTCATGCAACCAACCCCACTTTAAAAAAAAATAAAAATCTCTCCTAAAGCGTCACACTGTGTGATTTCCGGTCCAACTGTGCAAGCTCAAGACTAAAGTCCGTTTAATAGCCTGCGTCGCACTGTACAATACAAGATTCGATCAATGTCGGACTGTACGACTTCTTGATAGAGAAAAATCAAGTACGTTTCAATAATTCAACAATACAAGGAACGGTTTTCTTAAACTATATCAAATGGTGCAGTTTGAAAGAGTTTACTCCAGCAATTTTTCAAACATGATGATATACCATTCTGAAATGCAGGTACGCAGTAGGGCTGAACAATTTTGGAAAATATTCTAATTGTGATTTTTTTTTTTTTTAAACTGCAAATTGTGATTTAATATGCAATTATTTTCGTTGTCTTCTTCTCATGTATTTTTCAACAAACACAAGCAATAAATCTGTTTCAGTTGCAAAATCTCCACTGTTTTCAGCTCCGCTGCAACTCTGTTTTTGCATTTCTTTGTATAGCTCCAGGATAGCAACATAGCTAAAATGTGTGCGCGAGAGCATTCTGTACCGCCTATCCACTGTGTTCACCAAAGCTGTAAACCCAGGTTTGGTCACTATATTAATGGGCATCATGTCTTTTGCTATGAACTCCATTACTGCTCAAGTTATTTCCACGTGCCCTTTCGAATTATGTTCATGGAGTAATACGTTTAAACAGTTCGGTCAGTGATCCCTGTTGGCTGCTACTTTGCTAACTTGAAGTTGAAGCACTGGTCGTTGGCAGCCATGCAACTATCATATATGGTTTTGTTGTGTGTTTTTAAGTGTTGATAAAGATTTGTGGTGTTATCTCAATAGGTAGCAACAGCAGCAAGGCAGGTTCTGCACAATACATGTCGTTGCACAGAGTCTTCTTTCTCATAGCCAAAATAATTCCAAACAACGGACGTGCTACTGCTCTTTGGTATCAAACTTTCAGATGTGTCAGCTTCTGTTGAGCCTGATGCCATTGTACAACTGGTTAAAGTGCAGTGTTGTTAGGCCTGTCGCAATAAACAATAAATCAACTAATCGCATGATAAATGAAAATTATCAACCTTATTTTCATCGGCTTTATCGTTGTGTTGTGTCTCTCTCTTTCTACTGAAGACACCGGATGACAAAAGGCTCAACTCCAGTGCTCTTCACTGCCCACCCCCCACCCCTTCTCTTTTCTCTTTAAAATCCATTTTAACGATCCAAAATGGCGTTTTTGGATCGTTAAAAGCTGCTAAGCTGAGAAGCTAAGCTACGAGCTAAGCTAACAGGCCGACCTCGGGGGGAAAAAAACCTCTGTCTTGTTGAAGCTCCAAAATTCACGGTTGAAACTCGTGCCTTTGTGTAAAAAGTTGTTTTTCTCTGAAAAAAGAAGCTGTGAACTTGTTTACTGATTTTTTTAAATTAAAAGCTTTGTGTGAAAAATGCTATGCTAAAGAGTTCAAACCACACCGAGCATCCGCTATTTTGAGAACCGAAAAACAGCCCAAGTCACGTCAAGGGTCCTCCCTGCCATTTTCTTAAAGAGACACACTGCTCGCTCCCTCACTATCCATCCTTTGGTTCAAACAGTCTTATACTGCCATCCGGTGGTCAAAAAAGGTGCTACACACAAAAATTAATCAACATTTCTTTTTAAATTTGACATTATTAATTATCGTCAAATTTCAAACAATATTATCATTTATCGCAATAATTTCTGAGACAATTAATCGTCCAGCAAAATTTGTTATTGTGACAGACCTAAGAATTGACTTCTCCCGCTCCCTGCTCTACTTTGCTTTGTTCACTCGCATGATCATGTGACCAGTCAAATTGCAGCCTTTGCGATTAGAAAATCTTGTTTTAACATATTGCGATATTATTGCAAATGCAACTAATTGTTCAGCCCAGTACGCAATCAATGTAAACACTTCTATCCACATATTTGATTCATTAACCCGAGTGTAAATGTGTACCAACGCTTCAGAATTAGACTTATTGATCTTAAGCAGCTTTTCCATAGAGATCATCGCTGCTGATCTGTTTTCAGTCATTGTCGGCCGCCTCTGTAGGTAAACAAACACACTTAGTGGCTGGAAAAGAGGCAGCTGTGGACATGCTCAGGGGCTGGCAAAAAGGCGGCGGTCGCAGAAGCAGTCACACTGCACGACTTTCTGAAAACGATTTCTGATTATTGTTGTAGCTCGTCTTAGGTTGTGAAAGTGTTTAATCATCTGTGGGTGATTCTGTATCACTGAGTGACCACAGAACACTGATTCAAGCACAGATTTACTGACAATTTCTTTCTCTGACAAGAGAGTTTCTCTAAGGCAGCTGAAATAATCACAGTGCGAACCTTTAGACTGAGAGGTTATCCCAAACCAACATGCAACTATCATGAAAGACTACTTTCATTCTTTTATAAAACCTTTTTTTAGTCAGCTGAAGATGCTCTACCTCCACGAGGATTGTTTTTCTATTAATAAGGCACAAATATCACATAAAGGTTTGTGAGAAAATGAGCTTTACAAGCACCAGGTCCTGACCTTGTTCAAAAATTTCCACGAACGTTGTAAAAAAAACCTCAAAGCATTGTCATACCAAATAAACACTAAAGCTGGGTTTCCATTGGTCACCTGTCTGCATTCAAAAGCAGAACCTCCAAACAATAATTAAGACTATGAATGCTTTTCCCCTAATGTGGAACCATGCCTTACAAAAAAAGCTAATTAATAAGATCAAAGGTTCCAGCGTTAAAGGAGTTTGCGCAAAAAAAAAAACATGAAAAAAAAAAAACAATAAAATCAACAACAGGCAACAACAAATCCATGGTGCTGTTTAGATCAGGAGAGGGAAAACTGCAGTCTGCAATGATTTTTGAGGGTGAGTGTATGTGTGTGTCACTGATTTCCCATCACAGACAGGAGTCAGTTTGTACCCCTGTTTGCTTGAGGCCAAACATTGAGGTAGAGGTATCCCATCTACTCCCCTTTCTCCTGCGCAGGCACCTGAGATGAGGACGGACCCTCCTCGGCCTCCTCCGAAGGGCCCTGAAACATTAAGAAGGACCACAATGACTATGAGTTGCAATCTCCATTCTGTGTGGTGACTCATCTGGCTCAAAGGTACAAATCAAAATTAAAAGAGGTTGCAAATACAATAATGAGTGTTGAAATTTCATTGAGGTTGCGTGCGAGTGAGCAGGTTCCAGCCGTCAGACCTAGAAATGTGAGGAAGAGGACGGTTACATCAGGAAACCAAGAAGACAGGGGACGAGAGCAGTTAGATCAGGTTTCCCCTCGCTGCACTGACTCATTCTTCCCCTTCATGCGCCTGTCTCCGAGAAAGGAGTCTGTCTCAACGGTTTCAGTTTGTTTTCAGCATCTTAGCCTCTTTGACAATCTAAGCCGAGAGGATGCGATAAGACGGACGAGGGAGGCATCAAGTGCAGTGGGCTGTTGAGCAACGCTCCTATAGGACTTGAGAGAGAACGAGGCGGCTGAAAGGATCCAAAGTTTCTGAGAAACGGTACACGTATGTTGTGCAAAAGAGACCAAAGGATCTTTGACGGGGCATTCAGCACTGCTATCTGTGAATTTCCAAGAATTGGCCTTGGCCATGAAGTCGGTTCATAAAATAGCACAACTTTACGTCAGATGCGCTCCAGCTAAAAAAAATACCCCAAAGTATCCAAGCACTTTTATACTTGACAGATAAACTGAAATGATTATTTTTTGTCTTTAAATTTGTACAACTGTAGTGAACAGCTCTAACATGCAGGTACACATGTGGAAACACTATGTGAAAAGTTCAGATTTGAGTTAGTTTGCATACAGCACCCTGACGGCCTGAGCAAAAAAAAAAAAAAAAAAGCCTTGTAGTGGACCACTGTTTTAGATTTTCTGGTAGGGGGACACCCACAAAACTAGTTCAGACTTATTTATATATGAAGACACAGCAGAAACAAAAAGCTCAAAGTTTGCTACATTTTTGTACTAACATGTTTTTTCTACCGTTTTGTCCAGACAGGTTTAATTACGCAACACAACAGCCAAAAAGAAAATTTACTTTACCCCCTAAAATCGCCCTAGACTACATTACCTTAATCTGTGTGCTCTTAAAAAGAGGCAACTTAGTGGATGAACAGCGCGGTGCAGAAATGACAAAGATGTTGAGTGATGTGATGCTGAGACGTGTCACGTTAGTTAACATTTTAACAGTTTCAGTTTCCATGCAACAAATTGAACGTTCTGAAAAGCCCCACCCCCCCCAACACCACCACGGGTCAGTCGGTGGTGGACACTAATTACTAATTACCTTCAATAAAGTCCTACTTTTTGGAGCACAATTTGTGCTTTAAATGAAAATGTCCATTTATGGTGATTTATCACTTTCCATCTATTAGATTTAGAGGTAAATACTGAACTTAAAGCTAAATCTCTTTTACAGTAGTAAGCTGTGTGCAGGAAGTGAGTTAATATAATTCAACACAGTCAATTAAAAAAAAACTGTTTAAACGCAACAAATTTCTAAAATCAAAATTAACGGGTTTGAAATTTCTAAGCTTGTGACGTTTTTGAAAAAAAAAAAAAAAAAAAAACAATTCTGGACAGGATCACGTAAGATAACACTAAAAATAACTTTTTTAAATTGTTATTGCAAGACCCAAATTATCACATTTGATAAAAAATATATGCAAGTGTGAAACATGCAGATTTAGGTTGCTGACAGTTAACTTATACACTTAATTATTTCACAACTTTGCAGGTTTATGTTACAAACTAATGATACGTCAAATTAAAGTTTATTACCCTGCATGTCAAAGTTCATCTCATACGATCTGTTTGCCTTCTGAATATGTGTTGGGGATGACTATCAGCTACTACCGCATCAGATTTGAGCTCAATGTGTGTAAAACTGGACAAGCCATAAGCATTTTTATGTTAGCTAAATTCACTTAGCTGTGGCAGCCATCTTGAACAGGGCTGACTGCTAAAAGTGAATCCGTTGTGGATGTACGTCCGGTGATTACTTTCTAAGAGTTTCATGAAAAACTTGTCCTCTGGTTTAGATGTGCACATTTTTAATTTAACAGTTCTCAAAATCAGATTGTACATGACTGATTTTGGAAGTACAGCACCGTTGGTTTTGGTTTCACCTCACCCAACGACAGTTGAACTCATCATTAAATAGAGCCAAAGCTGGAACTCTGCACTCAAGCTGACTTGTAACTGGCACTACAGTCAAAATGCAAACCACGTGACACAGAACGAGATCTTCTGTCCAACTGAACTGAAGCAGAAGTTGCACTCTTACAAACTCTCCATGTTTCTGATACTTGATCTACATTTCACTCATTTAGATCTAAAGCAAGAGACCTGCAGTACAGTGAAAAGCAAATTAGTGGTGGTTTTACCTCTTCTCGTCAAAACGCCTAAGGCTAATCTTAAACACACTCTGTTTTTGTCTGTTTTCACCTCCCGAGCGGTTGTGATCAGTGTGAAAGTGCTGTGTCAAGTCAAAACTGAAGCACCTCACCTGCTGCTCTTCAGTCACTTCGGGGACGACTTTTCGAGGCTGTGAAGAGACAGGCAGAGGGTTCAGATCACTACAGAGAGAAACGGGCCTGCAGGAACCGCAGCAGCTCCAGCAGACAGAACCGTTTTAAAAGGATAAACGTTTGTCGTAAATCCAGAAAGTGTCGATGAGCGCTCCGTACCCATTTCCTCGGTCGCCCTCGCGGTCGTCTTTCCCCCACAGGCTCTGCTTTCTGAGAAGAAACGCACCAAAGTTTTAAACAATCGCGCCGATCACACATTTCATCTAAGTCTTATGGTTCTGAGACGTGCTTAAGTTTCTGTTGGCTGATGGGAAACATCCCTCCCAGGAGCTACAGAGGTTTAAAGGCCTACCTGAACACAAATGAGGAGCTCAGTCTCACAATAAAAAGATTTTAAAAACACCCAAAACCACTTCAGCGTCTACATTAGTGGATTATTTGTTTTTTTACAGCTTTACCTGCTGAGAAAGGATTCATAATCCAGATTTTGGAAATCCAAAGAATGGATCTGTGTTGTCAATTTGGCAGCTTCGTTTGAGAAATACTTCCCTCTGCCATGTTGTAACAAGTTTAGCAAGTGTAGCTGCTTGACAATAATTGTTTCCTCAGAGCGAGTGATGTACAAAAATAGATTTTTTTTTTTTCATTCATTTTCATTGAATGCTTCTGTTAGACATTTTAGGAAAACAAAAACAACGGGCAAGAATATTTTTTCCACACATCTTTAAAAGGATTACTGGCTCTCCAGAAGTAAAGAGCTGCAGAACAACCTACAAAACAAACAAGACAGTTGAATGGAAAGTTGCCAACAGAAGAAAAGCAAATTGATCTTCTGATCCAAACAGCTTCAGAAAAGTTAAGAAATCATCTTTTAACGAGATTAATCAGAACTGTAAAATACATAACTTTTATTAAGCATCAGGATAAACATGTATGAAACTGTCATAAAATGTGCATATCAGAGCACATTTCTTTTATTTTAAATAGTGAATTTGCTCTTACTGGTTCCTGTAATTAGATGATTAACTTAAGTATAACACACAGTGTCATAAAGTAGAAGTACTACCCAACAACAAGTTTAGTTTTCAAATTGTCATGCATATTAAAAGTCTTAAGATGTCCGTTTCAGTATATTTATGAATATGTAGCAGCATTAAATGCACTGGGTGAGGTGGAGCCTGGTTTGAGCTTTATAAAACTATGATTCAGCAACAATTTATTTTATGTTACCCTTGAGAGCTGAACCACAATCTGAAGTGTGAATGCACATTAGCATTAGACTAATCTTGCAAGCTGACATTTATCTGAACAACCTAAATGTTGTGGCACTGCTACTAAGTGGATAAATAAAATAACTCTCCCCTCAACATCTTATACAGCAGAGCTATGCAAGACGTGGCGGTCCACTGATCAACAGCTCTGCCCTGGCCTTGGGGCGACTGCTTTTAGTGGGGTGTGTGATGGTCAATAACTTCTTTTGGTGTCTGCTAGTGTTGCACCAAAGCCCTCTTGCCATGAAAAACAACAACACTGTTGCCCATAGAAGGGCCTTTTACCATGCAATTGTCTAAAAAAGGCAGATAATCAGCCTTAATATTCATTCATCTAATTATTAAGTACAGTAATGGAGCTACTTTGAGTCGTGCTGCAAACAAACTTTATGAACTCAGGTTGTTCATTGAAATGATGGAAACAACACTTCTAGTTATCAACTATAGAAAAATGCTTGCGCATTATAGACAAATAGTACTTGTACATTTCTTCTGACAGCATTCATTTGTTTATATATACAGTATACAGTATATATAAACAGACCACACTTATATAGCACTTTTCTCTTATCAAGATACTCAAAGCTCTTTACACTCTGTGTCCTCATTTACCCATTCATACAGCACTTTACTAAATCTCTACAAAGAGTAATTAGTGCATTAGATCACATTCATACAGATGGGACACACATGAGAGGCAACAAGGGGTTCAGTGTCTTGTCCAGGGACACTTTGACATGTGACTGCTGGTGGAATTGAACCCCCAGCTCTTGCACTGGAGGACAACGTCTCTAACCACTCAGCCACAGCAGCCCAACATACGTAATATAGATAAGTATGAACGTGCTGTGATGAGGTTTAACCTTCAGTGCGGTTCTGGGGCCTTTGTCCTTGCTGCCTTTTGGTCGTCCTCTCGGTCGCTTTGGAGTTGGTGGTCCAACCGGTTCCTTCAGAGAGAGAAGATCTGGAGTCAAATCTCACAAATCAAAACGGCTTTATTTACTATAAACTACCAAAGGACCCATGTGTAAGTATTTCTGTCTCAATTAAACACAAAAAGCTGGGTTTAGAGCTAACTGCAGCCACCTTCCGAGACTGTACCTGTTGCTGTTTCCGTGGTCGACCCCTGCCTCTGCGCTGAGGCTCCTCGTGCGACTGAGCAGTGCTCGACTCAGGAGATGGCTCTTTGGTCCCACTGTTACTCATGCCTGCGTCTGTCCACCTGCTTCAAAGAGTGTGGGCATCAAAGCCTGGAGCGGCGGCCTCAAGGGCTTAAAGGAGAGGAGAGCCGAGTATCAAGAGCTGCTGCGATCACAGCAAAGAGGAAAAGTGCTGCGATTATTCTAGATCAACTCTTTCCCACCATTTTTCTAACCAGCCTTTTTAGTACAGTGAGCAAAAGCAATTCCAACTACTCTCTAATGTGTCATCACAAGGATAAGTCACAATCACACGAAACATTTTCCAAGAGCAACCGTGGGAACTGTTCATACATAAGCCTTGGCACTGGGATCATCGGAACATAGACAAGGGCTCTGGCAAACCCAAGGAAACACGAGCGTGGCGTGCAGAGACTAAAAGTAGCGCAGATATTCACAACTCAGTCTGCCATGCAAAATCTGCATCTACTGTGCTCAGTTCTGCGTTCCCACCTGCCCTCTGTAAAGTATTTCTCAATGGGAGCTGTGAATGTTGAAGGTGTGGCGATGCTGGAACAATGTCTTGTAGTAAAACTTGTGCAACTGTGACCAAAAAAAAAAAAAAAAAAAAAACATGCACACACAAACGCTGCTTGTAAAAACTTTTTGGACATGATTGCTTCTACTTGAATTGGTCTTGGATAGTATGATTCATTTTCAATTTCAATTTCTTTGTCATGTAGTTTAAGGATTATTACTATTGGAAAGCCTGTTTATTTCTCCTATGGTGCTGCGTTTGTTAGGAGAATGCACTTGTGAGTTGAGCATGTCGGTTCACCTCATGAAAAATTTTGCCAAATCTCTGATAACGCCAAGCAGTTTAATCAGCTACTATATCATTAGATTGGATGGTAGTCGTCTTCAGAAACTAGGGATGCAGGATATTGGATTTTTGGCTGATATCCGATATGTTAAAACTTATTCGGCTGATAACCGATATTTTATACTGTATATGTTCCTTTGTCAGAACATAGTCCTCTTATTTAGGCGTATTTGCTACAAAAATTGTGCAACAGCTGTAAGAGCTGGTGACATATATTCAGTATAGTTTCTGAGAAACAATACTTGTTGCAATTTAAAAATGTATTCATTTAACAAAAGGGGGCCTCAGTTGCATGTGGAAGAACCATACGCAGCCAAAACAATTTGGCATCTCCTCATGCTGTTGGTCACAACACTGTTGTGGAATGGCATCCCATTTTTCAGCCGGCAATGAAAGTAAGCCAAGTAAGTTGTTGGTTTCTCTGGATTGAACAGCACGCTGAGGCTGACCCTACAAATAGTCATCTCATTCAGTCAGCATTGTCATTTTAGAGGACATCGGAGTGCGAGATGGGGTAGAGGTACGGCAGTCGACCTGGGACCAGAAAGTTGCGGTTCGACTGCCAGCCATTCCCACATAGCTGCCCACTGCTCCACCTGGGTAAATCCCAGGTGAGATGGGTTAAATGCAGAGAAGCAATTTCATCATTGGCAACATGCAATGGTGACAACATGTAGCAGTTAAGACTTGCGCTTTTAGAGTTCAGTCCCAGACTGCAGAGACAATCAGGTGTCATCAAGGCACCTGACTGTCAGAACTTGGGGTACCAGAAGCTCAAAGCAAGCGTCAATGCCAGAAAAAGTTGTTTGGCCTTGGCAGAGAAGGTTTGGGACATATTTTATGGCTGCAACCCATGCTCTGCATGCTTCACAGTTTCCTTACAAATGTGGCATCATGTTTTATGTAGAAACAACTGGGCTTTACCATTGAAGAGTCACTGCCGGGAATGAACTATAGAAAGTGCACAACAAAAGCTCCTTGCTTGTGCTACGTTCATACATCAGCTCAGAAAGTGACTGCTCCTGTCCCAAGGTGGTGCTTTGCTCAGGCTCGGTGAGGAATGTGCCAAACATTAATTCAGCCCATCAAGAACGCGCCGGAGCAGTAAGTTGAAGTAGTTTGAGCAAAAACGCCAAAGAGAAAAGTAAAGGATTAACGAGACGTCGCTTCCTCGGCCCCTGACTGTGGGGGGACAGCTCTCGGTCCTCTCCTCGAGTCCTGCGCTGGCAGTCCAGTCCGGGACTGAATGTACTTTCTGCTGCTGGGCGGTCAAAGTGACCATAAACACACGTTGTGCTCGCGCGCGTCGTTGAAAAGGAGGCGCGCGGAGGAGCCCGGCGGCTTTTAAATACAGTAATAATAATAATAAAAAAAAAAACTTTCTGCGGCTCCGAGCGTCAACTGGCACACGCGCGCGCACACGGAACAACAGCATCGCCGTTTTAACGCGGAAAATCTCTTTCTATGCATTTTTCTCTGTTTCCATCACTTGCGCAACCCTTTTTTTTTATTTATTATGTTTGGTTTCTGGTGGTGGAAGTGTGGGGTGTGTGTGTGTGGGGGGGGGGGGGGGGGGGG
>JARVLU010001354.1:18574544-18591153 GCA_031762415.1 Simpsonichthys santanae
TTTTTTTTTTTTTTTTTTGCTTTGTTTTGTTTTGTTTTTTGAATGTCCAGAGGACCAGACTTAGCTTTTTTAGATTTCTCACTTATGATTTAACCTTTGTTGTTGTTTTCTACCTGGATGATTGAGTTTACAACCATCTTTCTGGCACAACAATTTCCTGCGGGATCAACAAAGTTCCATATTATCTTATCTTATTCAACTGTACCAGCTAATATCCAGTAAAAAGTGTCTAAAGGGAACATTTTGACAATGAATTGTTAATAAAAAACGTTTTTTTTTATTTATTTTTTTATTTTATTTTATTTTATTTTTTTTTTAATGTTACCATTGAACACTCAGAAATCAGCCACATTTTCATCTAACAGTATGGCATCTTGAAAAAAAAAAGAAATAATTGTTAATCATAGCTTAACTGTAACATGTACATTTACATTTTGCAGACTATTAGTGCTAACAGTGTATTTGATTTCACTTGGCAAACACAAGCCCTTTGCCAAATGTCATGCACAGCGCATGTTTGTATCCTCAAGGCCTCTCGGCAGATAAAAGGAGTATTTTCCATGAAAACTCAAAACTGATTTTCAGTTAAAATGTCTGTTGGGTCTGGAATGAATCCAGGCGTCAGCACAGAGAACAGAAATAATTGAATTACATAACAACGTTTATTTTTGTGCTCTCCATCCAGTACAGTATTTTTTAACCAACACGTTTCTTTAATTGCATGTCATAAAAATAATCATCCTTAGAGATGCAACACGTGAGGCACACTGTGTTTTTAAAGCACGTCCGCTGAGTCTTAAAGGTGCTGCATGCGTTTGGATGCAAGTACCAGTACAGTAATTAGAAATAATTCATCCCTTCTCTAAAGCCTCTTGTTTTGCTGCAAAGGGACCAACTCGACTCTAACACCAGCTTAAAGTGTTGTTTTTACCCAACACTGGAATCACTTTCTATCCACACACTTCCTACCATTCAGATATTGTTGAAACACCTACAACGCCTCACAGCATACCGCTCAAATGAACAGAACAGGCCAACACTTTCCTCACAGGTCCCACACAACCCCTCACTGCCAGAAATACTGCATTGTAGGCACCGACAGAGCCAGAATCTGGGCTTTTTATGCAGTACTTAGCTTAATTGAAAATAAAAGAACGCAAAAATGCATTGTGTGTCGAAAGACAGAAAAGGATTGTTGTCATTTTAGGCACGAGCGTGTGGGTGTGTGGTTTTGTGTAGCGCTGCAGTGATGGTTCTAGCTGCAGAAACACTTCAACTGAAATTGGTCCTCAGTGTTTGTGTTTTCATAGAAGGATTATTGGAAATTTGTGCACACTTAACAGATTATATTTTACCTGAGTGTTGATTCGGATTGCTCCAATCGATGGGATTTCAAAGTAGTAACCTGAAGAGAAAGAGAGAAAGAAAAAAAAAAAGAATCAGCGTACTTTTCCTACAGAAATGATGGACAACATGCCCTGATGCATGCTCAATAATCCAGGTAGAAAAATCTAAAAAAGCTAAGTCTGGTCCTCTGATGGTCAACCTTCTTCATTTCAGATTTCGCTCTACAATAGCAGTCTATTTTTCAAACCATTGTTTCAGTTCTTTATGTTATTATTGTGCAAGTATCATCATCCCCAGCTGATGATGTTTGGGACACACATGCATGATATGGCTCGTGGCCACTGACCCTCTGCAGTCTGTGGACGTACTGGAGGATGTAAATGTGGGAAGCTCATTGCGAATGCTGAGCCCGAGGCACTGCTGCTGATTAGGAATGGAGGAAAACGAGCGGCTGGGTCAATAACCAGGCTGCTCAACAAGTTATTAAAGCCATGAGTGTTTATACAAAGAGCTGCAAAATGGAGGCAGCATTACCAGAATGCTAAAGTGTGGAGGCAACTTTCATTATTTTTGATACATTATGCACTTTTTTCCACAGTGGCTGTTGCTGAAGTTACCCTGCTCAGTCTCAATTCATTAGCAGATGAGAGCGTGCAGGCACTGAGCAATCGTGCACTTTTATTTAGTCTTTTGCACAGTGAGTTTAAAATTCACAGATGCACACAAAAACACAATGCAGTGGTTTGTGTCTGGGCTTTTGTCTGAAGGCCAGTGAAGCAGGATACAGGCTGGTTAGACAGCAAAGCACCACAAAAGGTAAAGAGAGGCAAATCTGGACAACTGTAAACTAGAAGTGTGATGTAAATATCTTGGCAAGTTAGCAGATCTTTCTCTAAGCTGATGAAAAAATAGCCCTATTGTCCTCAGAGCCACGTTGTCCTCTGAGGAGGAGACAAAAGTTTGAGACAACACCTCTGAGCAGCCTTGTTGTGTTTACAGCTCAACTCGTGGGTGTCACATGTGTGAAGCGTCAAGACCCGAAGAGTCAAGGAGCTGATATAATGGAACAGCTTCAGCGAGGCTGGTTGATCAACCCTACTCTTCAGTGTTTGCCTAGACCACGGGGTGTCCAAAGTGCGGCCTGTGGGCCATTTGTGGCCCTTGGAGTGATTTTGTGCGGCCCATAACTACATTTTAAGAATGATATCATTTTGACCAGCAGGCTTAAGAGGTCGATGCAGACTTTCTGCAAATTAGTTGGAACGAGTTACCTCTGTTCATCAGACAGGCCCTCTCCTTCTCGGTTTTCAAATCCCATTTAAAGACTCACTGCTATTCCGTTTCAACACCAGATGTTCCGTGTTTGATCATTATATTTATTATCTGCAATTATTTTATGTCTATATTCAGTTTTTTTTTACTTCATTTTGTATGTTGCCTATGTGTTGCCGTTTGTTTGTTTATACAGCACTTTGGTTGGCCTTGTCACTGTTTTAAGTGCTCTATAAATAAAATGGTATGTTACAGTATGGTAATCCTTAAACAAATATTGTTTAGGTTTAACAAGAAAACAGATGAGAAGCATTCTTCTCAGAATGAGAAATATTAAACAAAATACTGTATAAGCATTTGGCTAAAATCTTTTTATTTTCACTTCATGGTACAAAACACCAAAAACCTTCTCTGATTTCTACCAGAAAGGAGACTTTTAGATAGTGACTCATACAACTTGACTACCGGTATTGAAAAATTACCAAGAGGGAAACTGGACATTTTTAAATGAATATAATGAGGTATCATCTACCTATGAGTTGATCAACTTTAGCATTAGCAAACCTTCTATGAATCTGTTGTAGCGACTGACAGTTCTTGGTAAACATTTGAGCTTCATGGCTTCAGCAGTGTGTTTTACTTGTTCAATCCGGGGCGGGCGCTCTGATTTTGGTCAGCCCCTCTCAGCCTGTCCCTCCACCGAGACGGCGATGCACGCGGCTGGCCGGGTCAGACTGGACGCCGCTGGCCGGGTCAGGATGCCTATGTTTCGGTTCAGTGAGAGCGGCATCCCGCTGAAGCCCCGGAACTCGAATGTCCAACATAAAACTAACTTAACCATGGTTTAATGTGGTGCTATGGCTCTGCAGACATTGCACCTTGCTGTCTTGTGGTGTTTAGTGTAAAATACTTCTACACAGCAGACATGTTACAATGAAAAGTTAGCTAGCTGTTAGCTAAGAAGCTACTCACTCAGTCCTCACGCTGTAGCTGGCTGCAAACTATGAAATGGATTTCCTGAATGTGAGGTGGGTCTTATTATTCTGGGGTCATGAGACACGCCTCTGTTCAGGAAATCCATTCCATAGCTTGAAGCCAACGTGTATCATGGATCGGAAAATATCGGCAGGCTGGATCGGAAAATCTGATATGTAAATTATGCTGATATCAGAGGCCGATACCAGATCGGATCTGCCCCATCCCTAATAACAAGTAAACATGGCAGATATGACGAGCCGCTAGCTGCTGAGGGAAAAAAAAACAAGTTTTTTTTCTGAGCTAGTTTGGATTTAAATGTTCAGATGAGGGCAGAAAAAGCATTTTTGTAGACAATGCTGAAAATAGTCCCGAAGAAAGGTTGGAACTACGAATCTTTTTCACCATTTAAACAGCGGAGTGGAGCATGAACCGTGAAATGGCAGAACTAAGTGTTTTTACAGCCTCTTGCTTCCTTAAAACAAACCACGGGTCTGAGCTCATTTAGCCATGCTGAGCTCTATGAGAAGAGCAGAGAGGTGGCAACATTAATAAATCAGCAGTTTATCATATCGCTAAAGACACTGTCCTTAGCGGCTAACAAGATGGCTAACGCTGTAGCCGTCTTGCTTCACAGCTGAGACCAACTGTGTCTTTAGCGATATGATAAACTGCTGATTTATTAATGTCTACACCTCTCTCTGCTCCTCTCATAAAGCTCAGCACGGCTAAATGAGCTTGGACCCATGGTTTGTTTTAAGGAAGCAGCAGGCTGTAAAAACACGGTTCACGTTTCTGAGTGGAGGCTCACATTACTGCAGTTCACAAACACACTGACTAACGTGAAAGCACCTTTATAGCTTATCAAGACACTCAAAGCTCTTTACAACACAATTTGTGTCCTCATTTACCCATTCATACATCACTCTACTACAAAGTAGATCTGTACAAGGATTAATCAGTGTTTTATCACATTCATACACTGATGGGACACACATCAGAGGCAATGAGGTGTTCAGTGTTGCCCACTGCCCAGGAACACTTCAGCATGTGACTGCTGGTGGAATTGAACCTCCAGCTCTCCCATTGGAGGAGACTGCTCTAGCCTCTCAGTCATAGCTGCCCTCAGCTGAAGAGGATTATTATTTAATATGTGTAACTAAATGTCTAAAAAATAAAGCAATAGTTTATGTTTTAGACATTTATTTTGCAGAGTAACAGCTATTTGTTAATAAATGTAGCTGTGTGACAACTGGGACAAAGTTTTGACTCAGAAATATATTTCTGTTATTCTTTTATGGAAAGAAAATTATATTGAGATATATATCGTATATCGGGATTTATCATAAAAATATAGAGATATGAATTGCTGGATGATTTTTCAGAACCTCGATCAACATTTTGGGTCGTCCATGGTCCAAAAGGCTGATTGACCCCTTTTTAAAAGGACTCTTACTCATATTATGCTTTTGTTGCTGAAAACAGACTAAAATGAACTTTCCAAACACAAGAAAACAACAAACATAAACCCAACAAATCAAATAAATCAATTTTTTTTTTTGTAAAAAAAAAAAAAAATATATATATATAAGTCTACTGTTTATGAGGCTTTTAATGTTTTGGATCTACAACAATTTAAAACTTTCACCACCAAAATGAGTAAATTTGTCCTTTCTCCGGAGTATTGCTCACGTGAGATAAATTCACATTTTTGTGGCCCACGAGTCCTTTCATCATGATAGTTTTGGCCCACGTATGAAAACATTTGGACACCCCTGCAGACATTGATGCTATGTAATCGTTGCAGTTATGAACAGCTGAGAGCATGTTGGCTCAGAAGCATAATCCTGGACCTTCCCCTGTCTGTCATGGTAATCATCCTGCTACCAGACTCCTATACTGCTAATTAATAACAACTACAGGGGAGATACTTCTGCAGCACTTGGCTCCACTGGCAATAAGCTAATCAGCAGACAACCAAAGCCCTTAGAAAGGAACAGCTTTTGATAAACTGCAGCACTGAGCAGAAATACAGAACCAACCAACAATACACGACACAGAGAGGCTGGTTGTGGAAGAAAGTAGCTCAGAACAAAACAAAGTTGGGGCAAACAAGTTCAGTGAAGATGAGATGCATGCAGACAACGTAGCCAACAGGAAGACGAGCTGAGTCAACTGGACAGTCAGACGGTTAGTCAGTCTGCCGGGTTATTTCAGGGCTCAAACACATTTCAGCACCACAGGAAGTCTCAGTGATTATACTTCTATGTAACAGAACGGAGTGAGCCAACATCACGAGTGGTTTCCTGTTATTTTCTGGTTCATGCTGTTCTACTTGCTGACTGAGTGTTTTTGTTTAATCTCTAACAAATCCACGCAGCAAGGTGAGGCTCTACGTCACAGAAGGACACAAATACAAATGTTTTCGAGGTCGGTCAGGGTGTTACAGTATGCTAAACAACGAAGAAAAAATATTTTTTGGTGATATTTCTGAGGTTTAAATTACCATTTTTTTTGGCCTATAAGTCACGTTTATTTACATGCCCTGTGACTTACACACCGAAGCAACGTATTTGTTTTTTTTATTTCTCCACATATTTATAATCCAATTTTTGACTGAGATATGACTCTGTTCATTAATTCTGACTGAAGATTTTGAACAGTACATTTTCAGCTGCTAGATAGCACTCGAGTAGTATGGCATGCTATTGTGTCATGTAATAGATAAAAGTGGCACAATTGGCTTGCCTTAGACTGCCACCTTCATTCCGTTCGCTTGGAGCAATCGTCAAATCATGTTCATTTTGCTGCGCCACTCCAGCGAAATGCAGCTGATTTGACCATTGAAGTGCATTTATTAAGTAAAAGCTCAACTGAGACACATCTTTGCTATACTGTCGAGCAAACAAATAATTGTTTTTAAGTGCTTATCTTGTTAAATAAAATAAAAAGTGCAGCGCTCCTCCTTCCTGATTTCCTCCCTCTGAGCGCACGCCCGGAGCTCCGAGACTGCGAATTATTTTGAAATACAACTGATTTGACCATCAAACTGCATTTATTAAGAAAAGGTTAAACTGAGACACATTTTTACTATAATTTTGAGCAAACAAATAATTGTTTTTAAGTGTTAATCTTGTTAAATTCTTGTTTAAGTCCTCCCATGCATGCTCCCGCGGCCACCATTTGGCAGCCAATTGACATTGGCTGCCAAATGCCAACATTTGCGGGTTTGGCCCACATTTGCGGGTTCGGCCTACACTTGCGGGTTTGGCCCACATGTCCGAGTTCGGCCCATTTCCGCATTGTCAGCGTTGATGCGTAACAAACGTGACGCATCAGAGGTGACGCATAATAGATGCAACGTATATGGCGGTGTGACGTGTACACCAGAAAATACGGTAATATAAATGCTGTTAAGCGATCGTTGCTTAAATCCAAGAAAAATAAACTGAAAGACTACGGTACATTAAAATTTGACAAATTCGAATGTAAACTAATGGCAACAAAAAGTACTGACTTCTTTTAGAAGTTATTAAATTTATTATTATTATATTTTACCAGGAAGATTGAGATCATCAATCTCTTTTACAAGGATGTCCTGTTAAATGATAATTTATCATCTTTTGTCAGTCTGATTTCAATTTTTTTTCTCTTTGACTTCAGAAGTTATTACTTCGGCTTGATTTAGATGGGGGGATATACTGAGGGAAACAAGTTTGTTTTCTGTAAACTATTGATAGTTGACAAGTCTCTTGAAATTAGGAGCCATTTCTCATTTATGATTTAGATATTCAATTCAAAGGTTTTGGAGCCACCTTTTGCACAAGTGTAGCTGCTTTTTTCATGTTTATTTTAAATTATTTTTGGTTTCGTCGAATAAAATGTCAATGCTGCCAATCATTATATAGTTTTTTTTTAAAAGAAGTATGTTGTAAAGACAATTTTTTTCTAGTGTTTGATGGACATTATATGCTTCGGTGCTGCCTGCTCAGCCTCTGAAGTACAAGTTTCCACAGAAACTCCTTATTCCCGTTGTGCTCAGAAGCACTTTAAAGTTGAAAAAAGAGCAAATTGTACAATTGTTCCTTGTTATTAGTAGCAGGGTACGTTCCTTATGTATTAACCTTTGTCAGGACTGTAGTTTAGCTTTTATTCAGTAATTTTCTCCCACCTTGAAGTTTCAAGCCTTTTTGAACATGAACCAGGAAATCACACGTGTGCTACTTTCAGTGCAACTGTTCTTTGATTTTGTAGCTTTAAAAATCACAATATTCATGTAAAAGGATGTGTTTAGCAATTAAACTTTTTTAGTTTTTCATTTGTTTAATGGCAGCCTTTCAGCACTGTAATGTCAGACACTTTCTTGAAGCTTTATTCTTATTAACGTTTTTCAAATAGAGCTGATATTTTGTTGTCGATTGTCTGAGTATGAAAACCTGCAACCTGTTCATGATTTTTTCTGTTGAAATTTATTATAATAAATTAGCAAATTTTCCTTCCTTTATAGTAAAATAAGACAACGATATTCATCAGAACACTGCACAAAGAGCTAAAAGCAGTGTAACAAAAAGTTCAATTCTGCCACTTTTTCATTGGTGAAATCAAGGTTCAAGGTGACTTTATTGTCATTCACATCACATGTGGGGTACATGAGGTGGAACAAAAGTGTGTACTCAAGGTAAAACGAGAACATTCATGACTTTTTATTGCATGTGAACTGTAAGATATGAGAATGAAAAGGTAAGAAACACAACCAACAAGGTGAAACAGCAGAGCGCCAGCTGCTTTTAGATATATATTTTTTTACATTCCAAAATAAAATAGTAAAACAGTTCTACTTACCTTTATTTGCACATGCAATCCACTGCAGAGGGGTGACATCATAATTATGTTGGCCAACAGAAAAGGTGAACACTCGAACCTGATTGGAAAAAATACACCAACAAGACAATAATACAACATAAGCCTGCTAAATACTCCAATAAAACATCCAAAAATCTAATATTCTGTAAGGACTGTTACGACTGTACAGATAAAATATACAAAGTATAATTTTATGAGCTACCCTCTGAATGCCAGCTTCATATATCAACTACAATGTATCATTCTGGTTTCTCAAACAGCTAAAATGTGACATAAGACAGCAGGGATAAAAATATTTTATTGCAGTTTTATTTTTTATTTGGCAACAGTTGCCACGAGGAAGCTAACAATAAACATTAGTCTCAGTCTGGCTGTCCTAAAATAAAATAAATGGGACTGAATTGGACTGTATGCAAATGTGTTTCAGTGGCCTCCGTCGGCTCATTGGGAACTGGTGCTTCGAAATTCAAGTGGGGAAAATGGAAGTAAATGGATATTGGTGGGGTTGTGAAGTGGTGGAAGTGAGAACAAGACAAACAAAGAGACAATCTGTTGAATTACTGGCTGCGTGAGAACAGGCTCTGATGACAAAGTGCCTAATTAATCAGCAGGTCAGCGCCGTTAACACGAGCAGCTAAAATAGAAGGAGGGAGAAGCAGAAACCAAAAATGAAGGAGGAGATAAAGAAGAAAAAAAAAGTGGGATGGATGGACACCTGGAGAGGACGCACAGATTGGAGAACCTGGCATGTCTGATGGTCTGACTAACACAACTCCCTGTGCTAAAACAAGAGCAGATCTGCAGAAAGACCATGGAAATGGGAACAGAAAAGTGACGTTCCATGCACGATCTGGTGAGCTGGCAGAATCGACACACACAAGGCAGCCGTGTACAAACACACTCACTGTTTTGTTGGGCCAGTTGTACTTCTGAAAGACATCCTGTGCACGATCTTCCCCGCCATCTGTAAACATCATTATCATCTTGTTGCAGTTGGCCCTGGGGGCACTGCTCTCCTGTGGCACACATAAAACACACACCAAAATTAAAAACAGACAAAGACGAAAGGTTACAGAAACCACAAGTAAGAAAAGTAACGATAGAACATGGCAACAAAAATGTGTGTAAATAGTTCCCGCTGGTACACCGCAGCACCTTTTTAACCTCTGGGTTCTGTGAAGCGCTTTACAAAGTTTCTCATTCAGCCACAAAATGCTTTCAATCACGGGATATACTTTTATACTCCCTCATCCATCAATGCACATTATTATACACATATGTGGACAGTTTTTCTTTTCTTTATCATTCAATCTGTATTTAAACAGGTAACTCGCATTGAGCCTCGAAGACTCGTTTACGAGTGAGACCTGTTTGGACGGACGATGAGTGGTGAAAGTGACAACATAGGTTTTGGAGGCAAAAAAAAATTCCTAACATGCTCTTAATCTTTGGCTGAAGATTAAAGACATGAAAATGAAAAAAAAAAAAAAAAACTTGCACATAATGACATCGACATTCTGCAGGGAAGGGGGGATGCAAGTGTGTGTGTGTGTGTGTGGGGGAGGGGGGGAGGGGGTTTGAAAAATGTCTTTCAAATGACACTTCAACTACTGGGAACTGAACCCTCAACCCTTAGATCAGAAGACAATCCTTTAATCCAGTGGTCCCCAACCTTTTATTTTTACGCCGCAGACCGGTTTAATGTCAGACTATATTTTGACGGACCGGGGGTGTGTGTGTGTGTGGGGGGGGGGGTCTGAAGGTCCTACCCCAGAGAATTTTAAATAAAATAGATGCCACTTCCTGCATTCTGGTGTATTTTACAAAGGTTTATTACAGTAGATTAACATGAAACAACAGATGTAAACTCATTATTGAAATAACTGCATTATTTATATTTATTTATTTTAGGGGCATTCACTTCAGAACAAATTGATGTTGCTGATTTGTCAGTTGCTTAATTGTCAGTTATAATCATTAACGATAAAAGAAACAAACATTTGAAATATATTAGTCTGTGTGTAACAAATAAATATACAAGTTTCACGTTTTGAATGGAATGACTGAACTAAATCAACTTTTTCACAATATTCTTATTTTATGACCAGCACCTGTATTTCAAATTTACTTTTAATCACTTTATTTGTGATTTATAAGTGTATCAAGTGCAGGATCATATCTTATTTAATTAGCATATCCCACACTGGGGTCAGCTGTGCCTCATCCTCCTCCCTACAGCGATGATTCACACCTCAGTACACAAAAGCGCAGGAACTTCTGCATAGTGCAAAACTTTAATTATATTTTTGTGTTTTTTAATAAACTTGCCCATGACTTTGAACTTTTAGGGGCAGAGATTTTTTTTTTTTTTTTTAAGAGCAGAAGCAGAAATGCGAAGGAACAGCTCTGATGTGAATTCAAAAAAGTTCAAGACAAAACGTGCTTTGATATGATATTAGGAAACTTTGTTTAAAATTATAGTTTTATAAAGTTCATAGTTTTACAGTCACTCTTTGTCAGGCAGGTAGAAAAATATGTATTGTAATCTTTCGAATGTGCAGACACAGCCGCGAGCCTCCTCCTGTCTGCTCTGGACCACACAGCTAAATTACTCCACCCCAACGGGCAATAAAGAACCAATCTGTGCATGCGTCTAACAGAAACTGAAACGTACCACTTGTTTATGTTGACCTGTGTCAAGAGTGAGTCATTGACAGACGTGATGGAGAGAATCTGGTTATTTTTCAAAATAAAAGTTTTTTTTTTTTTTTTTTACCCTCTCTCTCTCTCTCTGTGCGGCCCGGTACAAATTGACCCACGGCCCGGTACCAGTCCACGGCCCAGTGGTTGGAGACCCCTGCTCTAGTTGTCAAAGAACTACATGTTTTGCCAAAATGACAACCAAGCTAACACGATTTAACCAACAATCTAATATTTATATTTTACTTAAACCAAGTAGAGTTATTCCCTTCAAACAAATAGTAAGTGACAGAAGTGTTGCTGTAATAAGAGGTTTGTTAAAAAAATGCCATTGGCTTGTCCCCAAACCATATTCCCATAGTGAAAATGTAAAATAAATAATAAGACAAGTTTAAAAGGAACAAACAAACAAAAAACGTCCAGAGGACCTGACTTAACCTTTTGGATTTTTTAATCTGGATTATTGAGCATGAATTTTGATGTTTTTAACCACTTTGGCCATGGCTGCCTCAGATGAGTCGACAGGGCAGACTCCAGAAACCATCTTATCACCAGAAAACTGGTTGGCCCACTGTGTAAGTGTGCTGCTTGTGGGACTGAGTTTGTTGTGGCTCCTCAGACTGATGAAGTCCTTTGGGTGAAAGATGAAACGTTTCAACGAAAAGAAACCATCCAGAGGACCTGACTGAACTTTGTTGGGTTTTTAAAAGGAAAAGTTGCTGAAACCAGAAATGTCTGACAGAGGAGACAACGGGATTGTGAAGGTCAAGACTTTCATGAAATTAGATGGGATAAAAAATATATGAAAGAAATATGAGAAAGACACAAACGTCTTCCTGGCCATCACCAAGCCCTGACTGGAGCCAATCATCTGAAAAAGGAACTGTTTGTGTGAGGGGCTGAAGGAAAGAGTGCCACTTTCATCCTATTACGGCTCCATCTAACCTGCCACCGAAGCCACCTGCTCCCACTGACACACACAAACTGTCACACACACAAAACCATACGTCATATATTCCCAGCCTTTTATTCATGCTATGTACATCCACAAACATGTTCTCATGTGAATATATTAGATGTGGCTGAGCTCAGTCTTGCCACCAAACTGAGATATCATACAGAAATAAATAAATATTAAAATCCTCAAACACAAAAGCAGCAGAGCTTTCCTGCTTAAGGCGCGGACTCAATAGGAACTGGAAAGCAGGTAGAAATGTATCTTCTGTGTTCTCATTATATTCAGTCTCCATCAGCCAATTGTCTTCCCTTTAACCTGTATCTTTTTTTTTTCTTCTTCTTTCTGGTTCCTCTCCCTTTTAGACTTCCTTGGAATTCACCTGCCTTTGTTCCAGCTAATCCTCAAATGGAGAACTTTTTTTTTTAAGTCGGGAAGTTTGGGGTATTGAGGAGGCACAGGCGGGGAATGGGGGGTAGAAGTAAAAGGATATACTATCTGGGTGGCAGGAAGGGGGCTTATGGGAATCCAAATCATCTTCCTGCACTTTTTTTTCTTTCTGTTTCCTTTCTCCTCATTCTCTCTGTCCTTTTGTGTACGGCATCACCCCTGACTCTCTCCTCCACTCTGTTTCGCTCGTCTTATCAAGTCCCCACCTTGCACTTTCAAGGACGAGCTTAACTGTTAAGAACACTAAGGACTGGATAAACCTGTGTGTGTTTGTGCAAGTCTATGCATGTGTGTTGGTCCTAAATGTGTAAGTATTTTTGTGTTGATACTATTTTCATTATGTGTATGCCATTGCATAGTTGAGTGTTAAATATGGTGTGCACGAACATGCTCTGTGTTTGTGTGTCATATGTGTATATTACCCAAGGCTTTGCAGGGGTGACTAATCCTATCCTCTTTTCTATTGCCTTACTGTACCTTCCCTCTTACTATCATTTATTTATCCCCATCGCTGCTTCTCCAGCTTTCTCCCAGTAAACTTACTTTTTCCATTTTCTAGTTTTTGTTTACATTTGTACCTCTCTTTTTATCTTTCCATACATTTTTTTTTTGCTAAAGATATGAATCAAAAACTTTAAATAGTGCACTATTTTTTTTAAAGGCATGGTTTAGAAGGGTAATTTTTTTGTTTATTTATTTTGTGTGAGGTTTGTATTTATGTGGGGAAAATAGGGTAAATTAATATAATAGGAACTCATTTCATGTTAAGATAAAAGTTTGGAAATTAAAATGGGACTATTTTCAGTCTAGGTGCTTTGAAACCTAACCTCTTTCATTTGTCTGTGTATAGTTTCCCTAATTATCTAATAGTTTCAGAAAAATCAGATAAATGTTTCTGATAGCTGTCAGTTGAACTCTTAAGTGCAATAAATAACCAAAGGCAATTACAGACTTCCGTGTTTTTTGTTTGAGGTAGACCGGCAGCGCATATCTGGTTTCAGGATACACACTCTTGGAATTTAAAAGCACACTGCTCATGTTTCCTAGAGATATACTGGCTCACATTTAAACACAAATATTTCACAAACTTTCAGAGAAAAGTCACCTTCACTGACCTGCTTTAGAAAACATTTACAATTTGCCCCAAGGAGCTCAGTGTAAAGTGAACTTAAAAGCCCATTGACCAAAATGTTGTGGCCCAGAAGTGTAAATGACTCTGTATAAAATGTTGAATGCCACAGCTAACTGAGAGAGAGACTTATTGATTTGCTTGATGCTGGCTTGAACAGGAGACATATAGCCAGGTAATAAATGTCAATATCAACAGCAATGGAATAAATCCACTGGAATTGTTGCAGATTAACCTTGACTAGGTCAGTTTTGGTTAACCTGGATCAGAGCTTTTGACTTTAGGGTTGGCTCAGATTTAATTCATTATTCTTTGTAATAAAACCAAATTAAATTATAAATATGAATATTGGTGTATATAATCTGTTAAAACAAATATTGCTTCAAAATAAAATGGTGAAATCATTTGAAATATTTGATAAACGTTCCATTTAATGAGCTAATTTGGGGGGTTTTGCAAGTTATTTACCAAGTCAATTGAATTACAATAACCATGACAGATTAAACTATTAGAGGGGAATGGTGGCACAAATGTTAAAAGAAATGAGCCTGCGAATGGAAGGTTGTTGGTTCGAATCCCCGAACTGTTACATCAAAATGTAAGTGGTAGAGGTGAAGCACCAATGGCCCTTAAAACCCACCATCTGCCCCCCCCACCGGGCACCCAGCATGGAAGTTCTGTGGTCTGTGGTTGTGTCTGCAAGGGCATCCGATGTAAACACAATTGCCAAATTGTCATGCGAGTATGTTCACAACCCCTGAGGAAGGGAGCAGCTTTAAGATTTCTATTTTTTTTTTAATTATTTAAATTCATTAAAATAAGATAATGTGGCTTTTCTACTTCTGATTCAAGTTATTTACTCAATCATCTGAATTACAATAACCATGGCAGATATAACTATTAATTAAACCTTTATTATCATGTTTAATCATCTGTACTTTTATGGTACTCAATTTTTCTGGAGTTTGAATCTGGTAAATAAAGTTGTTTAGTTTTTTTTTTTTTTCTCGAGGATCTGTTGTTTTATTTATGGGAAGCTTGAAAACTTTCAAAAGCAATTCAAACAAACTCCGTTCTCATTTGAATAATGGCAGTATTTTCTAATCCGCACGTAACCACACACACACACACCCAGCTTCATGGAGTTTTTTTTTTTTTTTTTTTTTTGTTTTCTCACATATGTAGGCGAAATAAATGGGATATGCTTTTCATTAAATAGTTTTAATAGCTGTATTCATGGGAGACACTAAGCTGCATGCTTTAGGGAAAATTGACCTTCTGTGGTCTTAATTGTACCAGAGGCTGAACAGCACTGTGACATTTAACTGCGCTCTAGTCTTAATTCTTAGCATTTTATTCTAGTGCTTTGCTGACATTTCACTAGGAGGAGGGTTTAGAGGACAGAAGATTGGTGCTTCTTTGGTGTTGTGAATACATAAGCACATTGACCCCAATTGCTGTACACTTTTGTTTTTTTCTTGCTATAGTTGCCTTAATTTAGAACAACAGACAAAAAAGTGATACCTGAACTATGTTAGACATTTTGGCTGTCTTATGACGCTGTGATTTGAAATGCACTCACTATAGTTTTGTAGGAATTGATTATTGCAGAGTTTTAAAGTAACTGTTGGTTTGAGAAAACGTCGCCCTCACATATCAAAATATTTAATGGTCCAGGTCGACAAAATAAAGATTTATTCCACCTTGCTCATGTAAGGAGAGTTTACTTGAGTTATACTGCAGATGGTGGAGTGACTTTCACCCGTATGGTCGAAACAGTCTCATTAGAAGGCTGATGAACGATGGAAAGACCTCATTTAAATAGTTGTTTGTGTGTGCAAAGGTGAACTTGTGTGAATGTGAATAGGCGTGCTCTTGTGAGGACGCTTGTCGACTCTCTTTGCTTTAGAGCTACTTTGTTAAGAGGCCAATGTAATTAGCTGAGAAAATGGAAGGCTTTTCACCAGCAGCTGCAATTACTGCTGGAACGACTGGATGGATAAATGGATGGAAGAAGGAATGGTATAGAGTACTAGCACAAATAAAGAGTAGTGTGCTGTAACAAATGATACTAGTGAATACATAAAAGGATGTGCCTGTCAATGGTAAGAATGAAGAGTGTAAAAAAGAAGATTCATTCATTTAACCAATGCAACTAAAATACTCATGACCTGTATTGGCAAGCAGATTTAACCTCAACATTAAATTATGTTTTATTTTGATTATAGTCTATGTTTTCATGCATTCACATTGTTTTAGGTATTTTTTTTTCTTTTCCCTTGAATACATAACTAGGATAAGTGGCTACAATCATACCATACTGTTCTCAAGTTCAAGTCAAGTTTATTGTCATTTGCATCACATGTGGTACACGAGGTGGACCAAAATTATGTACTCATGGTCCCAGTTATACCCAAAAATAGCAAAAATATAAAGTGTAAAAAGAAACAGTATTTAAGGATTTAACCTATACGCTAAACAAAAGCCAAATGGTACGCTAAAAGATCTGATATACGCTAAACACTAATAATGTAACACAATATGGTGTAACAACAGCAGCCCAAATATGAGTCTGTGGTGAGCAGATGGGTATGAATGAATGAATACAGCAACATGAGATAATCAGCAGCATGGATAATCTCACTAACTCACTATTTTCACTTCAATTCTCACAAACTGAGGATCACGCTATTCTAGAGTTATTCCAGTCTGGCTTTAAACCTCTCCACAGCACTGAAACTGCCCTACTGAAGATTTTTAATGGCATATTCTTATCCACAGATACTGGTGATTCTGTGCTACTTGTCCTATTGGACCTTACATCTGCTTTTGACACCATCAACCATGAGATCCTCATTGCTAGGTTGGAGCAGTGGGTGGGCATCACAGGGTCAGCCCTCAATTGGTTCAGATCCTAC